>VXBI01005846.1:0-39719 GCA_013397375.1 Toxostoma redivivum | reverse complement strand
GCCCCGCCCACCGCCCCGGGCCCCACACCGCACCGACACCGAACCGGCACCGCACCGGCACCGAACCGACACCGCAACTACACCGCTCCGGGGCCGCACCGACACCGAACCGAAACTGAACCAACAAAGAACTGACACCGCACCGACACCACCCCGGGCCGCACACCGCACCGACACGGAACCGGGGCCGCACCGACACCGCCCCGGGACTGCACTGACACCGAACCGACATCGCACCGACACCACACCGACAATGCACCGATACTGAACTGACACCACACTGACACTGCACCAACGCCGAACTGAAACTGCACTGACACCGAACAGACACCGCACTGAAACTGCACTAACACCGCACCTGGACCAGACACAAACTACACACACCATACACACACCTTACACACACCTTACACACACCCCATACACACCATATACACACCATATACACACCATACACACACCTTACATACACCATACACACACCTTACACACACCATACACACACCTTACACACACCTTACACACACCATACACACAAGCCATATACACACCATACACACACCTTACACACACCATACACAAACCTTACACACCATACACACTGGCCATATACTCACCATACACACATGCCATACACTCACTATACACCCAGATGTATTATACTTTAGGATTTTTCTAAATCCATTGCACATTCCCTGTCCAGTGGTCTCACACAGAGATTTTTCGGCATCCTACACCTTGGGATGATGGATTTCCCTTGCACTGGGCTGCACCCAGCACAGGTCCTGGTGTTCTGTAGTGGTACATGGCTATCTGTGGTTGTCCATGGGAATCCATGGTGACCCATTGTGGTGATGCATCCCTCCTTTTCCAGACTGCACTGAGATCTGAGAAATGCTCATTAGGCCTCATCCTTGAAAAACACCACCTGGGCTCAGCTCTTCTTGAGCTTGCGAAAAACAAGCTTCCCGTAGCTGCTGCTGTCTTACAGATCTCCTGGGTATTTTATGAACAGTATTGGCAACTGTTTCTCTTCCCTGAATGGCAGAATATCCCTGTTCTCAGATATTCAAAGGAAGTGTAGGCTGAAACTGTGGCAAGGATGAAGCATTGTTATAACTAAAGCCCACTCTCTTGCGGCCCTATAAACAGCGGTCCAAAATCAGACCTTTTGACCTGTCCCGGATCACAGCAGGCTGTGGCCAGCAACCTCCCTCTGACTGGGGCCTCTCAGAGCCAGCAAACTCAAGTCTGCCATGCTTGGAGGATCACCAAATGATGATGGGTCCTGGGCTGATAGCCTCACTCCCTGAGGCTCAGCCCTTCACCTGAGGAGATGCAAAGGCATCCAAAGTGAATATTTCATTGAGCTCTGAGTGGAATTTTTTACAGGTACCTTGCTCGCACTGTCTTTCTGTCTGTATGCATCCATTATGCATAGGCTACGGCAAATCTGGGAGAAATGCTGCTCTCTTAGATGTTTAAGTACCTCAGATCCAAGTAACTTAGGCCTGTAAATAAGATTAAGTAGTAAGTTATAAACTAAATTAAAGGCGGCTAAAGTGTTGTTCTTTTGCTAAGTTGTTACACTTAAGTTACATAGGTTAGATGCTGTTAAGTGTTATTCCTCTGTTAAATTGTTAAGTTACAAGTTAAGTAACTTAAGTGTGAGAGCTGCTAAGCTTTTAGGCCATATTCCTTTTTAACCTTGCCATCACCGTCCTTTTCTCACACACACCTAAACACGCACACACATGCACAAACACAACCCTAAATGGTTCTTGGTGAATTTCTGTTTTGATTGCCTGGATTTTGTTTGTTGTTGCTTTTTTTCCCTCCTCAATGTGCCTTAGCTGTCTAGTAAGTGGTAAAGTGAATCTTGCCAATGCTGCCACTTAATATTAAATCTGGTTTTTGCTGATACCCTTGCCAGTGATTTTTTAAGTGATCTCAAACACTCGTTCGTGACACACATGCTAGTCCTAGAACTGCACCAGATCATGATGGGCACTGAGGGCACAGCTCTGCTTGTCTGCCCTGGGGAGCTCACACCCCTGAGATTCCAGTCTTCTTTTCCATGCTCCCCTGGCAAGCACAACCAAGCCCCTGGTCCTCAGAGATGACAATTATTTTTCCACCTCCTGGCATGCAGCAGCACAAGGCCATGGGCCTTGCCAAGCTCCTTCACCTCCCTGCTGAAAGTGGAGCCAGAAACCTGCCAGCCTCAGGAGGTGGCTATAAAGAGTGTGGCTGGCACCACAAGTGAGTGCCTGCAGCACGATTGTCACTGCCAGGGCCAGGTGGAGCCGTGCAGACACTGCTGTGCCAGGGCACAGACAGCTCTGGGTCACAGGGAGGTCTGGCATGGACGGGCAGCAGCCCCTTCCTGCTGGAGGCTGTGTGGAAACAGGGCAGGGATGGAGAAGGCACCACCGAGGACTCACATTTCTACTCAAGTGCGAGTCAGGGTTCTGCTCGGGTCTCTGTTGCTGGTGCTCACATTGTCACCCCATCCCAAATGGGAGAGTAACACTTTCAGAAGGTCAGAGAGGCTTTTTACCAGGTGGACACAAAGCACCCAGGGGCTGGTGCAGATATATGGGGTGACCTTATCACATATCACACATCACACATCACAGCTTCCTGTGCTCCTGCTGTCCAGGGAGCCTGAAGGGCTCCTTGTTGGAGTTTGAAGTTTGTGTGCCAGTAATGGAAAAAACAGAGCAAAGGCAAATATTTTAAAGGGAAAAATGTGGATAAATGTGGCAGCTGTGTCATCTTCCAGGACAAGGGTTGTCCCTGTGTGTCCGTGGCGAGAGCCTCTAGAACCCACACCTCTCTGTGCCCCAGACCCAGGATGGGACCATAGGAGTGTCCTTGCAGGGCACCAGGACAGGAAATGCCACCCACAAATCCCTTTAGGTGGGTGCTGCCTGTGCAAAGCCAGGGACAGCTCCTACAGTGCTTTTGCCTCCAGCTTCTCTGGGATGCCCAGGCTCAGTATGTGGGGTCCTGGTCCTATGCCTAGGCAGTCTCTTTCACCATGAAGCCACCAGCCATCCATAACTTTTCCTGTGGAGTGTCCCTAGAGCAGGATAACATCCCAGCACAGCCCTGTGGGTGCCAGTAAAATAGTCAATTCACTGTGCAGGGGAATCCATCTTTCTGGTACCACAGTGAGGCCAAGGATCTGCAGTATCCACCCGGGACATAGAAAACCTGAGGTCTCCTGGGGCTCTCCATGTCCCTGCATCCCAGTGAAGCAGTGTGCCCAGGACCAGTCTGGGAGTCTTCTTTGGATCCTTAGCGGGTTCCAGGCCATTTATATGCTGAGGTCAGTGCTGGTGGCATGACGCTGCCACAGCAAAGTCCCCTCCAAAATGGGGGGCCTGGACCATTGACTTCCCCAGCAAGTCCTCAGGCCAACAAGTGCCTGGCACTTTTTTGGCTGGTCTGGCATCTGCGTGGCCTAGGAATGATCTCCCAAGGTTATTTCTGACTCACAGGACAGGAAACATTTCGGGGTTTAAGCCAAGCTGAATAATATGCTCATTTCCTTGTGCCGACTACAAAGCACCTGCTCCAGGGGATTTATGGAGTGCCGGCCTCTTGCAGTCACTGTGCGGCTGCCTGCCCGGATGTTTTTATTTTCCTGGTATAGCCAGCAAGTGCCAAGGCCTGTTTTCCTAAACACCCCGTGACCTCCTGGCATGTTTCCTTGAGGGGATCCCAGGCAGAGTCCATGCTGGGATACCCAGGGTGCCGGAGAGCAGGGTGGGTGCCAGCACCCTGCCAGGGCTGAGGGTAGCAGGAATGTGTGGCTGACCCACTGATGCCAAAACCTGGCCTGATGCAGAGCAGCCACAGCTATGATAAATAACCTGGGAAAGTTCCAAAGGAATGGAGTGTGGGCATGAGCAAGGGAGGATGAGACCATGTGAGACAGAGCAAGAGGGCACAAGAGCCCAAGAGAGCCACAGCATGGGACTGCCCAGGACATAGAGCACATCCCTTGACTGGGGACCTGCAGACACCATCCCACAGCAGGTCCTGTCCCGTGGTGGGGAGCACACACACCCCTTCCAACCAAGGTTGTAGAGCCCCAGGAAATGCTGTGCCTAACCTCTGGGGTCAGAACACCTCTCCCCTGCAAGGAGGGTCAGGGTGTGGGTGCTGGGCCACGAACACCCACGGAAGACACAAGGCATGCCAGCATGCCTTGCAGCCCATGCTTCTCCACCAGCATGAAGCTTCATCCAGCAGGCATAAGGTGACATCAAGTTTTTCTCACATCCCCTCTATTTTGTCCCCTTTTTGGAGCAACAATCTCATTGCTGTACTCCAGTCTCTGTGAACTATTGTGTCTGGCTTGCCAGCAGTGGGATGAAGGGTGCCATAAGCCAGCTGTCATTTCCTGGCTAGCCCTTTGTCTTCCCTTCCCAATTCCTCACTGCCTATCTCTTCCTCACCACTGCTCACCTCTCCCCAGGGTCTGGCCATGCTGGTGAGCAGTGAGCATTCAGGAGTGGTCACCACTCAGAGCCAGCATCTACCTGTGCTTGCCCTGGTGCCCTGGTGCCCTGAGTGCTTGAAGCATCCTCAAGGTGCTGGGTAAGGAAAGGTGCCCACATCCCAGACCTGCCACAGGGTCCACAGCAGCACCCACACAGCGATAAATTGGGTTTGTGGATTTTTTTGTTTGTTGTTTGTTGGGGTATTTTGTTTTCTGGGGTTTTTGTGTTGTTTGTTTTTTGGGTTCTTTTTGCGGTTTTGTTTGGGGTTTTTTGTTTTGTTTAGTTTTTATTTAGAGAGAAAATAAAATACCTTTGGGGAGCAGAAGCCAACCTCTCCTGTGCCTAAAACAGCAATCGCAGCACTTCCTCAGATTTATGGTGTTTGCTTTCACAATGCCAGCCGGGATCCTGTTTGCTTCCTGCTCTGCAGCTGCAGCCCCAGCTGAAGGCTCAGGAGATTCAGGTTTTATAACCCTCCTGGATTCTGCTGATGGCAACTTGTCCAGCATCATTTATTACCCCCTGAGCCTCCAGTAGTGCTGAGATGGGCTGTTGTCACCTCATCCCAGCACCACTGGCTTGGGTGCTCTGCCTTCCCCATCCATGGGGTCCCATCCCTGCACTGGGCATTCCGCTGCTCTGAAGAGGGATTGTTGGGAGAGGAGGCCAGCAGAACTGTGCCCTTGGTGGGGTGCAGCATCCAACTTTTCTCAGACACAGCTACAATCTGAGAGCCAGGCCAGGCAGGAGAGCTGGGTCCTGCTGGGAGAATGCTGAGACATGGATGCAACCTTCTGTAGGATCCTGGGACACTCAAACTGCTCCTCACTGATACACACATAGACAGGCAGTGATCCCTTCTGTTAGGCTCTGCCTGGTAAATCAAAGTGACTGAACTTCTAGAGAGGCACTTCTTCCAGCCCCTTTATCCTTTCTGTGGTTCTTTCCTGGGTCTCAGTTGCTCCCCAGGGTGTGAGACCAAAAACGGCTGCTCTTTTCAGTCTCCGCAGCAAAACTTCCTCCAGGCTGGCACAGCAGGAGAGGGTGTCAGCTCATCCTGCCACAGCACCCCTCAAGAGCCCAGGCAGAAACTCAGAAGCACCCAGTCCAATTGCAAGTACTGTTTTCCAAATTACAAGCCCCCTGTACAACCTGGACCAAAATGCTCTGGATCACACATGGGGATGTATGTGCTGGGGCTAGGTGGGTGCCCAGGAAGGCAAAAGAGGGTAAGAAAAGCAGTCAGGAGGGGGACCAGCAGGATCAACAGGCTATGGGGACCACCAGCCCCTTCTTTATGCACAGCCACAGTGTGGATGGTGTTCCACTGCCCTGGTCCCTCTGCAATGTGCCAAGAGGTGTCCTGACACTCCTTTTTCTTTCTGCATTTTCCCAGCAAAGCACTTTGATGAAAAACCCAATGGCCATGAATGGTCTCACAGCTTACACCCTCTATTTAATGAATCATAATGGCTACAGAAATCCTGAGAATGCCTCTTCATGTCCCTGATGGAGCAGGGAAAATGCCCTTCCACACAGCCAAGAGATACTGTTGTCCCAGGTTTTGAGCACTCTGATGGAAGCCACCCCAAATCCTATGGGCCTCTGAGTGAAACCCACCACTTCTTTTTTTTTTAACATTTGCTGTTCTTGTTGATGAAACAATGATGGATTATTTAATTGCAGTTACCAGCGTGCCAGACTTCTTTTTCCAAACACACAATATGAATATTAACTGCTCTAACGACAAACGCTTTTATCCTCCTTATATAGTCACAACTCTGCACCAAAGGGCAAGTTCCATTTGTCACTGATACCACCCTGGCTCATGGCCCAGCAGTCAGCTAGGGGTGCCCAGCATTTCTCTGATTTGTTATCAGCCTTTCCCAACAGATCCCACACTTGCTGGGGTAATTCTCTAAGGAGAAGAAGGAATACCAAGCAAGGACTTCTTCCTCAGCAGTGAGAGCACAAGCTGTAGGAGATGGATGCAATGGGATGGCAAAGGGGCCCAGAGCACCAAAGACTGTGCCTTCAAATCTGAAGGTGGTGAATCCAAAGCGGATAAAGCGGATAAAAAGAAGCTTTTTTTTTTCTCACTCTGTGCTTAATTAGACTGCCACAGGAAAATGCTTAAGCCAAAATTTAGCAGGATTCAATGAAGGCTTGGACACTTATGGGGATAAGAATAATATCCAGTTATAATAGTGAATGCCAATACAAATTCTGGAAGGGATATTAAGCCTCACGCGTCAAGGTGTAAATTTATCCCAAACTCTCAGAAAGCAGGGAGCTTAATGCAGGGGCAGATGACCCACATATGCCACTGCTGCTGATGCTGCAGCACGGCCTGGTGCTGGCTGAGTCCCTGGCTGGACCATCCCCAGAGCCCTGTTTCCTGATGCTGGCAGCACCTCTGACAAGGGCTGTGAATTTCTTTTGGCAAGTCAGCCCTTTGCTTGTAGCTCTCTGGGGCCATGTGGCTCCCAGGGCTCTGACCTCCTTGCACATCTGCTCACTTTGCTGGCTGATAACAGCCTTATCACTTCTACACAGAGGCAGCCCCTCTGGGTGAGGGCCTGTGAGATCCACAGGCACATCCCTGGATGATGTGGCATCTTCCCATAGGTTCTCACTTACAGTCAATTCCCTCGTTTACTTCTCAGGTTACTTGTTGCCCAAAAGCACTTTCACCTCCTGAGTTTAGCCTTCCTGTTTCAGCTGGGGCGGTGTGCAGCCTCTGGAAGAGGATGCTCAGCTCCAGTACCTGGTGGGTGTTCCAGGTGCACAGGCACAGTCCCTTCTCATGGGCACTGCCCAGATGAGCCCCGGTTCTTTCCTGTTCTCCATCAGTGACAGTTGTGTACTATCTGCTCTGGCCACAGCACCCATCTCTCAGAGCTCAGTACGTGTTTGGACAATGCTCCCAGACACATGCTGGGATTCTTGGGGTGTCCTGCACAGGGCCAGGAGTTGGACACAGTGATCCTGATGGGCCCTTCCAACTCAGCATATTCTATGATTTTATGATTCTGCAATTCTGTGATTTTAAACCTGCTGTCCCCCCGCCAGCCCATGCATGGCGATGAACCTGGCACAGCTGCAGTCCAGGCTGGGGTGAAAGTGCCATGATGTGGTACTCAGGAGCTGTGTGCAAGCATCTCTATCCCCAAATGAGGATGGTGCCATTTGCATCCCACACTGTTAGCAGGATGCTTGTGCTGCTCTGGTCACTGTGAGATGGGATGCTCCCAAAACCTTGGCTTGCTGTGAAGGAGCAGTGGCAGCTCAGCATGATCAGAGGGGAGCCTGGAACTCTCCTGGTCAGGAGCCAGGGTGTCCTGGTGCTTGCTGCTTACATGCTCTCCACACTGCTGAGGGCAACACTGCTGGGGACCTTTGGATCTCCCCTCATTGTTGAGCCTTGCACCCACAGGGGCTTCCAACTGGAGAAATTTCTGGAGGGCATGAATCAGCTTTTCACAGCTTGTTAAAAATCTTGATCCTACCTCTTGTTTTCATGCCTTTCAAATCAGGAAATGAGTTTTACAACTTTTCCAGTGGGGCACAGCTGGTGGCCAGGGTCGTAAAGCTGAACTTTATAAATATCTCTCATTGGGATCAGGGGAAGAACATTAAAAAGGCAGAGAGAGAGAAAGAGAAATAGAAGGGAAAGGAGCAAAGGCAATAGAGAAGCAAAGCGAACAAGTCCAGCTCAACCATCCATGGCCATGCAAGCACAGAAGATGAGGTGTGCTTGGGGCAGGCTTTGCCTGCTTCTTTCCCTCCTCCTCCAGTTGCCGGGCTCCCAGGCCAAATGTTACTTCCAGGCTAAAGGTAAGTGGGGAGGTGAGATGGGAAGAGGCTGATGGGAAGAGGAAGCCTCAGCTTTGCCAGCATGGCAGGGCTCTACCCTATGCATGAGAAGTATGGAAGGGACTGTGCTGAGCTCAGGAATGGGATCATGGGCCAGTGGTGAGTGGAAGGAGCAGTCTATAAACCACAGAACAGCTCCCCAGGGCTCTGGCTGAGAAATAGCTTTCTGGGCCATGAAGGCTCCTGGCAGGATCCTGGCTGGGGCTGAGCGTGCAGGACTAGCAGCAAAGGAAGGAGGGTGGCTCATCATCCCTCTGCTGTCTCCTGGGCTGTAGAAATGCCCAGACCCTATAGGGTGCTGGATTTGTCCTCTCCGGGGAAGCAAGAGCCGCTTGCTTCTTGCTCTAGACCCACGGGGTAGTGGGGAGAGCCACAAGGCAGGGCCAGAAGAGGATGGATGGGTACATCACCCATGGCAGATTACACGGCATTCCATACCTGCAGGCTGGTGGATAGATCACTATGTATCTTTCATACCATATAAGGTGGGCAAGAGGTCATCATGACACTTCTGTCCCTTCTTTCAGGGCACATGGGTGTCAGGGAGGCTTCCACTTGCCCTCAGCACAGGCCCATGTGTTCTCATCACCACTGTTTCCTTTCCAGCTCCCTGTGAGTATGAAGGGAAACAGTTCTCCCTTGGAGAATCGTGGCTGAGCACCAACTGCCTGCTCTGCACCTGCCTGCACCCCGTTGGCGTGGGCTGCTGTGAGACGTGAGTGAGGGCCCGTGCTGGGGTGGGCTGTCACTTCCCACCACAGCAACCCTGCATCTGCAGCAGGGGATGTCTGGTGGCTGCAAATGCAGCAGATATCAGAGCCTTGGGAGGGCTGTGGGGAACCAGGTCCCTGGGGAATAAGAGCCAGAGGTGGGCAGGACCCCACCAAGGAATTGAGGGTGGTGGGATGAGTTGGGGCAGTTGGAACGGGTGTCTCAGCACAGCAAGATGCCCAGATGCGCCAAGAGTCATGTCCCTGCCTGCCTGAGCTGGCCTGGAAGACATCCTGTGTGGGGGGCTAGCAGCAAGAAGCCAGCCACCCAGCCAGCCGGCACTAATCAGGGGGTCTGACGGCACCGTGTCCTCTCCCACAGCACCCAGCACCCGATCGACTTCCCTGACTGGTGCGAGGCTCACTACGACTCACAGACCTGCCAGATCTCGGTAGTGCAGAAGGCCAACCCCAGCCTGCCGTGCGTGAAGAGCGTGGAGCACGAGTGGGGCTCGGCCGGCACTCCCGAGCCGCTGGTGAACAAGGTGCTGGGCGCGGGGCTGAGCAGATAGAGAGAGGCTCGGCAGCGCCCCGCGCCCCTCGGCGCCGCCCTCCCCCCTTCAGAACACACCACCCGCATGTTCCAGACCTGCCCCACCCACCCTGTAGAGGTATCACCGCCGGCACCTGCGAGGGAAACCACTATCCACACACCATGGTACCAAGCTTTGCTTCTGCCTTCAGCTTCCTGAACCAGGGCGTCCTCCTTGTGAGGTGTTCTGCACACCGTGGAAATGCAGATTCCACAGGATCTCCTCCCAGGTGGGCAGAAAACCTTCAATGACTAGAAAAAGGCTACAGGACTAAATCAACCTGCTCCATGGCAGTCCTGCCATGATATCCAGCCCCAAGCAAAGCAGCTCCATACTCCCTCCCAGACCTCTACTCCTCTGTACAGCAGCCGTGGGGAGCTTGCTGGGGTTACCATGGCACCCACCTCGTGCAGGATCCCCACACCCTGTCCAGCCCCTTCTCTGCTCCTGAAGCTTGAGGGGCACACCCATCTCTGGAACCACTAATGCTCCTGCTCCAAAAGCTCCTGGGGTCCCTGGCACTGTAGGCCAGCCCTGGGCAACACTACAACAGAGCCAGCCCAGGGTGGGTGGCAGAACAGGATGTCCCCAGGGGAGACCCCCATCCTCGCTGGCAAGGGAGCAGGGTGGGGAGGGTTCAGGAAGCAGAAGCAATCTAAGTGCCTGGGTGGAGGCAGCCACCCTGGCAGCTGCCCCAGCTGGTGCCATGACTGTGTTGTGCAGAGCCTTGTGTAGATGTTTCTGTTCTTGCAATAAACATACTGAACAAAGAAGTCTCCAGCCTGTGACTGCTGTAGAAGGTGTATCCAGCACTGGGAACAACGCAGGAATAACGCTCTTGGGAAAGCTGAGTTTTGCACATTCAGATGTTTATTACATTTATTTCCATGCAAAGAGGAAAGCTCGTTGGAAGACCTAGTAAAAATGAGGAGCAGGCTGTTGAGCAGGGAGATCTCATGCCAGCTCTTGGATGCACAGCATGCATTCCTTAAAGCCCCCCAAGGATCCAAAGACCAGCAGGATGCCTTCACACACAGGAGCTGAGGCAGACAACAGCCCAAGGGCTCAATGCTGCTCAGTTTTGAATTATCACGATTGTACTGACACAGCATGGGCCAGCATCCTGGTAACCAGCATATGCCACCAGCACAGGGCTGGCCTGCCAGCACCTGCCTCCTCCATATGGGGGTGGCTGGGGCACTGGACTGTATGTGTGGGACAGCTCTTCAAGAGGCAGGACACATGCCACGGCAGGAGAGCAGGCTCCCACCCAGCCCAGGTGGCCACTGTGCTTCACCTGGATTCCAGACCTCTGCTTGTAGGGTCTGTGTAAGGGCACAGCCTTCACCCAAGGGTGAAGCTTCACTGGAAGAGGTCCCCTCACCCCTCCCTGGGCTGGGCCTTTCCTTCTTGGAAGCCCCATATGGGATCAAGGCACATCAGCGGTTCGCGGGGAAGGCAGAATTCTTTCTGCTTGGTGCTGGGACTTGCACCTTCACCCAGGCAGGAAGAGTCCAACTCCAGCTGGGGGCTGCAGCACAAGACACTCCATCAAGCAGTGTTCTTCCTCCCATGGACAGGACAGACATGCCCAGTGCCCACCTGGGCATCACAGATGAATCCAAGGGGACATTGGGATGCGTGAACCACAGCACACTGGTGACAGTCCTGCCTGCCACTCCCACTAGCTGCACACGCTTGCAGCTCTGCAGGCCAAAAACCTCTCCCTACTTCAGATAGTGATGGAGTTAGTGCTGGAGAACTGAGATACGTAGGAAGCCAGGATGGGGTTTGTGGGAAGAACTTTGATGGGCAAGTCCCAGCTAAAGGTGTCCACTTCCATCTGCTCCACCCCAGTCCAGGTGACAGCTTCCGACTGGCTCCCACGAACCAAGCAAGTCCCCGCTGACTCCCCAGAAGTCACAAACTCAAAGTGCAGCCTCCACTTCAGGGACACTGTGGGCAAGAGGGTAATCAGCACATAACACCCACAAGGGCCATGGACAGCAGCTGTCTCAGCACTGTCTCTCCTGGCAAGAGGACAGCAAATGACCCCACTCACACAGGCTAGCTCCCTCCCAAGGGATTCATCTCTGCTGAGCAAGGACAGGGCTGGGGACAGCACAGTCCTCGTGCAGAGACAAGCAGGGGTGGGTCCCTTCCCTGGTGGGTACTAACCGATGTTGGTGGTGAATCCTGGGGTTGAGCTGAGTGGGATGGGAAGGCTGAAGCTGCTCTGTGCTGTGTGCAGGCAGGACTCCTGATGGCGGGCATGCACAGTGAAGGAGACAGGCTGCCCCCGCCGGCGCTGGAACTCCTCCTGGATGCTCTCCTCTGTCTGCAGGCTCACTGAGAACTGCAAGGCGATTGGCAGAGTGCTTGCTCTCACAACCTCATACACACCTCATACAAAGCCTTGGGGGCTTAATTTCCCAAACGTAATCAGGACTGACCATTGTCTGCCTCACACTCCAAGAAGACCCCAGCTGGGTCCCACTAGAGACCCTCACAGCCCAGTGCCACCCCAATCCCTTCTCCCCATCCTTCACCCTAAATCCCAGCCTCTCCCCAGTAATCCCAGACACAGCAATAACCTGCAAACATGGGATATCTCCTTCTGAGAAGTTGAAGGTCCCAATGACATCCTCTCCAATCTTATACACAGTCTTAAAGATGCAGAAAGTCCCCACCTTCCCACGGGTGTTGCTGATGTTATACAGGTCTGTGGAACAAGAAGAGGGATAAGGGTTGTGATAGGACAAGGCTATGTTCTGTGCAGTGCTCTGGGTTAATGACATGACCCCACGCCTCCTGTTTGGCTGTGAAGGACGGTCCCTAGAGGTGGTATTCCCTTTGGGAAATTTCTGCAGTGAGCAAGGGCAAACGCCACACTGGCTGCAATGTGCTGGGCGAGGGTCTCTTGGGCTAAAGTAGGAACAGCCTGAGACTGGCTAGGAGGCCCTGACCCAAGCCAGCCCTGATAGAAATGCTCCATAGCCATAGTTGGAGCTTCACTTTGTCAGTGAGAGTTATTTTGCAGCTGGCCCTGAGATGTTCTGCATGCCCAGCTTCTTAGGAAGGACAGCAGGTTTGAGCAGGGAACATGACCTACGCAGGCTGCGTCGAGAGGTGGCCACCATGAGCAGTTCTGTCGCTAGGTCTGCCAGGCGAGAGTCTTTCTTCAAGCCCTCCTCCTCCTCCAGGAAGGGGTTTGAGGGTGCAACAGCCTCATCCTGTGGGAACTGGTAATCCTTGAGCCCTAGGAAGAAGGTGAGAGTATCAGCAGGGCAGAGTGCAGCCCGGCCTTGCTGTGCAGGGAGGGCAGTGCGTGGCCTCACCGTGCAGCACGAGGACACGGAAGGGCACGCGCAGGAGCTTGATGGGGGAGTTGACACGCTGGCAGCCGATGGTCAGCTTGTACACGTACTTCACCGACTGTCCCCGGAAAGAGGGGGGGCCATCCACGGGCAGTGTCTCGCAGTATGAATCTGCAAGGGGTGCAGAAAATTAGCTTTCCAAGGCCAGAAGGAAGATCCTGCAGCTGCTGTCTGCAGGCTCCCTGCACCAAGTGTTATGACCAGCAGTGCTGAGGTAGGGACAGTGCCTGGTACTTTCTGCTGTCTCCTCTTTCCTCCGGCGGCCAAGCACAACCCAGCTCCCCTGCACCAGACACACTGCTCCTCACATCATCCAGATACTGCTTCCAGCATATACAACCACATACACAAACTCTGTCTCCAAAGAATGTGAAAGACGTAAAATCCAGGAATACAACCATGAGAGCTAAACTTACTCATCACGAGTTCAACCTGAATTTGCCTCTGTGCACTCCTTTGCCCAGTGCTTTCACAGCACAGCCTCATCCAGGCCCTGCTCCATGTGGGTATTGATCAGAACTTCATGCCTCTTTTGCTTTACACAAACCCCCAAACTCAGCAACAAGCCAGTTTCCTCTTGTGTTTTTCTTTGAAGGACTACAGCTAAATAATCAAGAAACAATTCCAAGACCTTCACAAGAACCTGTGGTTTGTCCCCCTTGACAAGCTGACGACTTAGATCACAAAGCCTCTGACTGAGATACTGGGGCCTGGATTTCACCACATTCAGCCCTCCTAGAGCCCCTTGGCCACCACACAAACCCCAATGCCTCTTGACACAATGTGAACACTTCTGCAACTTTCCCAAACCACACGCTGTATAACAAGAAAGACACAAACAGTGAACTGTGGAAAGTCTCCACCTCTCTGGCTTGCCCACCGTAATGCAGATACACCCTGCCAGAGGAAGGGCAGCATCCTGCTCTGAAACCACAGATCCTTCCCCATGTCTGGCACATGCTGAATGTTGAGGCGTAGATTAAAAGTTAGGGTTACATTTTAAATATAACTTCTGGATTTAAAATAACAGGACTGGAAAGAAGAAAAAAGCCTGTGAAGAAGAAAAAAGCTAGAGTGTAGTGTTGACAGGATGTCACACCTTTAAAACACAAGCCTCTCTTTTTGGACCAGAGTGCAGATAAAGCAGAGAACTATCCTGACAGGGAGGAAAATCAGATATTTCCAAGGAAAGAAGCTGACTTCTGTAACCCCCATACCAGGCTCAACAAGAGTGCTTACAAAGACCTTCATGCCCAGTGACAATAATCTGAGCAGCAGACCACCACAGTCAGAGGAGGATGGACAGTTTGCTACCTGGCACAGGAATGCCAAGACTCAGGAAATCCCAGCTTTCATGCATATCCCAGAAGGAAGCACATTCCTGGCACTACAGATGCCTTCCTTACCCACCCTCTGGCTGGCCTTCTGGCTTTTGTCCAGGCTGCTGCCATTTCCTCCCCTCTCTGTGATCTACCAAATATTTAAAGGTATTACAAAACCAGAGTGGAGGCAAAATAGCCACAGAAATTATTTGAGGACTTGAGAAAAAGCTTCATGGTGACAAATTTAAAGAGCTCAGCCTGGTCCATGTGTCAAAGGGCTGGGATATGAATCAACTTCAACATATAGGCACCACAAGAGTTAAGTATTGGGGAATAAGCTGGTCAGCAAATGAAAACAAGTCCTTTTATCAAGAGACAGTCTGACACAACCTTGGCTGTATGTGCCAGCTCTGGCTGAACATATAACATGGTATATTGCTAAACAGACTTAAGATTTCTTGGGTTTTCCAGTTTGGTTTTTCCCCCCTTCTCAAACTGCGTAGTAAAACTCAAAACTTCTGAAAAACAGGAAATGAAGAATTAAGATACACACCCACACAGCCTTAACTCTCCCTCCATGGAGCTGGCAGGAGACCCCAGGAATGGTCTGCAAGCGTGCCAGCTGCAGTCTCGCGTGAGAGCAGCAGCACCACAGGCTGACGGGACTGGTGTGAACAGCCTGGCAGCAGATGAGACCAAGGCTGTGGTACAGGGATTTCAGTGCTAAAAAAGCAGCACCACATGCAGCCACATCGTACCTGATGCATGAAACAGGTGCATCACACAGCCAAGGGGAAAAGCTGTACTGTACAGCCAAGGAACCTCAAAGAATAGGAATTTATGTCCTTCCAGAAGAGCTGCATCCAAGCACCAGGCAAATGCAGGTTGTTTGTGCCAGTGTCACCCAGAGGCGGAGAGGACACACACACATCCCTACGTCATTAGAAAGGATAGACAATCCCTAGCTTAGCTGGGGGTTGAACAGCTTCTGCCTGTTAAGCCAGTGCACAGTCAATCCCTCAATCCATCCCAGCCATCTGGAACTTGTACCGTCATCACGGATTTGTTATCCCAAAAACTACTCAACCTGCATAAGGTGTCCCAGGAAAAGGGACTTCCCTCTGCTCCCAGGGAATGGATGTTCCAGTCCCAAACCTGCAAGCACCAAAGAACACTGAAGAACCCAGGTGAGCCTCAGGCCAACTAAGATTTCTGCCTCCTCCTCCTTCTTGCTGGCACAGCCAGCTCCTTTCCCCAACATGCTGCTGCAGAATAATAAGTGACTAACCAAACGTCTTCAGACAACAGGCTCTGCAGTTTAGGGGCACAGCCCCAAGATGGCACTGCCCCACCCCACTAACCACCAAGTCAAGCCAGCCTGGTTTCACCAGGTCCACCTTTCCCTCCAGTCAGGCCCCTCCAAGGCCAGAAAGGCAGGAGACACCAGCTTCAAAACCAGCATGTCACAACCCCATGGCTTCTTGATCTCACTTGCAGCTTTGCTTCCAGCTCTGCAGAGCTCAGTGATCCAGCACAGCTTGCCCCAGCATAGGCACTCTCTCCACTTCCTGCACTCTGTAGTGTGAGACTGACCCTGCCCAGCAGATCCCTGGGACAATACCAAAGCCTTCCATTCACAGCCTGAGAGGCCTAACATCACTGCTGCTAATCACAGGCCACTGGAATGCAAAGGATATCTGGCATGATCTGTACAGGCTGTGTCACAGCCACCAACCAAGAGAGAACAGCGCATACTCAGCTGTTTCCACAGCTATCTACTCAGACAGGGAGAGCTTTGAAGATGAGGAGTGCTCACTTTCACAGCAGAATATCCAGAAGACTCTTATCTCCATGACAGCCACAACCTGAAGAGAAAGCACAAACCTTTGGAGGACATCAGCCTAAATTCCAAGAATATTCCAGTGTGACTGAAGAAATAAAGGCAAGGAAATGCAGGTGTGTGTAACCATTCCTCCTGCTGCAACCAGGTATTTCAGAAGTTTTATGCCTTGCAGCTACACAGTGGACCTGCAGCAAAAGCTGCAGGCCAGGAGCAGGACTGAAGGACACATTTCAGTACAGAGCCCTAGCACAGCAGAGAACATACTCTGGAAGATGCAGCAGCTCCTCAGTACTCACGCTCCAACAAAAGCACCCTGCCTTTTGTGAGCATCAGGATCTCACACTTGCGGCACTCACATCTGCAAAGCCAGTTTTGAAAGCAGAGCTCCCCAGAGATGAGCTCTGTGAGCAGGGGAAGAGAAGACAGGACTCACAGGACTTGGACTCCCCAGGATCCAGTCGCAAGTCACAGAAGAGGATCTTTGGTGGGGTGGACAGGATACACTGACCCCGCTCTCCTGGAAGAGAATAAGAAACACATGAATGCTGCACAGCCTCACAATGTATCCAGATCAGTCAAGCTTTATCCCTACGAGGAGCAACAGGGAGAAGAGAGCCAAGGAGGAACCATCTCTTGCCCCGGTCATATCATGAGACATTGCCACTGCAGCTGGACAAACAATTGCTGTGTTTCAATCCAAGCCAGTGTCACCATGATTTCAGTATTAACAAGGTCGCACAACACCCATCACCAGGAAAGCAACACAAACTTTCCACTCACTTCTATGCATGCTGCATCAAGACATACATACTATGGTCTGCCTGACTCCTGTCCACTGTGCTCTCACTGTCCCTACCCAGGTGACAGGCAGGAGTAGCACTCACCTCTGTTGGGGACAAAGACGGTCTCATTCTCTGCCTGCACATCGTGCTTGCTGCCATCAGAGGGAGGGAGTGCAACCCGGTTCTCGCTGGCATGAAACTGGCAGTGGATCTGGGCACTGGCCCATGCCAGCATCTCACTGAAAGCAAAGAGCAACACTCATATCTCTGCTTTAAACCTGTATTACAGCAGGCAGGAACTGGGAGAAGAGCAACTCTGTCCGCTCAGTTCCATGCAGGACTTGTCTGGAAGGAAGGCCTTGCTTCACTGTCACTGAAGCCATCTCACAGTCCCCTTCCAACAAATCTTGGGAGTAAGCTCAAGCTGGGATGCTGACTCAAAGCCACTTCCACTGCAGATGCTGACAACAGCTTCACCCAAAACCTGGCTCTGCAGCCCAAGTACTCTTTTTAAGCAGCAATAATTGCAGCCTGAGCCGGAATACCATTGGCACAGCACTGACATGGCACGAGAAAACACATCTACCCCAAGGAACAGGCTGTTCACTCATGGCAGAGGACAACAGGCAGTGGAGGTCGCAGCCCCTGTCCCCTTCCATGAGGACAAGAGACAAGGTGGCTTGTGCAAAATTTCAGAGGGATCTTTCAATACACATGCTGAGACCATGTGTTCCAAGATCCAGTCCAAGCCTTACTCATTTGTTCATCTTTCTCATCATCTAGAGACTGGGACTGGTCACTCACTGCACCCTTGGGAGGACACATGGAGCTGATGGATGTGGGCCCTGGCAGAGGACTTTCAGCCATGAGTTTACAGGTGATACACAGAGCAGCATTCTGGTAACAACACAACCATTAGAGAAGCGAGCAAATTCTAAAGCAACAAATTCCTGCAACCTGGGCTCAGCTGTCCCTGCCCACAGCATGGAGATGCCCCAACCTCAACACTCCTCGGGGCAGATAGGCATAGACATGCTCCCTCTGGCCTCACGGCACCATCCCCAACAAGAACATCAGCTGCTGTTTGTGCCAGACCTTAGAAGGATGCTTCTGGGTCTTTCATTAGGACCTACTTACTTCTCCTTATGTAAGGACTTTGCTGACAGCAATAGGGGAGGCAAAGGTGTCATTTTGACCCCTCTCTGTACAGCCACAGGAATTAATGTAGGGCCACGCACCCAGCACAAAAAACAGTCTCATGTTTGGACTCTGCTGTGATGTCAGCCATTCCATAGAGCACTTCCCATGTTACTAGTGACACCTTTCAATTTCCAAATCACTCCTCTGTTTTTATTTCAATAGCGGTCTCCATAGTTTAGCCAGCAAATAGTTCCTCTGGGTGTTTTCTAACATCATGATCTGATTAGTAAGCACCAACACCAGAGCTTTAGGTGGCAGAGGGATTTTTTGTGGCACACAGTTGTCCCTCCATGTGACACATCAGAGCAGTTAAAAGTCTAGATGAACCAGGGAAAAAGGTGTGCTGTATTTGTGTCAGCTGATTAATGATGTGTTATTTGATCTTTTGTATGTGCTGGCTGCCCTTACCCAAACATACCTCAGTTACTATAGCTAATGCTTTGAGCCCTACAGCTGTAATTCTGCATTTTCAAAAGCACCAGCATGGTATATTTTCCATCAGGGCTGCCATTTTTTTTTTTTGTTGTAAGGTATATGCTGTTTGGAAGTAGAGAACTGCTCTTGCTTGAGGCAACGTTTGCTAAATTTATATAAACTTATAATGATTACAGTACCTTCAAACACTGTATTTTGTGTGTTTTTTTCTTTCTTTTTCAATATTGCTTTACAATGTGCTGCTACATTGTTTTCATTTTTTCTAGCCAGATGTCCCAACAAAATTTGCATGTCCTTTCCTGCCAGCAGAGCTGGCTTGTTCAGGTGGTGCTTGTTCAGCAGTGGAGGATCCTGCACTGGTGCTGAGGTCACTTCCCTCCAGTTTCACCTTCCCTCACAACTCCTGTAGCCTACATGGGACATGCATCATGCATCCTCTGGCTAGAAGAGATTTGTTTCTTGTACTCCACCATCAAATTAATTTTCTGCCTTTCTTTCAATTCTGTCCCTGTGCTCAAAATGCAACCTCTCTGTCCCTCCACCCGTCAGCCTCAAAACCTTCCAGGCTCTGACACGTCTATCTGCCTGTTGCAGTCACAGTGCTTTGATCTGGCTCCTGCCTTTACACAACCCATAGCTTCCTTTTCCAAACCAACAATCTATTTGCTGTTGCCAGTCGTTTGACTTAGCCAGGTCTCATCCGATTGATCACCTGGTGTTTTTCTTATTATTTAAAAACTTTTCTTTTTCAAGAGGCAGTCTTCTACAGATCACAACACATCTGAAGTTTTAAATTAAGCTCTCATAAATGCACTGCAAACTTCCCAAACCATGCCACCTGGTACCCTTGCAGTGCCACATGTCTCAGAGGCAGGCAAAACAGCTCTTGTCATGACAAAGGACAAAACTCAGGGAAGTTGGATGCTTATGCCACAGCTGAATTTGCACCTGAACTCAGCAGTCAAAAGGAAACAGGAAGAAAAGATGGAAAGTTAAGGAAGGCAATAAATACAGAAGCCCTCTGCTGCTGAGACTGCAGGCACTGCGAGTGCACCCACCTAAACAATTACATGTGAACATCATACTGGTGATGAAAACATGCTGAACCTGACAGGGCTGGAAACAGACACTTCCCAGGAAGGACTCAAGATGAGAAAGCACTCTCCACTCCCTGAAGAGTCAGACAAGGCCACACACTCAGCGGACATGAAGGCTTTGGATGATTACTTGTGACATGGAGTCACCCCCTGTGAGCCAATAAGGGAAGCTCCCATCTTCCCACATTTCCTCAGCACTGATAAGGGGAGATACAGTGCTCAAAGGCTGGGCCACAAAAAATGTGGCCACAGAAGGTGCCCCTTTCAGACTCTCCCCTTTGTCTGCCATCTCTTGTGGCAGGGATCACATTGATCTACCCAGCACTGCTGGATAAAAGAGAGCTCCTTCCACAAATGCAGGAAATAATGACATTGCCTGGATGCTGCTCTGTGGGCCTGCCACCCTGGTGTGACCAGATATCCCACTTGGACAGCCAGTTTGGCTTCATTTTCTGCCAGTCACTGTCACTGAGGGCTCACCTGAGGGACAGAGGATTTCTGACTGCATACTTCTTTCCTTGTCTACTTCTTGGGGGCACAAAACCAGCATAATTACCTCAGCTTTGCCACCAAAATTGAGATGGTGCAAGGCTTCCTTAAGGGAGTGCCTCGAGTAGGGAAGTCACAAGGGGCTGAGCTGGCACCATTGCCCCACAATGCAGCCATGACTACTACTCCAGACAGGGGAGAGGGTGGGCTGTTCCCTCTGGAGGGACTCAGGCAGCTCCAACATTTGGAGGCTGCATGCATGGACTGGGACAGGCACCCATACCTGCTGGCAGAGGTCGATGAGGCTGATAATGGGTTGGTAAAGGTGATCACACACTCCAGCATCTCCCCTGCCAGGAACACGGGCCCACGGCCCAGCTTGGCCAACACTTCAATCATGGTTTGGACAATCCTGCTGCACACCTGCCAAAAAGAGCCAACAGTGGGCATGTTATCACAGAATCATAGTTTCAAGGAATCATTGAATGGTTTGGTGTAGAAGAGTCCTTAAATTTTTTTTCCAAATCCCCTGCCACGGGCAGGGACACCTCCCACCAGACCAGATTGCTCAGGACACCATCCAGCCTGGCACTGAACCAGGGATAAAGTAGCTACAATTTCTCTGAGCAACCTGTGTCAGGGCCTCACCATCCTCACAGTAAAGAATTTCTTCTTAATATTTAATCTAAACATAGTCTCTTTCAATTTAAAGCTATTCATCCTTGTGTTGTTACGGAGACACGGAGAGCGGGCTAGGCAGTGTAACTGAGGGGGAAAGGGGACACAGATACATACACACACAGGAAGTGTGGGGGAAAACACGCACAGCCGCGTCCTTACAAACATGTAAGTCTTCTGCCCAGGTCCACACAGGGAACGGGGGCCAGGACACACCGCGACGGTGAGAAAGGACGGCTCTGATACCCCCAGCCCTGCGGTCCCTAACGCAAATACGCACACGGATAGCTCTACCCGAGGGATCAGGGACACAGGGTCGCAAACTTTCCGCAGCTCCCGCCTCGGGCCCACTCACCACCCGCACAGGCCGAGCTCGCCGTCCGGCACCACTGCAGGCCCGGCTCCCCTCAGCCGCTCGGCAGGGATCGGCAGGGTTCGGTAAAACTCGGGCACCGCTCGGCAACACTCGGGCTACACTCGGGCTACACTCGGGTTACACTCGGGTTGCACTCGGCAACATTCGGGTTGCACTCGACAACAATCGGGTTACACTCGTCAACGCTCGGGCAGAATTTGGGCACGGTCGGTAGGCGCACGGGCAGCTCCCGGCAGCTATCGGGCAGCGCTCGGCAACTCTCGCGCGCCCCTCAGCAGCGCTCGCTTAGCGCTCGGCTACTCTCGGAATCTGCTCGGCAGCGTTCGGCCGGGCGCCCCCGNCCGGGGACGTGCCGGTCCGCGATGTCCTGCGGCACATCGGCCTCGGCTTGCGGTACGGCGGAGGATGGAGAGGGCCGGGAACACACCGGGACGAGGGAGGGCGTCCCGCGGGGGACACAGCGTTGCGCTGGAGCCGCTCGGAGCCGCGGGGGCCTCGCCCCGGTGAGGCACCGGCGGTGTCCCGGTGTACGGAGGGGGCAGAGTCTGGCGGATCACGGAAGGCCCCAGGCTGGCGGGAGCCGCCCTCCTGCCGCCCGGAGCCGCCGGCACCCTCCAGCCTTCGTGGCACCGGCACTGGGAGCATTTGGTGCTTGGGCTCCTCAAAACGGGGGGAGCTGGGAGGACCGGGGGCATCGCTGGGGGATGGGGGCTCCCATCTCCCACCCCCAGGGCTCATCGCTGCCGCATCCTCCCCAGCATTGTCCCCAGTGCTGGCAGCTGGAGGTTCAACTGGGGCCAGTTGGGAGGAGTTTGGAACGCTGTGTGCTGTGGCAGGTTTGGGAACGGGGCACCTCTCCCGGCTTTGCGTTGGGATGAGCTGGAAGTAGCGACAGAGAGGGCGCGTAGAAAGCGAGTGTTGTTTTAACCTTTAATACTCGAGTCCGAGTGCTGGTAGTGTTTGTGCACCCGTCAGGCTGAACCTTAAGATCAGTGATGGCATTGCTTATTTCCTTGTGCTGGGTTTATGACTCCTGCCTCCATTTTCTGCTGGTGTCCTTGGAGGCTGCCGCTTGCCAAGCTGGTTCCTGCAAAGCTGCATGAAAGGGCAGATTCTGGATTGCTTCGGGGTGCACGGCATACTGGTCTGACCTGAGACAACCTGGTGCGAGCCTGGGCATTGGGGAAGGGAGAGTGTGGGTCATGCACCAGAGATAAATAAAGGCTGCTGGAAAAGCTGCCGTGGCAGGTTGGGATGAGCTGAGCATGTGGGAAAGCATGAAGTTCTGGTGGGGTGAGCAGGGAGGAGAAGTGATCCTGACCTTGTTCTCATTGAAGTCTGGAAGTGCCTTGTATCAGTCCTAGGAAAAGGTCTTTGAAAGCAAGAAGCTTGAAGTCAAACTACTGCTTCTTCTCTTGTTCAAGTTTTGGAGGTAATTTAGTTGTTATCTCAAAATACTTTTGCAATGGCAAGAGCTTCCTTGCAAGAAGATTCTAACCTCAAGAACCTTGAGAAATACCTGTGTGGGTTTGATTTAAAACCCAAGGCCAACGTTGTTCACTGAAAGGACCCATTGAGGGATGTGAGGATATATGGGAGGCTGCGTGCTCCAGGCAACGATGGGCACCTCAACATCTGCCTGGCTGGTGCAGCCAGCTCATGGAAACCTGGGTGCTGGTGCTGCAAGAGGAACCTGGAGCTCAGTTCTGCATCATGGTGCAGGGATCTGTGAAGCCCTGCAGACTGGCCTGCCCTTTCCTGAAGGACCCATGCTGAGTGGCCCTTGTGCCAGAGATGTTCTCAAAACTTGGCATGGCTTGGTGCATCAAGTGCAAAGTCACCTGGTGCAGGTGCTTGTAGCCACTGGGAGCGCCTTGGGGTCGCTGCACATCTTGGACTCAGGAGGTCCAGGACTGGCAGAGGACCCACCACATCCTGGGTTGACGTTGTAGTGTCAAATTAAACGTGATGAGTGCCCTCTTCTGCAGCACCAGCCCTAGGTGTGGGTGACATAGCTGGGGGTGTTGACAGCCCTGGGGCAGGATTTTTTATTAATCAGGGCTCATAGGGGTTACATGCATGTCTGGAAAGAAAGGGTTGTGCAGAGGACTCAGCTGAGACTGGCAAGGCAGAAGAGGTGCAGGTAGGTTTCTGCAGAGGTGTCTCATGTGTCTTGAGAAGGGTCACGGCATGAATCCAGATCAGCTGGGTAATGTTCAGACAGGTTTTAATTCCACTGCCAATTTGAAGGGGAAGAAATGTCCTCCAGCCCTGACATGACTTTTGGTGCCACAGAACACAGTCTTTTTCCTGGTTACTCTTCAGCCTTGTCAGAGTTCTTAATAGCCAGAAATTGGGCATTGACTACTGGGCTTCTCTTCTTGACTTGTGTGATTTTGGGAAGCTGGCAGGAGAAAACTTTGCTATTGAGATGAGAAAATTACTTTGGCAGTGGCAGTAAATCCTGAACTTTTTCTACTGTGTTCTCATGTAAAAACTGCTTCCTGAAATCCATCTTCTGCCTCCTTTCCAAGGAGTCAGGATGCCCCGCTAGGTTGTGCTGCAGCCACTCTGCCTGGGCACCTTATTTCCTGTTGCCAGAAGCCTGCTGGGGAAGCAGCTGGGCTGGTTCCCTGACGCTGGGTTGAAAGAGAATAATAATAATTTCCTTGAGAGAGAGAGCACTGCCAAAACCTCGCCTTGGCAGGGTAAGGCCCGGGCTGTCCTGTCTGGAGAAGAGCAGTTGCAGAAGATATAGCTGGAAGATACTGGCAGGCCCTGGCTCAGGGCAGTCAAGCAGGACAGGCTCATTCTCATCATGCCCTGAACCTCTGTAAGCAAAACATCCATAGACGGTCAAACACAAAGCTGGGTCTGTAGGAGTGCAGAGCAGGCTGCAGTGAGACTGCAACCCAGAAAAATCTCATGCTGAGGGTGGTTTAGGGACTTTAGATGTTGAGGAATAAATTCCCAGTGAGCAGCCAAAAAGTTGTTTCTGTTTGGAAAGCATAGTAGTAGAGGTATCATGGAAGAGCCTCTCCCCCTTGCTCCTGGTGTACATGTCCCAGGAGATTATTGCCTGTTGCCTGTGCTCTGCATCCTGTGAAACCAGAGGTAGAATGGGTTGTGTGCTCCTGGTAGGGGTGGTTTTCTACTTGACAGTATGGCATAGATATCTGGTAGCTCAGAGACATTGCCCACTGTTTGGGCTCCTGTGCCCCCACTGCCCACCTGGCACCCAGGGCCATGGAGCTTCCAGCTGGGTCTTACCTGACCCAGGCAAGGTTCTCCAGCTCCTGGTGTGGTAGCTGTTTTCTGTGTGCTAATTGTCTCTGTATAGAAGACTTAACTTGGGGCAGTTTATTAGCCAAAGACAGTACTTTACAAGCACTCACTCTGAGCCCAGCCCTGCTCCTCTTGCCTGGGGTGGTGCTGGCACACCCAGCCACAGGTGTGCCCTTGTTTGGGTCTCTTGATTCCCAGACCTTTGGGTGAGAAATTATCTGATGGGCAGTGTGGTCTGCACTGCTGGTGTGCAGGTGGAGGCAAGTCCCCAGGATCCTGCCAGCGGCGGACAGCAACCATCACCACTTCCAGGGCAAGGCTGCCCTGTGCCCTCTGCCCTCAATGATGTGGCACAGGGATGTGGTAGTGTGTGGCAATGGGGGCGTGGAGGTTGAAGAGCAAGGCTCGTGTCCCTGGAGCAGTGTGTGTCTCCTCTGCACTTGCACCTCTGCTTGCAGGCCTTCCTTAGCAGGACCCTGTGTACCAGGCATGGAGGTGGTGGTGGTCCTTGTGTGCATTCACACTTCTCCATGAATGACTGGGAAAGCCTCCTGTGCTACATGAGCTGGGAGTCCTGCTCTTGAGTTGCCCTTGCAGTCAGTCCTGAGCTGACTGAACTCTACCTGCTTGTGCTTGCTGACTGATGCATGCTCCAGATGGGTGATGGAGCCTTATCACCCCTTGTGCCATGGGCACTGGGACATAGGTTACTGTTGGACATCTCTACAAGGAGGGAAAGCCCAACCCATGCTCATCCTGCCCAGTGACACTGAAGGGATGGTGTTGTCTGCTCCTGACTTCTTCAATACTTCTCTTTCCCTTGCAGATACTTCAGGTGGTGGATCAAGAAGACCCGCATAGAGAAGAAATCTGCCTTTATTGACCTCTTGTGTGCTGTTCCTCTGCAGCAGATCTATGGTCAGCCTCCACTTTGGGCACTGGGGTGGGCAGGGATTGTGAATCAAGGCCATCAGGGTGCTAGATGGAACAAGTGAGTCAAGGAGCTTTTGTGATGTGAGCAATGCTGAGTGGCTCTCCTCTGCAGAGATGCATGGGGAGAGTTCTTGAGCCAGAAGCCACTGGAGGGGAGAGTGGGGGTGCTAACTATTGGTGTCTTTGCCAGGGTGTCCACTGGGTGGGATCGGGGGAGGCACCATCACCCGTGGCTGGCGGGGAGAGTTCTGCCGCTGGCAGCTGAACCCTGGCCTTTACAGCTATGAAACTGTCATCGCCAATCAGGTAAGTTCTGACAGGGAGTGAGTGTCACTGCAGCAGCCTGGGTGGTTGGGACATCTGCCCCAGGGCTCATCTCATCCCCTGCACCTGCTCCTCTCCTCCACAGTTCACGGTGTGCCTGCGGTGCAAGGGACAGACAATTTACCAGCAGGTCCTGTCCGTGGAGAGACCCAGCAGCCTGCAGGGCTGGAACTGGGGCTACTGTGGCCACTACGCCTTTTACCACGCCCTGTACCCCCGTGCCTGGCTGGTCTATGAGCTGCCGGGGCAGAAGGTGGTGCTCACTTGCCGACAGGTGTCTCCTGTCATCCCCCATGACTATAAGGTAAGGCAGTGACAGCATCCCCGAGGGCAGAGCTGCTTGTTAGCCGGGTTTCCCAACATTTCCCCCTGTCTGCGCTCAGCAGTGGTCCTAGGTGGGGGAACCCCCGCAGTCATGCGGGAGCAGGGAATTGCAGCAAGGCATGGCTCAGCGCTGCCGCACTGCCCGTGCTGGCTGCCAGCCCCAGGCGAGGGTGGCAGCTGTGCCGCTGACACATCTGACCTTCCTCTTACCCCAGCGCAGCACGTGAGCCTGTATCAACCTGCCGAGCAGATGAGTGATGAGACACCCAGCTGAGCCCTAAACGCCACTTTCCGTCTCTCTGCTGCCCGGCGTGGTGTTTGCTAGCCCAGGGCTTCTCTTTTCAATTTTGTCTTACCTGCCTCCCAAATTCCTCTGCTCCTGCTGCTGCTTCTCAGCTTGGCAGCAGACTCCAAGACCAAGTTATTATTCCCAGTGCTCTTGCTCTGCTGCATCCTGCGTGGTGGCCCCGGCAGCGGAGGAAATGATGCTGGGGCAGCTGCCTGTGGAGCAGCAGCCTTGTAGACAGTGTTGTGTGTCCCTGGCAGGACTCCAGCCTGCCAGTGGGAGTGTTCATCTGGGAGGTGGAGAACGGCAGAGATGAGGATGTGGAAGTGTCCATCATGTTCAGCCTGCAGAACGGCACGGGAGCGAAGGAGGACAAGAACGGCGGGCACTGGAATGAGCCCTTCACCTTCCAGAAGGATGGCGAGTGGGTTGCTGGAGTCCTGCTGCACCACTGTCCGGACGTGAACCCCTTCACCCTGGCCATCTCTGCCCGGGAGAAGGTAAAGGGCTGGCCCTGCTACTGTGGTTCCTGCTGGAGAGCCCTGCATATGGGGGAGCTGCCTGCGGGCAGCTGGTAAAGGATGAGTGTGCGACAGGTTGGGGTTGGCACCAGTTCTCAGTGCTTGCCTGATGCCAGGAGTGGGGACATGACTTACCTGAGGGCACCCTCTTTGGGCATGGTGTCAGGAGAGCAGCTGAGGCAACAAGTTTAGAGTTCGAGTTGCTGGGCAGCACATGGGAAATGAGTGTGCTGTCCTGATGGTGGTATTGGGGAGTGAAGACCGTTAATCTTCTCCAAAGTAGCAGCCCCTGATGGTGCTCTTCCCATCCCCAGGCTGGCACAGGAGTCACCCATGTCACGGCATTCAATCCCACAGGATTGGGTAGAGAGGTGTGGCAGGACCTCCTGCAGGATGGCAGGCTGGATTCACCCACTGGTGAGTGCCTCCATCCTCTGTGGGATGGGTGGAGGGGGAACAGGGGAAATGGGTGGCCATGCTGATTCTGGGCACCCAAGCCATGGCAGAGTTCTTTCCTCTAGCCTCTTTGGTTGGTTAAAATCCCTCTAGGATGCTGTGGCTTATTCCCAAATGTAGGCTGTATCCAAACTTCCATTGCTTGTCCTGCTGTGGTTCTCCAAAAGCTGTTCATACCACTTTCAGACTGTTCTTGGGTATTGGTTATACATGCCAGTATCTCATTATTCTCTGTGTGGTTGCACACTGAATTGAGATTTCTGCTAGGGAGGCAGTATGCTGCCCGCCACCTTCCTTCAGTCCCTGTTTCCAGATAAATGACCTGTGTCATGTCAGATTTTTTCCTGCCAGCCTTTAACAGTGCTTGGGGTTTAGTGCTGCCGTCACTTGCTGTCCTCTTCCTACTGTAACAGTTCTCTGAACATCTCTGGTATTCCTTTGATAATTCTGCATCCATCCTCAGGTGTCTGGTCCCTCCCTTGGGAGGAGCCTTGAAGTTGGGCGGCATCTTCAGCCTTTGCTGCTCACCTCCTATTGCCATAAAAGGTGACCATTTCCGTAATGTCTGTCAGTTTTTAAACAAGGATGGTGCTGAAAAACTAGTCTTTGCAAGACTTCTTGAGGCTTAAATTATGTAAATGAAGTATTTGCTACGTATTTTTTTCCAGAAAAGCAAGCTTCCTGCCTAGATGCACTCAGAGCTCTCCAGGCTATTGGGATGTGGTTTTCCTTCATGCATGCCAGACATTATCATAGTCAGGATCTGTGCTTATGTTGCTCTAATGACTTTACCTTGTACACATGTCAGAACCAGCATATAATTATCCAGCCACCTCAGGGCTTTTCTTAAATACCAGCATGGCTCAAGCACCCTGCAAAAAGCTGGAAACAATGACTGTCCCTAGAAAGTCACAGTGTCTCTGAGTGCATTGCACAGATACAGAGTCATGGGATACTCTGTAGCTTCCATTCATGCCTGGTGGCTTTTCCTGCCTGATTTGTTCCTGTTCTTGGATGACTGAATCCTTTTAACCCCTCCTCCCAAGGAAGGTATTTTTTTCCTGGGGCAACATCATCCCTTAAAGCCCTGGGCTGTACCTTCCAGGTTGTACAGGGGCTTTGGTCTTAAAGGGGCCCACTTTCATTTCCCTCAAGGTGTGTGTGAACTTCAGTTACCCTCCCTTTGATCTTCCTTGGTTGCTTAAGAATCTCTTTAAATTTTCCTGGCAGGTAAAAGCAGGCTGACAGAGAAGGGGGAGGTGACAGCAGCAGCAGTATGTGCCAGCTGCAGGGTGCCTGCCCATGGGCACAAGATGCTGGAGTTGGCCCTGGCTTGGGACATGCCCTGTGTTCACTTTGGTTCCAAGGAGAAGCTGCATGTCAGGTAGGTGGGTTGTCTCCAGTGGTGTTTGGCTCATGCCCCCAAAGCCCCCTTTTTCGTCTTTCCTGACTTATGTACCATGTGGGGACCTTTGGCCACCCACTCCTTGTGGTGTGGCCCTGCCAGCTCAGGGAGGGGACCTGTGCCCAGCCCCTGCTCCCCCATGCCCCTGCACTAGCAGTTGAGTTCTGTTCATTGTAGTCTGCTGTCCCTCTGTAGTGTCCATGTGGGTTTTGCAGGTGGAGCCCACAGGGTGCTCACCAAACCTTCACTTGGCAGGAGGTACACCCGGTTTTTTGGCAGCAAAGGTGATGCTGCTCCTGCCCTGTCCCATTATGCCCTGACACACTACGAGGAGTGGGAGAGGAAGATCGAAGCATGGCAGAATCCCATCCTGGAGAACAGGTAGGGCAGATGACAGCATCCTTCCCAAAACCTCCTGGAGTTGGCTGTTGCAGGAGCATCCCCACCTCAGCCTCTGAGAGTGAGCTTCCCTCTTTCCCGCAGCCAGCTGCCTTCCTGGTACAAGTCAGCCCTCTTCAATGAGCTCTACTTCATGACAGATGGGGGGACCATCTGGATGGAGGTGCCCCCTGATTGCTGTGCTGAGGACCTGCAGGGGCCAGCAGGGGTGGGGCTCTCCCACCTCCTCCCTGTCCTGCGGGAGTACGGAAGGTTTGCTTATTTGGAAGGTAACTCACAAGGATGTGAGGGATTCTCCCAACTCAACCCCACCCTTGAGTGTAGCCATGTGTTTTTTAACCTGCTATGGGGATGTTTTTCACACTCCAGTGTGTAGGGAGCAGTGCTATTCCCAGGAAAACCCCTTGGAACTCTGAAGGATCTGGCATGAAGTGTTCCCCAGATTCCTGGTGCTCTATATAGAGAATGAAACCCTCTTTGAATGGGAGCCCCTGCCTGTGCTGGGAAGGATGCCTCTGTCCTGGGCCATGTGGAGGGAGGACCTTTCCCCCTTTTCCCCTCCCCATGACAGTCTCCTTTCCCTCACCATCTGCCCTGTCCTGCCAGGCCAGGAGTACCGCATGTACAACACCTACGATGTCCATTTCTACGCCTCCTTTGCTCTCATCATGCTGTGGCCCAAGCTGCAGATCAGCCTGCAGTATGACATTGGTGAGTGATCCCCAGAGGCCCTGCCTTGGTGCCTGCTCAGGGCTTCCCCTCGGGAAGAGATGGAGGGTTTGAGACAGCTGCTGCTGTAGAGATGGAGCTGTGTGCCATGGAGCCAGCGTCCCCCTCCAGCCACTCTGCTGTGCCCAGGACTTTGCTGTGCCCAGGACTTGCAGCCCTGGAGTGTTGGTGCCTCAGCATCTCTGTGCCCAGCACTGGGGGTGCCTTCTTGCCATGCTGGGGGTGCACAGCTGGCTCTGCCTGCCGTGGGGGAGCCCCTGGTCTCCTCATCTCAGTCTGTGCCCCTTGCAGAGCAGACACGGAGCTGTTTGCAGACTCCAAGTCCTCTGGCTGGGTTTGGTGGCTGCTTGGTGGTGGCCTGGGTAGGGGTGTGGAGCACAGCCCTTTGCTGGGCTCTGTTAGGGCTGAGCCCACTGGATTCCCTTCCCAGCTTAAAGGAGTAGTGACAGTTGCATGCCCTCTGCTGAGTGGAGGATGGAGAGCAGCCTGTCCCCTCAGCCCTTTGCAGAGGGCTTTGATCTTGGAGCTCCAAAGGGCAGCCTTGCATGCTAGTGCTGGTGGCCCTGCCTGTGCTTATGCCTGGACCTTTCTGCAGCAGTTTCTGCTGCCCTTCTTACATGTCCTGCTTTGTGTCCTCTGCAGCTGCTGCTGTTGTGAATGAGGATGTCCAGCCCCGGCAGTACCTGATGTGTGGTCAGACATCCCAGGTGAAGATGAAGAATGTGGTGCCACATGACATTGGAGACCCAGGTGAGGGGTCTATTGGGCCTATGGGGGAGCAGATGGGAGGTCAAGCTGTGGGAAATGGGTATGGTGCATGAAATGCACTGTTTTTATTGTCAAGCATTGGAACTGGCTGCCTGGGAAGTTGTGGTGCCACCATCCCTGGTGTATTTAAGGGAAGTGTAGATGTGGCACTTAGGGATGTGGTTTAGTGGTGGACTTAGCAGTGCTGAGAGGTCTTTTCCGACTTAAATGTTTCTGTGATTCTATATTTTCTGGGAATGGAGAGCTGGATGGTGTGGGGTGGTGATGAAGACCGTGCTGCATGAAGCTTTTACAAGGGAGACGGAGGGAAGTAGCAGGAAGGCTGTTCTCGCTAGAGATGGCACAGGGTACAACATATTTCAGTGCTGTTTGACCACAGCACCCCTGGGTCCTTGCTCCTGTGTAGGAGGAGGGATGTTTGTTGCTTTCTGCCCTGCTCCATCTGGTCTGTCCTGGTTTAGATGATGAGCCATGGCAGCGTGTCAATGCCTACCTGATGCACGACACTGCTGACTGGAAGGACCTCAACCTGAAGTTTGTGCTGCAGGTGTACCGTGACTACTACCTGACACATGACTCCCTGTACCTGCAGGACATGTGGCCAGTGTGCCAGGTACTGGGAGATCAGATTACAGGGCACTACCCTTTCCTACTTCCCTCAGAAGCCAAGCAGCTTCCTGAGAGGATGGATGCTCCCGAGCAGAGTGTGAGGGGCTTCTAGGATGTGAGGACTGTGTGACCATCTCCTGCCTCTCCCACAGGCTGTGATGGAGTCAGAGCTGAAGTTTGACACAGATAACGATGGGCTCATTGAAAACAGTGGCTTTGCTGACCAGACGTATGATGCGTGGGTGGTGCACGGAGCCAGGTGAGCAAGAGAGGCAGCTGGAGGTTGGAGATGGGGGCTGTGGTGTAGGCACATAGCTCAGAGCTGGGCCCCTGTATCCCATTTGTCACGGAATCCTTGAGGTGTCCCACATTCCTGATGCTTCTCTTGTTCGGCTCCTGCAGTGCCTACTGCGGTGGACTGTGGCTGGCTGCTGTCTGCATGATGTGCAAGATGGCAGAGGTGCTTGGGGATACTGAGATCCAGCAGAAGTACCTGGACATCCTGAACAAGGGCAAGGAGGCTTTTGAGAGGATGCTCTGGAATGGTGGGTGCTCAGCAGTGGGGAACCATGTTCAGCTGGTCATGTGTCCCTTTTGGGAGGGAATGGCTCATCTGTGGATCATGGAGCCTTGTGGGGAATGGGGGAAGGAAGGGTCAATACTGTCTCTGCAAAATGGCGGGGAAGGAAGGGAGATGCTACCCCTCTAATTGGAGGCGAAGGAGCAGGTGTCTGGGAAGGAAAGGTGTGGGAAAGAAACAAGAGTCTTGTGGGAAAAGCATGTGTGCTCCTGCTGCACAGGGAGATGTGTAGGGACAGCTCACATGAACTAGTATCCTAATCTATTGCTTTTAAACTGTTCCCTGCCTTTTCCAGGAAAATACTACAACTATGATAGCAGTGGAAGTGACACATCCAGCAGCATCATGTCAGACCAGTGTGCTGGGCAGTGGTTTCTTGGCGCTTGTGGTCTGGACCAAGGGCAGTTTGAGGTAAGAGAAGGGACTGCCTGGTGTGGCTGCAGTGAGATGGGACCTGTGGCAGGAGGGAAGCAGCAGGAGGGCTGGCACGTGTTGGGGGTTACAGTTTAGGGCCAGTGTGGGGGGCACCTGCCTGCTCTCTCGTTCTGCACGCACTAGTGGAGACTGTTGGATGGATACAGCAGAATCCATCTTAAACCTAAACCTCACAGAGAGGCCATTCAGCAGGGAGGTGTAACTGCAGCTAGCTTTGACCCCAGTGGGGTTTGCTCTGGGCAAAATACTATTTGTTTAAAAAAGGTAGAAAACTCCTCTAGAAAGTCCAGAATTAATATCGGAGGGAACTACAGCTTATTCCAAGTCTTGAAGTCTGTGGCTTTTCAGTTGCAAGAGGAGAATTGGCTGCAGACTCTCATATCTGGTGGGATGGTTAGAGCAGCTGCTGATGCTGCAATACCTTAAAGAGAGAGGGGCAGTGGAGAATCATTTGATTATTTATACCCCAAATAAACAAACTATGGGCAGTTGTCACAGCAAAGCTTTCTGGTGGACATGGACAGGCAAAGGCCTCAGCTGAGTAAAAGGAGGAGTGGCTTTGTCTGTGAGAGGGTGACAAACCACTTCAGTGTCTGTTGGAAAATCAGAGGGGAGCTTTACCTCGTTGTTTCCTCCTGTGTTTAAGCCAGAGTGGATTTGGGGCAGTGCCTGGGTCTCTAGGCAGGATCAGGCCCTCCTGCAGTTCCTTTTGGGGAGGAAACAGTAAATGTGGTGGAGTCCAGAATCTGGCCTGCCTTTCCCCAGCCTCAGACTCCTGCTGTTGAAGGTGACATTTCTCTCTGCTCTCTGGTGAGCTCTGAGCTGACTGGAGGTGAGACTGGTGAATTCTTCTCCTCTGTTTCTATGACATTTCATGGAGTTTTTCCATGTATTTTGATCCATTGCCTGTCTGGCATCACTCCTGTCCATAACCTCATTAACGTGGCCTTGCTGTGTGCACAAGTCAGCAGTGAACAAGTCAGAAATGCGATGTAAGAGCAGCCTGTGATCCAGTCCTGAAGAAAGCGTGCCCAAAAGCTTCTGCCAGAGATGGGCACGCTAGCCCTTCGCTGATTCCCCCAGCACCCCCTGGGCTTATCTCCAGATAAGGAACACTGGGGAAAGATGTCTGCAGGGATGCTTGGCTTGAGCATAGGGAGAAGGGATTTGCTGCTTTTGCTTTGAGTCTGCCCCAGCTCTCTGGTTGGACTGGCCTGCCCTCCCTGGCAAGGTCCTGTCTGGTGTCATCCCAGCCTCTGCTTCCCCAGACTCTGGTGTCACCAGACTGAGAATAAATGTCTGGCACATCCCTGCACTGTGCTGAAGATCCTCCTGGCTCTTGTCTCTTCTGCAAGTGACAACCATAAAGCAGATGAGGATGGTGTGGTTGGCCAGGTCGCCAGAGCAAACGCCCAAGTGATGTGAAAGGGGCTTGGCCAGTGTCTGTGGGTGAGAAGCTATTCTTGGAGATTGACTAGTTGATGAGCTGTCAGTGTCCTATTGAGGAATGTGATTCAGCACCTCTCTGTTAAGTATGTTTGGGACATTTTTTATCCTTTTGGAGAAAGAGATGTTTCACTGCCTCCTGTTACTTTTCTGAGGTAGGAAGTCTTTGCTATTGACCCAGCGAGCAGTGTTGCCCTTTTCCTCATGGAAAATTTTAATCCTGCTCCAGACCCAGGCTGAGGGGTCCCCATGAGCACCAAGCCCATCTCTGTCCACCCAGGTTTTCCCCAAGAGTCACGTTCTCAGCGCACTCAAGACCATCTTTGAGAAGAACGTGCTGAGCTTTGCGGGTGGCACCATGGGGGCCGTGAACGGCATGAGACCCGACGGCGTGCCTGACACCTCCAGCGTCCAGTCCAACGAGGTGTGGATCGGCGTGGTCTACTCCTTGGCTGCCACCATGATCCAGGAGGTGAGTGGGCTGCTGCTGCTGCACTCCCCAGCGTGTGCTCCTTGGATGTGGATGTGCTAATGGTCTGTAACACCATTTAGTGAGTGGTTTGTCTCAATTTCTTCTTCCTTCACTCACAACCAGGATTAACAAATACATGACGGAAATGTTTTTTCTCCTGTTTGGGCTTGGTTGTTAATTAAATCTTATCAGAAAGTATAGACCATTCAACATCACTTCTAGCTACCTGCTAGAAGCAGGGAAAATGGAGGAAGATCCAGCTGCTACAAGGTCTCTTGAAGCTAAACACTCCAATATAGAATTAACACCTATATTATTTATCCTTTTAAGCCAATAACTAAATTCCCATGACCCAGTGTGACACTGACTGACCAACCTGAAACTCATGAAGAAGAAGGAAGATGAACACCAAAAAAGACAACATCTCAAATCTTCCATATTGTCCTGTACCTATTACTATACTATAAAAACCTCATATCTAAAACCCATCACCATGTGAAAGTACACACTTCTATTTAACTACACACACGTGGTTTTAACTTCATCACTCATATTTAGAAGCCGTCTCCAACGCCTCAGGTCACAAGCAGTGTTCTCCAGGGGGTCAGTGGCAGACAGCACAGAAAGCTCAAAAACCCCAGGTTTCTGGGATCCCACAATGGTCCTGTTCCCTCTCCTGCAGGGCATGGTGGAGGAAGGCTTCCGTACGGCGGAGGGCTGCTACCGGACGGTTTGGGAACGGCTGGGCATGGCTTTCCAGACACCCGAGGCCTACCGGGAGAAGAAGGTGTACCGCTCGCTGGCCTACATGCGGCCCCTCAGCATCTGGAGCATGCAGCTGGCCCTGGAGCGCCGGGCTGGCCGCACACCGGCACCCGCACAGCTCCCGCAGGGCCCCACGCCCCCTTGAGCCTCGTGCGACTGGGCAGGGCACCGGGTGCACCACGGGCTGGGGGGGCTGCAGATGGCAGGCAGGGACCCTCCCCTCCCACTCTGTGCTAGTACTCACATTGCTGTTTTCCTTCCCTACCTCCACTACATGCCCTTGACCTCAGGGGGCTTGCAGCCGCTGATGCTGAGCACAAGGGGGGGACCAGAGGTGCGGGGGATATCTCAGAATGCAGTGGGTTAAGGAGTTGCTGCTGGAGCCTGTGCCTCTCCTTCCCCATTGCTCAGAGCTCTGATAGCCTGCAGGCTCCCCAGCCATCCCAAACTGCACCTGGTACCTTGTCCAGGGGCCCAGGCGACCTCTCTCCTGCAGTCATTGGGCTGGGTAAGGTGGGGAGCTGTCCTGCAGATTACAAAAGGGTGTGGGTGAATGTGTGTGAGGATAATGACTGGTGCACTCAGGCACATGGGTGCTGTAGCTGTCCTGGGGTGACACTGCACATAGTGACTGGCTCTGCCCCAGGAGGGCCTGTGGCAGATACAATCCCCAGGGGAGACCCGGCTCCCTGGACGCTGACAATCTGAGCCCAAGAAGCAGGTCCTGGTCTGGTACCATGGCCCCCCTCCCTGCTGGCGCCGGGGGCAAGCAGTGGAGCACATTTAAGGGGATAAATCACTTCAGTTCTTAATAAATCTGTCCATCTGTCTACTCTTATTCTTTGATGTCTTCTTTCTGCCAAGCCAAAAGAGGAAATCCTTTTTCCTCCCATGTTTCTTCTTTGGCTAGGCTGGAGGGCTAGGGCGGCAGGGAGGGGACAAGTGTCAGTAATGGCTGGCTCTTGTGGAGTATTGCTAAAGGGAGCAGCATCTTCAGATGTAACGGCAGCAGGTAAGGGCCTGTTCTTGCTTGGCTCTTGGCTCTGCCCTGCCTTTCAGGAGCAGAGGAGAGAGCATTTCTCCTCAGACAGCCTCTGTGGGGAGCAGCTGAGCCACAGGGCTGCAGGTCCTCCACTAAATCAAGTCCTCTTCTGCCAAGGGCTGGGCACCTTGCTTCCTTTTCCTTCTTCCTCTGCCAGTGCAGCATTTGAGGCTGTACCATCCTGATGTGGGAGGGAAAGAGAGGAGAGAGCTCCACTGCCTTTCCTGTTTTACTCACCCACATACAGATCTCCTGGACAGAGAGTATATCCCTTGGACAGAGAGAGGGACAACTCCAGTCCCCTTTCTGAATCAGGATGGTCTGCCTGCAGTCGGGGCAGAATAGCTTGAACAATTCCCTATTTGCAAAGCTACCAGTGGTGAATGGAGAGAGGGGTGTTACGCTGCTTTTGGTGTTGAATAATGCTAAAGCGAGTCTGACTCTTCAGTCCCCAAAGTTAAACATCCTGAGCAGTGATGTGAAGATGTGATAGAACTGGTAAAGAACCAAATAAAGGAACCAGCAAATGATACTTTTGATAATGTATCTAAAGCTGTTGAGCTGACACAGCTGCCAGCTGGCTGACAGTCAGTCACATTATACTGTAAAAGCCTGCTCCCCATTTCTAAGGGCAGGGTCTGCTAACACCCTCCTTCCCAGAGTGTGTGTGAAGATTTCTCCCTTGCACAGGGATACCCCCTGCTTGAGGCTGAGCCAGAGAGATTTGCCCACAATTACTAGTATGGGTGAGTAACTTCAGGCTGTACTTTGTAGTTGGTTTTGCTAGCTTTAATATATTGAATACTACTTCAAAATAGTGCATCATACTATAGAAATCGTTACAGCTTCTAATCTCTAGTAAATCTTATTAAGATATTTTTGTCTAATTATCATAATACATTGGTTTTATAGAAATATATCTGATTTGCCATCCTCAATCCTGTAGTACTACATTGTACAAAGTTACTATTACACCTGTATAGTCATTTAGAAATAATCCATTGACAAAATTGAGGGCAAAACTCTACACTGGAGTGCATTCTAGAATGTAAGAGAGTCCTTTCTGAGCCTTGTGATTCAGTAGGAGGGCTTTTAAATATTGTCTGAAGCTCCCATTCTGACTGTGACACTCTCCCACACAGACATCCCCACAATCCCATGTCCCACGGCAGGAGCAGAAGTGTTCTGTGGCCACAGCCAGGGTTCTCTGGGTCCCATGAGGGACTAGGGGTGCCAGCTGGGGCCTCCCTGCTCCCAGCATGGGCAGGGGCTTGCTGGCACTGCTGTACCTGAAAACTGCCATTGCACAGTGAAGCTGAAGGTGGGGCAGCTCTTGGCTGCTGGACTCCTTGCAGAAGATCTAGGCTCCTTGCAGATCCAACCTTGCAGATCCTTGCTGGTGGCTGCCACCATGGTGTCACAGGAGCCCAGGAAGGTGCCAGCTGTGTTCAGGGCCAAAAGGGTCATGTAACAGCCCAGCTCATTTCTGCACGGGCCCTGCAGGTGATGCTGGGGCTTGTGTGGGTGGCTCAGTTGGTGCTGAGGCACAGTCCCACTTTCAGCCTCCCTAAGCAGTGGGATGTTTGTCCCATGGCACAGTCCCTGCACCTGGCAGCTGGGACCAGTACATGGGCATCAGCTGGAAAAAACTCTCAGTCTCTGGGCAGGGCAGCAGAGCTGGAGGTACTGCATGACCCCCTAGAGCCGGGGTAGGTGACACACACCTACAATATCACCTGAGAAGCACAGCCAGAGCTGGCAACATCCTTGGTCATGGACACTGCACCATGGCACGGCACAGCATGGTACAGGATGGTAGAACCAGAACATGCAGCCTTCAGGCACAAACTGTGTGCTGGGGTGTCACAGGACAGCACAGCATGGCACAGAGAAAACACACACCACAGGGATGGCACAGCCAAGGCATGCAGCCCCTCACCCCCCACCCAGGACAGCACAGCTGGCTCAGCACAGCCAGGCTCTGCCCCAGGGCTGTCCTTACCTCTCTGGATGCAGCATCATGTGGCACGAGCAGGGCCAGGGTGAGCATCAGCAGCATCCCAGGGGTGCCCACGGTGGTGGTGGCCCTGTGTGGTGCCTGGGCTCTGCTTCTTTTATATCAGAGGGGTCTGAGCCTCCCACCAAGGGACACCCATGAGGTAGGAGAGGCCTGATCCCTCTGGACAGTGATGGAATCTGAGTGGGACACTGAGGGGGATGGCAGGGAGCATGCCCAGAGCAGCAGGTCAGAAGAGTAGTAAAGATCCCAGAAGGAGAGTAGGAGAGGTTTGAGGACACCACAGGAAATGCACTGGATCTCTGGGACACCACAGAAAAGGTGTGGGAGTTCTGGGGACACCACAAGAAGACTTATTATCTTCCTGGCCATGACAGGGGGTTTTTTTGTGCCAAAGTGAATCCTTAATACTCAATAGGTATCAGGGCTGGCAGGTGGGAAGCATCCTGTCCTCTCCTCTGTGACCATTCTTCAGCAGATCATGATGCTACCCCAGTGCTGCCAGGGGGTGAAAAATGGCTTTTTTTTTGCTCCCAAGGGAGAATTTCTGGGCAGAGGAATAACATTATGTGGCAAGAGCAAGCTCCCAGGTGTGTCTCTCCCCTAGGGCTACTGGGGCACCAGAATACTGGTGCATCTCACCTGGGCTGTCCACCTGCATTTATCTTGGATCAAAGATATTCTCTGAATATTAGCTGTGATATATTTCCTCTGTTCCCCCCCTCCCCAATCCTGCCCAGCTAGCTCTTATAATGAGGGAGGGAAACTGAGTTACATCATTAGGAACTTAATAAGACAAGGAGGCCTCTCATCTGATTTTCTCTGGACGTGTTCCAAGTTTATTCATGAAGGTCCAGCGTGAGAAGGGCTGAACAAAGGGACTACAGGGTTATTTAACCCTTTGGGTCAAGGGAAGGGTTTGGCATCTGGCCAAATAGGAAAAGGTTTAGGGTTTAGGGATAAACCAGTAGGAAAGAAGCAGGGTTCAAATAACAGCGTTACAACATAGCTGTAACTAACCCCTCTGATTCCTGATAAATTTGGGAACACCCATATTGCACAATGTGCTGGCCAGAGATGCCACTCACCCACCTGGCAACAATAAAAAGGAGAGGGAGCAGGAGCATCAGCAGACACCTGCAGGTACGTCAGCTGTCCATCTGCTGCAGAGATGGTGCAAGCAACTCCCGTCCTCCTCGTGCTCTTCCTGGCCCTGGGGGCTCCCAGCCTCGCTGCAAAAAAGGTACTGTCAGGGTGGGATGCACAGGGTGGGGTGGGCAGGGGGCTGTAGCTGCAGGCTCCAGTGCTGAGTTCTCTCCAGTGCATCCTGACAGGTAATTGGACGAATGACCTGGGCTCCAACATGACCATTCATGAAGTAAAAGGAAATGGTGACTTCTCTGGCATCTACAACACATCTGTGTCAGACACCACTGAAGAGATCATGCCATCACCACTGCTGGGGTCCCAGCACCCTCCAGATCAGTGGAACCAGCCCACCTTTGGCTTCACCATCCATTGGAACTTTTCAGGTACTTAGTCTTTTCTTAGCATCTATGTTGTGTCCCCAGAACTCCCTTCTGCCCCTCCCTGCAGTGTCCCTGCTCCATCCCCACTGCTTTCCATCTCCC
>VXBI01005845.1:241640-258423 GCA_013397375.1 Toxostoma redivivum | reverse complement strand
TAGGAGGGACAGCAGGATTAGGAGGGACAGCAGGATTAGGAACGACAGCAGGTTTAGGAGGGACAGCAGGTTTAGGATTGACAGCAGGATTAGGAACAACAGCAGGTTTAGGATGGACAGCAGGTTTAGGAGGGACAGCAGGATTAGGGGGTGTAGCAGAATTAGGAGGAACAGCAGGTCCTGGAGACAACCCATGAGCCCCAAATCCATCCTACAGATTAAACTGAGCTCCCTCTCACCCCCTCGCTGCATCCCGAATTCTTGGCAAGCAGACGGAGGCAGCCCAGCCCTGCTCAGGGGAAAAAAGCTGATCCCACAGGGATTGGGAACGGCAGGAATAGGAGGGAGGCGTTTTCTTACAGTAAAATCATTTCTGCGTCGCCTCCTTGCCATGGGCTTCCCCTGCCGCTTGCGAGGGGAAGCGGGGACAGCGGGAATGGGACAGGAAATGAACCACGTGTGGTTTCCTTTCATCTGCAGAGCATCACTGCCTCGAGTTTCACACCTGAGCAGCGGCTGCAGCTCCTGTTTCCCCCATGCCAGGGGCACAGGACAGCCCCCCTTGTGCCCTGGCAGCAGTGCCAGGAAGCTCTGCCCATTTCTGTGCACTGATCCTGACCCAGAATAGGGGCACGGGGCCGGTCGGGGCTGATCCCTGTGGGGTGTCCCTATAAACAGTGGTGAGCTGGACAGAGCCCCACACCCCGGTGCTGGAGGTGCTGGGAGCTGGGCTCCTGCTGTGGGAGCAGGCACAGACAGAGGGAAATGCCTTCATGGGCAGAGGAATGGGGAAGGGGTGCCCACAGCTCCCTGCCTCTTCCCACTTGTTCTCACTGAATGGATTTAGGATGCTGCCTAAATGAGGGGGAAAGATGCAGATCCAGTCCCAACAGTCAAACCAAGACACCTTTTGCAGCTCCTGCACAGTTTTATTTGGCACATGTTGGTCCCTCCCCAGTTCAGATCCCAGTCAGGGCTCTCTTTTCCAACCCAGTTTGAGGGATTTGTCCCATCCTCTGTCAGGCAGTGTGGGCTGTCCTTTTGCACGGTCCTCTTATTGCTGCATTCATGTATTGGCTATGAAATGATTCCGAGAAAAACACTCTTGACAATTGTCCTTATTCTCCAGAGCCTGAAATTTTCATGGATCATGGGATGGTTTGGATTGGCAGGGACCTCAAAGCCCATCCAGTGCCACCCCCTGCCATGGACAGGGACAAATTTCACTGTCCCCCAGGCTGCTCCAATCCCAATGTCCAGCCTGGCCTTGGGCACTGCCAGGAATCCAGGGGCAGCCACAGCTGCTCTGGGCACCCTCCCCACCCTCCCAGGGAGGAATTCCTGCCCAGTATCCCATCTAAGCCTGCCCTCTGGCAGTGGAAGCCATTCCCTTTTGTCCTCATGAATTGTCTCTTTCCATGTTCCCTTAGCTCCTTCAGGCACTGGAAGGCCACAATGAGGTAGTCCCAGAGTTTTTTCTTCTTCAGGTGAACAATCCCAGCTCTTCCAGCAGAGCTGCTCCATCTCTCCAACCATCCTGGTGTCTCCTCAGAACTCTCTCCAGCAGCTCCAGGTCCTCCCTGTGCTGGGCCCCAGGGCTGGGCAGCTCTGCAGGTGGGGTCTCACCTGAGGGGACAGAGGGACAGACACACAAAAGAACAGGAGAATCCCTTGGGCTGGAACTGATGGGGGGAGACTCCCAGGGGTCTGAGCTGGGACATTGAGCTGTCAGCTCACTGTCAGCTCTGGCTCTCAGCAGGGCTGGGCAGGTCCTGCAGCTCTTCTGTCTTTTGAGACATGGGACATGGACTGAAAATGTGTGCTCGGGGCAGAGGAGAACAGCTTGAAGTTGCTTTTTCACTTTGAGATCTTCTTCCATCGGATTGGGGCTGATGGAATCATGAGATTGGGCTGGTCTTGTCCAACAGGTCAAAAATATTTGGGATTGACACACAGAGCAACATCAGAACTTCAGGATCAGCCTTTTCTTGGGAAAAGAGACAAAGCAGGAAAGATCTGAGGAAGTTACAGCTGTACCTGGAGTGCATCCCTGAGAATTCTCTTTGGCTAAAGAACCGAGGAACAGCTCCAAGCAGGCTCCAGAGCCCTGCAGGAGGCTGCTCTCCCTGAGGCTTTCCCAAAGCAAAGGCAGGCAGAAGGCAGGACGGACAGGGACTGGGTCCCACAGATGCAGAAATACAAACACCATGTGCAGCTCGTGTCTGTTTGATAAAGAGTTCCCAAATACACAAAGATCGGGTTTGAAAATGCTGTTTGAAAAGAAAAAAGCAAAACTAAAATATTTTTTGCATTTCAATAATAATAATAAAATAATATTTAGTCTTCTATAATAACAATTGCGAAGATAAATGAAATTATCTTCTGGACCACAGCATGTCTGGTCACAGAGAAAGAGTTTGTTCTCTCTGGAGATAAAATATGGTAAACTGGAATAAAGTGCAGGAGGTTCTGCTTTCATTTCATGCCAGTGTAAATCAACACTCCCAGAGTCATAACCCCTTTTTAATTTCTCCAGACAGCTGAGGGGTCTGAAACTGGTTCTATCAACAGTTTCCTGTGTCAGGGAATTCTGACTTCAGGCACATTGGTGAGGATGAAGGCAGTGATGAAGCAAAGGTCACTACAGTGGCTGATACCCTCACCAGCTGTAGTGGTGTCACGTTGTGTGGGAACCATCCCCACTGTCTTGGCCTCTTCCTGCCCCTTCACACCTCCAGTGTGAGCTTGCTGTGGCAGCAGAGCCACCAGTGACACTGGGGGGTGACCGCAGGGTCGTGGCCAGCTGCACCTGTGCTGTAGTGATGCAGCCCCAGAAACTCCTCAGCATCTACACAGAGCAGGGAAAATTATGTCCATCTTTGGAGAAAAAGACATTTCCCTGTCACCTCATCCTTCCAAACCCTTCGTGTCCTTGGAATGTCTCACTCTGGCCCCACAGCAGCTGCTCCTGTGCTGCCTCAGTGTGAGTCCAGCCCAGACTCCTCCATGCTGCCCAGGGCTTTGCTCTTGATCCGGAGCTTGTGCGGGAGGGCAGCAAAGCTCCGGCCCTTCAGCTGCTCCTCTGCGGGGCAGGGCAGGCTGCACGAGGGCACAGGAGACGTTTTGGGCACTTGTTGCTCATCATCCTCATCCGACACCGCGGTGCTGCTCTCCTTCCTGGCCTCAGCAGCGCCAGGGGATGGGCACAAGAAGCAGGCGCTGCCCAGCCAAGGGCAGGGGAAGGGATGTTTGTCTGGGCAGGGGTAGCTGAGGAATGGGGAGCAAACTGTGGGGCTGAAGGATGCATCAAACCTTTGGGGGATGAAGGATTCCTCAAACTTTTTGGGGCTGAAGGATATATCAAACCTTTTAGGGCTGAAGGATGTATCAAACTTTTTGGGACTGAAGGATTCCTCAAACCTTTTGTGTTGCTGGAGGCCAGGTGTGTCCATGGGAATGGGTTTGGAGTCACAGCCAAGGATATTTGTGGAGGAGTTGAAGGTTTTGCAAGGAAACTCAGCCAGCTCCAGCACCTTGGGCACAAAGCCCTTCTGGGCAGGGCAGCAGGAATCAGCAGCAAAGGGCTCCACGCCCAGCAGGGGTGAGGCTGCCCGGTGCCCCCTGAGGTAGAACCCGAGGGGTTGTCCCTGGAAGGGGCTGGGCTGGGGGCTGAGGAGCCCGAAGCGCAGCTTGAGGGACAGCAGCTCTGTCCTGAGCAGGGCGTTCTCGCGGCTCAGCGCTGCCAGCTGGCTCTCCATGGCCACGTCGTTGAGGCGCCGCTTCTCCCGCGAGCGCTTGGCGGCCTCGTTGTTCTTGCGCCTCTTCTCCCAGTACATGGTGTCCTTCTTGTCATCCGGCATGAACTCCCTCTTCCTGCGGGAGTGGCCGCCCGCCTTCCCCAGCAGCAGCTGGGCCCGGCCCTGCTGCAGCACCAGCTCGCTGCCGGGCGCCAGGAGGTTGCTCATGGTGCTGGGGAAGGCAGCTGGGGTTCTGTGGGATGAGAACATTCATTAGTTACCTCTAATGGTGCTGGTAATTAGGGTAAATTAATATTGGAATGAGGTTGTGTTTTCTCTCTGTTATACACGTGTGGAAAATGAGGACAGCTTCTCCTGCTTATTCCTGTCACTTTGGAGCTGATGCCTGGAGGAGCTGGAACAGAGGCTAGATAGAATTAAGAGGAGTAAAATTGATATTTATTGAGGGGCCTTCAAAGGCCACACCCTGGCAGTGCCAGTGCCACAGTCCTGGCCCTGCCCAGATGGCTCCAAGATGGAAGCAGAAGGAGAGCTTGGTCAGGAGATCTCACATTTTTATAGGTTTTAGTCCATTTGCATGCAGAACTGTCCAATTAACAGCCCCAAATCATGAAGTTTCATCCTCCTTGCTTGCTTGCCCACCCTCCTCTTTCCACATTGTTTATGCTCAGGGCCGGAAGTTTGAAGAGATTGTCCTTGAGCCCCCAGCTGGAATAGGAGCTGTTTTGTCTTTACCACCCTGTGAAAAGATCCTAGTAAACCTTAATATAAAGCTAAAAGCTGCACACCAAAGCAGAACAGAAAAACTTAAAACTTAAGGCATCAGAGCCACCTTTTCAAAATATTCAGATTCTGTAACATTTTCAAAATATTCAGGTTCTGATGTGTCAGCACATCAATCAATCAATCAATCAATCAATCAATCACATCTCACCAACATCTGCCAAGTCCACCCCAGGATATCCAAAACTCGTGCATGACTGAGCAGAGTTNTTCTCCCGCGAGCGCTTGGCGGCCTCGTTGTTCTTGCGCCTCTTCTCCCAGTACATGGTGTCCTTCTTGTCATCCGGCATGAACTCCCTCTTCCTGCGGGAGTGGCCGCCCGCCTTCCCCAGCAGCAGCTGGGCCCGGCCCTGCTGCAGCACCAGCTCGCTGCCGGGCGCCAGGAGGTTGCTCATGGTGCTGGGGAAGGCAGCTGGGGTTCTGTGGGATGAGAACATTCATTAGTTACCTCTAATGGTGCTGGTAATTAGGGTAAATTAATATTGGAATGAGGTTGTGTTTTCTCTCTGTTATACACGTGTGGAAAATGAGGACAGCTTCTCCTGCTTATTCCTGTCACTTTGGAGCTGATGCCTGGAGGAGCTGGAACAGAGGCTAGATAGAATTAAGAGGAGTAAAATTGATATTTATTGAGGGGCCTTCAAAGGCCACACCCTGGCAGTGCCAGTGCCACAGTCCTGGCCCTGCCCAGATGGCTCCAAGATGGAAGCAGAAGGAGAGCTTGGTCAGGAGATCTCACATTTTTATAGGTTTTAGTCCATTTGCATGCAGAACTGTCCAATTAACAGCCCCAAATCATGAAGTTTCATCCTCCTTGCTTGCTTGCCCACCCTCCTCTTTCCACATTGTTTATGCTCAGGGCCGGAAGTTTGAAGAGATTGTCCTTGAGCCCCCAGCTGGAATAGGAGCTGTTTTGTCTTTACCACCCTGTGAAAAGATCCTAGTAAACCTTAATATAAAGCTAAAAGCTGCACACCAAAGCAGAACAGAAAAACTTAAAACTTAAGGCATCAGAGCCACCTTTTCAAAATATTCAGATTCTGTAACATTTTCAAAATATTCAGGTTCTGATGTGTCAGCACATCAATCAATCAATCAATCAATCAATCAATCACATCTCACCAACATCTGCCAAGTCCACCCCAGGATATCCAAAACTCGTGCATGACTGAGCAGAGTTCCACCCCACACGTTTCACCGACTCAGTGAACAATCACACTTTATCTAAGTAACTTCAATCAAGATGATAAAAATTAGTAGTGATCTCTCACTCATCTTAAGCTGCCCTACAAAGGAAATAAGAGTCATTAGCCCTGTTTGGGAGATAAGGAAGGCACAGGGAGAAGAACTGATTTACCTCAGTCACGGACTGCGGGTAGGAGCTGAAGCAGAGTTACAAAACATCTTTGCTCTCATGGAGTGGGTTGGGTTGGGGGGACTCAAAGCCCATCTCATCCCACCCCTGCCGTGGCAGGGACACCTCCCACTGTCCCAGGCTGCTCCAATCCCAATGTCCAACCTGGCCTTGGGCACTGCCAGGGATCCAGGGGCAGCCCCAGCTGCTCTGGGCACCCTGTGCCAGGGCCTGCCCACCCTCCCAGGGAACAATTCCTTCCCAGTATGCCATCAAAACCTACTCAGTGTCCATTTAACGGTGTTTCAGAAAATCAGATCTCTTTTTGAAGTATTCCAAGTACCCAACAAATGAAGCAGGAAAGATGTCAGGAGGATTTTGAGGATCAAACAATGTGAGAATGGATTAAATGAGCTCCATCATGCATACACAGATTTCCACAAATATTTTACAGCAGAAAGGTGAGCACTGAGCCTAAAATGCTGTTCAAGGCCTTTGATTCAGTGTTCTACTGCTTGTAGGTGAAATCTTTGTTTATGCAGATTCAGAAACCTTCGGTATTGTTGTCATCACCAGTGACCTCTGCATAACTCAGACCTGCAAACCAGACCAATCCACATCTATTCCTTCTCCCAGTTTGCCCAGTGTGACCAGAGTTTTGTTCTGGTTTAAGCAGGACAAGTCCCACGTAAGTACTCTCTGCACTAATCAGTGGGATTTTGTAATTAAATACATTTGGAACGCATTTATTTTAATTTATCCCTAACACTGGAGACCTCAAAGAAAACACAAAGGTTCTGAGTGTAACTACAAACCAAAACAAAGAATGTCCTTTAGCATGAATAAGTTTGGGGTAATTCCTCCAGCTTTCGATCAAAATTACTGCTGACCTGAAAGCATCAAAAGGAGAATTTCAACAAGTGGATTTCTGGTTTCTCACAGTGTCAGAAGAGGCAGAAATGCAGTTTTTTCAGGGCTTAATCACTTAGCAGGAATGTTTCAGGTTTGGAGGTGACGCGAGTTGTTTGTTGAATGAGTCACAGATCTACAAGTGGCTTTTTCACTGAATAAACTCCTCAGCCACAGTGGGCAGAGCAGGTTGTTCCCTCCCTGTCCTTCCCTTGCTCCTGGTGCCCATCCCAAGGGGATCCTATGGGGAGTTTCAGGATTACTGCTCCCAATATTCCCTGTTCACTCAGGCTGGGAAGCACAGGGGAAAAAGAGACCCAAACCAGGCATTTGTGAGACAGAACCTGAGCAATGAACCTTCCTGAAAACCGATTTTATTGAACTTCTCCCACATTAATCCAACCCCTCACACTCCAAGTGATGGTGCTGAGGTGGGAATTTCCTTCAGCCCTCAACACTTGAAGCATGTGGAAGCGAAACAGAAAGAAATGAGGATTGAACCCAGGGGGAAAGGGAGGAATCAAACATCTGCATTCCTTGGAGGTAACATCTGCATTCCTTGGAGGTAACATCTGCATTCCTTGGAGGTAACATCTGCATTCCTTGGAGGCAACATCTGCATTCCTTGGAGTGGGGAAGGCCTGGAAGGAGGTGGCTCTGAAGGGGAAGAAGCTCTTACCAGAGCCAGGGTCTGGCCTTTTAAGGTCAAGGAACGAAGCCTGAGCTGGGCCCGTGTGTGAAAGCATCAAGGTTTAGGCCACAGAGTGTCACCTCTACCTGTTATTTTTATCTGCAGCCCACAAAGTCACACCTGTGCCCACACGGGCCCTGGGGCTCTTGGCTCCAGCAGGGGAGAGCACAAAGTGACACACAAACTCAAACATTCACATTAACAGTGACATTAGAGCACTTTGGTCAGCTGAATTATGCAACCAAGAGTTGCTTTGGTGTCTGTTGCTGGAAGTATGAAACATTTATTTACCCTGCCTGAGTATAGGCCGAGCTCTGTGTTAGCTGCATCCCGAACAGCAAGCACCAAAACATTTGTAAAATGATGGTGTTACTTTGGTTTTCATTTCTTTTTGGCCCTGAATCTGCTGGTTCTGTTCAGACAGAGCATCCCTCAGAAGCTCTGCTTCTCTAGAGAGCGGCTTTACCTCTGAGCAGGCCGAGAGCAGGGCACAGTTTTTGTACAAAGACTGTTAAACACATGAAGAAAAGCAGTGAAACCCATCCTCAATCACCCCCACAGTGGCTCTGGCCAGCGGGGAGGGCTGATGTGCATGCCCTGGTTCAGTGAGCCCCTCTGCGAGGCTGAGGACGGGCTGTGCTCAGGGCTCTGCATCTGCTCCCCACACTGCTCTAAAGATCCTCGTGTTTGGTTAAAACTTCTCCTCCCACTACAAGAAGGCCCTTGTAGGGCTCAGCTTCAGAGATTTGGTTCAGCTCTATCTCCCCTCCTTTCCCTTATCTCCCCCTGAGCCACAGATCAGGGGGCCTCTGATGAGCTGGACTTTCCAGCCGAGTGTGCAAAACCCTCCAGGAAAAACTCGATATCTCAGCGGAACTGATTCAGTGCTGAGCCCTGGGCTGATGCACAACCAAACCACCCCGAAATCAGCTGCTCCATCTCCCTTTGCTCCGAGCCCTCGACCCTCTGATTATTCTTTTTGTTTCAAGGATGCAGTAAAATTAAAATAAATCCTGCAAAGGGCAACCCGAACAGTTTCTCCAAACAGAAATTTTAACTCATTATTTCTCAGGCATAAAGAAAATGAACTGGGATTATCACAGGTTGGATTTCAAAGAAATAAAAGGAATCTTCATAGAGCACAACTGAAATTTGGAGTTAATCATCAGTAGTCATCAAAAAAGGGACAAAGATGAGGCCTTGTTCAGCAGTAATTGGTTATTGATATACAACTGAACCACAGTCATGGTCTTACCTTGGGACTAGAAAGGATGACGTGGATTAAATACAAAATTCAATCCCTGTACTATCATATCTGTATTTTATTATTCTCAGTTTCCTCATTTTTAATGTGTGACTCTAAATTTTGCTATGGCTCTCGATGGCTTCTCTGAGTTGCAAATTTTTTCTTAAATTTTTGCATCCATTTACCCTTATATAGAAAAAATTATATCTACAGAAATCAATAAAAACTTGGTGTTTGAATTCTCATTTAAAAACACAGCCAAGAGGAGCATTCATCACTAAAACATTAAAAGTGAAAATCCAAGCATAAGTCTACATGTATTTTAATTAAATAGGACAATCAATGTAATATCAAAGGGCACAGAGTGACTTGGCAGAACTTCCCTGCGTTGGAGATTTCTGTTCTTAGCTCTGAAGTGAAGTCAATTTTAAACAAGCAAAGGGAAGGAAACTTCCAATTGTTTTCCAAAAAAACACCCAATTCCATTATGAAATTCACTGCCCCACAGACCAGACAGTCTTTGGATCAAATTTTCATTCCTTGTTTCCTGATCCCACAGCTTCATCACCCAGATATATAAGTGCCAATCCATGGGAACATTACTGGAATTTACCTTTATTAAACTGGGGTCAGAATCTGCAATTTGTAGTTTAAATCACACAGTTTGAGCCAAGTTGCCCTTGCTTCACATCACTATAAAGGAGCTTGAGAGCTGCCTATTTTTTGTCTTTTAAATTATCTCATCCTATACTAAATCAAAATTCAGCTCTTAATCTCAAGCCACTCTAGCACATCAATATCAAACCCACAGGAGTTATTGAGAATTTGCTTTGATAAAATGAGATAACTCTGATATTTTTCACTGATATGAGAACTTACAGTGATAAAATGAGGCCCAGGTGCTGATTTACATCAGAAACCTCTGAAAACTTCTCGCAGGGACACTGTGCTGTACAAACACTGCAAGCAGCAAACAAGTTTTGATCACTGCTGCTGCTGCTGCTTCACCTGAGTAGTAAGAAAAAAATTAACCCTGTGGTTTGGTGGTATCTCAGGGTGCTCTCTAAACCTCCCAGCCTGTTTAAGATAAAAGGGCTCCACTCTAATTACTCATATTCCTGAGTATTTGACATTCTCACTGCACAGTGGTTAACAGGAGCTGTTGAGGAACAGCTATTACTCACTTCTTATGTCTCAGTGGGAAATAACGTGGTCTGGTGATGAAAGGAGGCACAAAAGGAGCAAACAGCAGAACCCAATGACCTGTGGCAGTCACTGCCAGGGGACTGAAAGCTTTAAATTCAAACTCAAACCAAAACTGACTCAGAAACAACCCCAAAGCCCCAAATTGCTGTGTGTCTATTTTGAAAACACCAAATGATTGTTGGCTCCAAGTGTTAAATATTGCTGCAGGTCTGGCAATGGATTGTAGAGCTTTTAATTTCCAAAATCAGGCATTTTCACCTTCAGCTTTTCTAAAATCACTGAAGCTTTGCATTCCTTTCTTTGGAATTCAGATTTCAAGGTCACAGAAGGATTCTCTGGAGTACATTACAATTACTGTTCATCACTATTACTGTTAAAATCAGGGATGCTGGACTCCCCAAAATCACCTTTTCCTCTACAGATTCCCAGTCAGAAGGACAGAATGAACTTCCTGGTGTGCTAAAATTTTCAGCTCTAAGCTATTAAATCACTGTCTCCACAGCCTAATCACAACAGGTGGGTTGTTGGAAGCTTGGTAGAATTAATTTTGTCCTTTTGGTGTTGAGGTAGGAGTGTTCAAAGCCTGGGGAGCCACCCCAGTTACCAAAGCAGCTGCTGCCCTCATTCCCCAGGCCCTGTGGTCCAAGCCCACAGCCCTGAGACCACTGTGCTCAGGGCAAGAAGCCTCAGAAGCAGCTCAGGCATTGCTCAGATTGGAACAACCTGACCTCTGAATTTGACTGTGGGTCTGTGACAGACCATAATGCTGCAAAACCCTGAAAAGCCCCAAGATGCTGGTGAGCCTTTACAAGTGGCCGAGTTTTGCATTTCGTGGTCTGCAGATGCCTCAGTGAGAGCTACTGAATAATCACAGAATCAGAAAATAATTAAGTTTTCACAGTGTTTGCTCCATTTCAGTTGCTTCTGTGCCCGAGAAATCTGACCTGTCCTATCCTGGTGGGGTTTTTTTGCTTCTGGAAAAGGGCTTTCAACAAATCCATTTTCTTCCCCTGTTTTATTTCATAGCTTGGATGGATAGCATTGACTCTGGGACAGTTTAGAAATAGTGGAATCAGAGATTTGAGTATTTCAGCCAAAACCTGAAATCAGCTCTGGAGTCCTCAGGATGGGAAGGATGTGGAGCTGCTGCAGTGAGTCCAGAGGAGGAACCAGGATGACCAGAGGGGTGGAGCAGCTCTGGGAGGAAAGGCTGAGAGAACTGGGAATGCTCAGCCTGGAGAAGAGAAGGTAAACTAATTGTGGCCTTCCAGGACCTGAAAGAGCTCCAAGAAAGATGGAGAGATAATGTTTCCAAGGGATGGAGGGACAGGACCCAGGGAATGGCTTCCACTGCCAGAGGGCAGGGCTGGATGGGATATTGGGCAGGAATTGTTCCCTGGGAGGGTGGGCAGGGCTGGCACAGGGTGCCCAGAGCAGCTGTGGCTGCCCCTGGATCCCTGGCAGTGTCCAAGGCCAGGCTGGACATTGGGATTGGAGCAGCCTGGGACAGTGGGAGGTGTCCCTGCCATGGCAGGGGTGGAAGGAGATGGAGTTTAAGGTCCCTTCCAACCCAAACCATACCATCGTTCTGTGATTCTATGAAAACTCAAAGCAATTCAGATCTCACTACTTTCAAATAATTTCTGCTTATTTTTTTAAACAACTAAAACTCTCCTTGGAAGCCAGTTATGTCAGAAAAACAGCCTGGACACTACAGAGCATTTTACAAAACATCTTTAGTTGTTCCTTCAGTTTCAGCACCCATTTGTTGGGCCCTGCCCCATGAACACAGAACACAAATAACAGAATTAATAATTTTCCCCTGGCCATTTCTTTGAAATATCTGAGCTCTTTCATTCAGATCAAACAATGCTGAGAGAGGCTGGAATTCCCCTGAGCTGATTGATGCCAACAAACCCAACCTGGCCAGGAACTCCTGACACTGCCCCTCTGTGAGATCACGCCCGAGCACAGTCACAGGGCCCAGGCTGTAGGAGCAGCCCTTCCATATCAGACCTGTCTCATTTAAAATATCCTCTATAATATCATCTATGATATCATTTATATAAAGAAAGAGCACACAGTCACAGGGCCCAGACTGTAGGAGCTGCCCATCCATAACCTGTCTCATTTAAAATATCATCTATAATATCATTGATGATATCATTTCTATAAAGAGCACACAAAGCCTTTGTGCCCCCAGCAGCACAGAGGGCAGGGATGAACCTGGCGATTCCTGGGATATTTCCAGCAGCCGCTCTGGGGCTGCAGACAGGAACCTGCAGGGTCTGGCTGCATTTACCTTGATGGCACTGCAGGAAAGCTTTTCCAGGCACTGGATCTTCACTCTCACGGTGGGAGGAGAAGAGAAGGAGCCCAGGAGCTGAAGGAGCTCCTTGGAGGAGCTGTTGGATGCCCACGAGCGACGTGTGGCAAGTGCAGCCCGGCTTCCGCCCTCCTCCCCTCTCTGCCTACCCAGAGGGATGGAAAATTCCATCTGCTTCATACTAAATGTGACCAAAACTGCTGTCACAATAGGGTTTTTTTAAAAAGTGAAGATCGATGGGCAGAGATAAAGTTCATTATTATCTGAAGGTTACCCCACAGGTTAGGGTGATGTCTCGGCAGGAGGAAGAAGTGAGAGGCGGCTGCCAGCCCAAGGTAAGTCCCTTCCTCCCCACAGAACGTCACTGCAGGCCCTGCAATCCAGGAGGCCTGACCTGAAATCTAAAATTAAGCACAGCCTAAGAGCTTTTTCTGTGACAAGGTCAGAAATGCTGGCTCAAGCAAGAACTGCCATTGGCTTTAACCAGTCAGGGGTTTCTGTCTTGGAATTCACAAGAACTCCAGCTCAGAAGTCGAGACCCACCAGGAAATAACTGACCACATTTCTGCTCTTTGGGAGGTGAGACCATCCCTAACCAGCAGGTCTTGAGGGCACATGAAATCCCTGTTTTAAAAGCAGAGTGGAACTTTTTTTTTATTATTATTATTTGCAAATTATGAAATCCTGCTGCTCTGCAGGAGCTGAAAAGGTGCCACTGTCATCAAGCAACACTTCCAGAGGAAAAGCAGAACAAATCCTTATAAAAACAAGGACTTCCCCTCATTTTCCAAATCCATCCCCCAGCAAACACCAGCCCAGAAAGAGCCTTCTCCTGTATTTGATATTCCCAATCCCTTCCTTCATCTTTCCATGAATCTGTTTCACAATGCCCAACCCGAAATATTTTGTACAGCCCATGAAATTCCCAGGTTCCCCATCCTCCTGCTCCTTGTGTGGTTCCTCACAGCAGCAGCTGCAAATTATTCCTGATTTACCAAACTGAACCAGGCCCTGACCTTATCCCTGAGCCCCAGAGACAAACACAGGCAGATTCCAGCCCTAAGAAATTATTGAGCTTTAAGCAGACAAACTGAAACCCAGTCCAGCTCTCCCTCTCTTTCTCCCAGTCTTTTCCTGTGCCTAAGCCAGCATAAGCATTTCCAGAACTCAGGGCTAGAGGGTCCCATTGACAAGAGTTTCTGCAGGACCTAAATACAACTCCCTCCATGGCTTCCCCTCCTGTTCCAGACCATTCTCACTGAGATGTGCAGAATATTCAGCAGATTGGGACTGGAGAATCTCAAGGACCACGAATTTCTGCACATGGCACCTCTGCCATTGTCTCCTTATGGTTACAAACTGTGGCTGCCCCTGGATCCCTGGCAGTGTCCCAGGCCAGGTTGGACATTGGGATTGGAGCAGCCTGGGACAGTGGGAGGTGTCCCTGCCATGGCAGGGGTGGGATGAGATGAGATTTAAGGTCCCTTCCAACCCAAATCAGCCTGAGATTCTGTGATTTTATGATAATTTCCCAGCAGGAACGCTCTATCCTTGAGTTCTTTTGCAAAAAATTTGTCACAGAACCTGAAGTCCTCTAAAAATACCTTTCCTTTTCCTTTTGAAAGGAAGCAAATCATCACCACCAGCCAGGCTGGAGGCTGCCAGGCCTCCCCAGTTGTGCATGTGCCAAAGGCACTCTCAGCCCAGCCTGATCACATCTCTCCGTCATTAATTGCTAATATCAAGATTTTCTCTCAGAGGTTTCCCTTTCACTCTGCCATCACAGGAAATAAATGAAACTTTGAAGATTTTTCAGGCACAGTCAGTGCTGCTGAGTTTCCGTAACACACAGAGCTGCTGGCAACCCACGAAAGCTGAAACCGCTCATTTCAACCCCAAATCTTGGTTCCTCTGTGCCCAAGGCAGCAGGGTCCTTATCACAGCTTTATCAGCCTCAAAATGCTGGGTAAATAAAGTGAAGGCTCTAAATTAAGATTTGGGTTTTGCCTGAAACTGCACTTGAGCCAAATCTGGAGTGTTTCCACTAAAGATGCTCAACTCCTTCCAGGTTTGTGCCCAAATAAACAGCCAGACCATGACAGAAAAAAAGCCAAAACCAATGAACTCTCTCTTCCATCCCCTGTTTATTCCAGTCTTTGCAATATTGCAATTATTGCAATATTAAGAATCACAGCAAACATGCACAAGGCAGAAGCAGGAGAAGTTCCATGACTCCACAAGAAAATAAAGACATTTTTCCTTTTCAAGACACAAAGGCAAAATCGGCTCTTATCTCCCCCTTACCTGACTTTCTGCCATTAATTACCCCTAACCTGATTTTCTGTTATTAATTACACCTTACCTGGCTCATTTTAGTTACCTGAATTATTGCACAGCTTTGCAAAAGGAAGGAGCTGTGGCCTGGCACCAATTTCAGTGCACTCAGGGCAGGTTATTCACCAGAAAGGTTTCACCAACCCCATCTTTTAGGTCTGAGGGACCCCCAGGAGATGGGACGAGTCCCCAGCTCCTCAAAATCCAAATTTAAGGACTCACCCCCAGTTGCTGAGGCCACACTGATGTGGCAGCACAGCAAGAACCCCCCTCAAACCAATCCCACCCTGTGAAAATACCCCTGCAGCCAGGGCAAGCTGGAAGATCAATTATAAATTAATTAATTAGAGTGAGAAACAGCAACAGTTTGTGAACAGCAGAAACTGGGCTGTGTTCTAGAGATTTCCACCTCTGGAGAATTCAGGGACCCCAAGGACAAGGCTGGGGCCTGGTGTCGTTGCTTCCACGATGTTTTACAGCTGCTCAGGAAAATAATCCTGGAGTTTGTAAGATTTCCCTAGTATTTGCTGTTTTTCTGGAAGCCTCTGTGAGCTAAAGGTGCCTCATTATAGAAGTCTCACCTTTTAATTAAAGAAAAATGTGCGACCTCTAAAAAAAAAACAAAAAACCTGATGGGCAGAAAGCAACAGCAAAAACCTGACCCCAGAAACAAAACAAAACAAAAGCAAAACTTCTTTACATTTGATTTCCTAACCAGTATCATTTGAATTTAACTTTTAAAGGCACACTGTAAAGAAATTCAAATTGGAGTGGAATATTTTCTGGATACAGTAGATGGTTTAGATTATTTATAAGAGAACTGAAGTTCTGAGGCACCTTAAAGATGCCTGAATTGTGAAAGCGGTGCCTTTGAAGTGAAACCTGCTGCATTTGGCAACCAGAAACGCCAGAAATTGGAGGAAATAATATTTTCTGCCTCATATCTGCAGGTTCTTCCACTTGTGCTGGCATGGAAGCCACCCTCTAATTAATTACTGCAATAATTATTATGAGCAGGGTTCTAGTATGGATAACTGGCATGTAGGACACTCAGGAACTGCATTTCCCTTATCCCAACAAATCTTTGGCTGCCCCCAAGAAATCCAGCCAGTGAGAAGCCAGAGCACAACAAAATTCAATTTTAGAATGGCCAAAAATAATAAAAATTAAATATTTCAAAAAATTTTAGTATTTTATTCCCTCTGCCACAACCAAGGGCTTTTGTCACCTGTGGAACTGCAGGTTCCAGCCTTTGGGTGGGTGCCCAGTTAAGACTTTTTTAGTCTGGGAAGTCCCAAGAAATGTAATTTTTGCAGGTTTTTTATCAACAGACTAATTATTTATTCTCCAACTTCCTTGAAATCCAAAACAACGCTGCTCAAATAAGCACAGTGGAAAGAAGAGGCAGCAAAAGTGTCCAACTTTGACAATGAGGAAAATAAAATGGAATAATACAACTAAATCTACAAATATCAGAACTTCCATCCGAGGAATGGAAAAGGAATTAGGAAGGCAGATATTGAACATGGCACTACAGTGAATATTTGTGCATCCAGGAGGGTGCTGGGTGCCAGTTGAGAGACAGAAATTCAGGACAGGTGGGGGAAAGCAGAGAAAGCAAAGAGAGAATAAAAAGAAGGGGGAGAGAAAAGGAGGATGGAAAAAGTAAAAAGGTAAAGAGAAAAAAAGAAAGAAGAAGAGAGAAAGAAGAAAATAAGAAAAAATGAGATTAAAAAAAGACTTCAAAACATGAAAAGGAAAAAGTGCGAGGAAATATAAAAAGAAGAAAAAGAAAGAAAAAAATATGAAAAAATATTTGAAAAAATATTTTCAAAGCAGCGATTTTCCTGCCACGAGCCAGCCCCATGCCAGGAAAGCCCCGGGGCTCTGGGGATAACCCAGCAGTGGTTTCTCCTCCTTTGCCTCCCAACAGCTGGAAAAGCCCCAGGTCCATGGATTCCTGGGCAGGACTTACCTCGAGGATGTCACCAAGCCCTGTAGCCACCCTGGAGCCACCCGGGCAGGGCGACAGGGGGACGTGTCCCCGGGTGTCCCTCACCTCCCGCCCCTGTGGCAGCCCCGCACCCCCAGACATGGCCCTGGCTCCTTTTCTCACTTTTTTTTTTTTTTTTTTTTTTTTTTTTTTTTTTTTTTTTTTTTTTTTTTTGTTCCCCGC
>VXBI01005845.1:221024-241623 GCA_013397375.1 Toxostoma redivivum | reverse complement strand
TTTTTTGCATGAGCAGCCCCGGGGAAGCTGCAGCGATGTCGCGATTACGTAAGAGGCGGTGACATTCGGGGACAGAGCGGGGGGGACAGGAGGTGGCTCCTGCAGCAGCACCGCTGCTTTCGAGCTTCCCGGCAACATCTGCAGCCAACATCTGCACCCAACATCTGCAGCGTTTGGTGCGGAGCGGGAGCCCCAAACCCTGCGGAAGGGGTGCAGCCACCCAGGAGCGAGTGAGGAGCCTCAGAGAGGGGACAGCAACACCCTGAGGGTGGCAGGGGACTCCCGTGGGGTGGGACACGGAGAGGAGGAGGAAGATGAGAAGGGCTCGATGGATGCAGCCATAAAAATAAAATCAATCTCAATTTAAACAAGGTTGGCAACACAGAGTGGCACAAACAAATAGGGACGTTCAGGGCTGGGGTTTTGAGGTGTTTCCTTTTTGACAAATCAATCATTGGGACGCAGCAAGGTCTGTGCTAACACAGCCCCACTTCATGGATTAATTCCAATCAGTCAAATTCCCCCTCTGAGCCCCTCAGCTCAGCGGGTCCCAGCCCCTCTCCCGGAGCTTCCTGTGCACTTTGGGGCTGGTGCTGGATCTGCTTCTGGTCCAGAGCAGCTGTGGCTGCCCCTGCATCCCTGAAGTGTCCCAGGCCAGGCTGGACAGGGCTTGGAGCAGCCTGGGACAGTGAAGGTGTCCCTGCCATGGCAGGGGTGGAATGGAATCCTTAAGCTCCCGCTCAACCCAAACCATTCCATGATTCTGTGAATAAAAACTTCCTCTTCAACTGGGACAATTCAGACCCAATATGAAATAGTCTGCCTTTTTTTTCCAGCTTACTCTGCTGCACCCCAGGTCCTGCTTGGTGAAAGAGGGTCCTGGCAGGGGCACGAAGAGGGAAAGGGGCAGCAAAGCCCAGGGGGAGTTTTTCCTCTCTTCTCAGCAGAACGAGTTCCTTGTCCCCAGATGTGCACAGGTTTTGCACCTCTGGCAACTCTTCCATCCCTGCATTCCTGCAGGACAGAAAGGCACCGAGAACATCCTGGTGCTGCCAAGGAGAAATCTGCCACAAAATAATTATCAGCCTCACTGGATTGATCCCAGAATCCTGGAATGGTTTGGGTTGGAGGGACCCTAAATCCCATCCAGTGCCACCCCTGCCATGGCAGGGACACCTTCCACTGTCCCAGGCTGCTCCAATCCCAATGTCCAACCTGGCCTTAGGCACTGCCAGGGATCCAGGGGCAGCCACAGCTGCTCTGGGCACCCTGTGCCAGCCCTGCCCACCCTCCCAGGGAACAATTCCTGCCCAATACCTGATCCAAATCTCTGCAGAGATTCATTTCCTTCACAGCAGTGGGTGTAAGCTGATTATTTTTGTTATTTTACTTTATTCTATTTTATTTTAGACTGGTTCTGACAGGATGAGTGTGAGCAAGGGAGATAGAATCTCTCTTCCCAGGAAACCAGGGCTGGGCTGTGGAGGCAACTCTTCTCTCTTGCTGCTCCCAAAAGTGGGAATTGGGAGACCCCTGGATGCACTGAACTCCAGATATCTGCTCCTGAAGGGCTTCTCCACATGGAGATTCTGTAAAATTCCCCTTCTAGTGAACGGAGAGAAACAGACTTTTGTAAGGTTCTGATCTATTTTAGATTTTTATCTTGAAAAGAAGAAACACATCCTCTCATCTTTGTATTGGCAATATAATATAATACAATACAATATAATGCAATGCCTTTAAGGGTGGTTTGTTTTGGTGTTTTTGGTTTGGTTTTTTTTTGGTCTGAAAATATAGAAATTTTCCTTCAGAAAATGCCAATTATACAATAAATAGTTTTTATCTGTGGAGGAATGAGATTGTGACATAAGGACCCTTGCTAGCTCCAAAAACTGGAGTTGAAATTCAATATTTAAAATGGATTGTTGTGAAAAGAGGAATAAAAAGCATTTTTAAGGAAATACAGTGATTTTAAGGAAGTGCAGGGAACAGGGATGAGCCCATCACATCCAGCTGTAAAAGGAGATTTCCTGCATTTCAGATTTTCAGGGATCAAGTAACTTCATCCCTGAGCAGTCTGTCATGAAAAAAGCCCTGTGAAATATTTTGTTCAAAACAGGTTTTCCACAGAAATGTGAATTTTCTCCAAGGAGAATTTTCCACAGCAACCCTCAATTTTCAATTCAAACTGAAATTCATAACAGCAGTTGGGGAACCACCCTCAGTTGTTCTCCCTCTCCCCAGTGGTTTCCAGCTTGGACAATCAAAACATCGCAGCCAAAAGAAAGCCCCAAAATCCTCTTTACTTTCCAGATGTATTGTTTGAAGAAACCCTCCAAATGTTGCAAAGAAAAATTCTCCAAACCCAAAACCATTTTTCTGGTTTCTGTTGACAAAATCATTGCCAGGAGCTGTGAATTTCAAAGCAGCTCCACAGAGTTGTGGCACCACCAGACTTTTCTCTGCAGAAACATCTCCCACCTCCCCCAGGGGATTTTTGCTGTTCAGATCTTGTGGTCCTGCTCTGTTTCAAGGCAGGGCTGAGCCCTCTCAGTGCTGCTCCTTTTCAAGGTCAGGTCTCACCTTTCCTGCTGATTTGTTGTGTCTGAATCTCACCTTGAAACCCTGAGCTCCCCCAGAGCCACAGGAGCCACCACAGCTCCTCCCCTGCCCTCAGCACCAGGGGCTTCCCTCCCTCTGCTCCTCTTCAAAAACCAAAACCCAAATCCCTGCTCTGCCACCACCTTGAGTCCAGCTCAGCTCGGGGGTTTAATTTTTTACCTTTATTTTAACGTTTCACCGAGTTTAGGCATTATTTGTGTGTTGGGAGGGAGAGGGAAGTGCCACGACAGCATTTTCAGGGCAGAGTGGACTCAGTGCTCACCCACCCCAGAAGAATAGAGCCTGTCTGCAGCTGCTCAGCCCATCCTGCCAATTCCTGCAGGGCTTTAATAACATTTCATCCTAAATGAAGCAAAACCCAGCCTGTAGGAAAAAAAGCTGCTGCCATAGGAGAAAAGGAAACTCAGCCAGAACTGGAGAGGGACCTTCAGCATTCACACAGCTTGGGAAGGGGATTTGGGTTTGGGCTGCAGGGAGGGTCCAGCACTGAGCTGGGTTTGGAATCGGGTTGGAATTGGGATGGATCTGCTGGCAATGGCTCAGGATTTTGGCAGGACTCACCCCTGGGGAACAGCTGCCCTGAGGGGCTGGAAGGATCCCTGGTCCCTCCTGTCTGGGCTGAGCCATTGTTTGAGGGCTGGCAGCAGCTCCTGGGATTAAACCACTGTGACATCTGCGGTGTCACCCCGGGGCTGGGCTGTGCCAGCACTTTACTCCTTGGTTACTCACTGGAGGATGATTCCCTTGCACCCCAGACAGGGGATGGGGCAGCACGAGAGTCCTGTGGCTCCCTGGATGCAGCAGCTTTGGGGTTTTCACGGGGTTATTCCTGCCCACAGGATTCCCAAAGAGTCCCCTTGGCCGTTCCCCAGCAGAAGGGATGGTGAGGATTTGGGGAGACAGGAATGGAACACAAACAGTGTGAGGGTGGCAGGGCTGGCACAGGGTGCCCAGAGCAGCTGTGGCTGCCCCTGGATCCCTGGCAGTGCCCAAGGCCAGGTTGGACATTGGGATTGGAGCAGCCTGGGACAGTGGAAGGTGTCTCTGCCATGGCAGGGGTCGAAGGAGATGAACTTTAAGGTCCCTTCCAACCCAAACCATCCCATAATTCCATAATAACAACTCGTGCAGGCCCAGTGCCAGCTCTGTCCTTGAGGGCAGGACACAGCCCTGGGTGACTTCAGACACTCAAAACCTTTCCTACACACACCAGGACACACCTGGCAATTCCCAGGTGCCCCAGGATGTCATTCCCCACTCTGAAGGTTCCACCCAAAAATTCCAGAAAGGAAAATGAGGATTCAATCTGCCCTAAGTGTCCTTTGGAACACTGACATCCTCCTTCCATTGACTTGCTGGAAGAATGACCTGCACAAATTCCCATCACTTCATCCCCTCTTCATTTAACTCTGCCTGTGAATCTGATTTTCCCTTACTTTGGTTTTCCTGAGCCTGGGGCTGTGTTGAGGCATCTTGCTCCATCTTGGTCCCAGGGACAAAGGGACAGCTGTGGAAGGAGTGTCCTCCTCCAGCAGTGTGAGCTCCCATTTCCATCCTGTCCTGCTGCATTTCTCCATCCTCTCATGGGCTCTGAGGGCAAAACAGGTTGGGTGTGGAGACAAGTGTGACCCATTGCAGGGGAATGACCTTTGCCTGTTCTACTGCCAGAGAAAAAAGGTCCAAAATCCCTAAATCCTGATGAAAAGAACAGGAATTCTTGATCAGGGAAGCTACAATCAAAACCTTGCTTTAGAAAAGTGAATTAAGAAAACCTAGAGGAGAGATTTTTTTGGTTCATTTCTAAAGTTGAAATAACAGAGATAAACCGGATGATTTGACAAGAAATCAGAATTAAACATGACAAAGTAAAATTCAATACCCCCTTTAAAACCTGGTTCCTGTCATTTATGCTTGGGATATCCTCTGAAATATTCCCTGTGCTGAGGCTCCACTGCCCTTTGCTCAATTCCCTGCTCTATCTGTGAGTAGATTTTTATATTCTACCCCAAAAATTCCTCCTTTCGTTCCATTTTCAGTACCTAAGCCCGTGCCATTATTTCTGCTCTTACTTAGCAGCTGCTCTGCCTCTTCCCCACCTTTGCTGTGTCTTTGCAGCTCCTCCCAGTGTCAGCTCAGTTGTGATTTTTCTGACTGTGCCAGCACAGCTCTGGGGTGTTAAACAGGCTGCCCTAAATAGCAGCTCTCAGCCTTCTGTACAGTATTTTTTCCTCTTTGCTGAGTCCTTGCTGCTTCACATTTGGGAAAATGGGTCCTGAATTTGGGGATCTGCTGGCAGGATTCGATATGTGCCTTCCTGTGTCTGTTTTTAACCCAGTTTTGGTACATCAAACACTTTTTCCATCCTTTTTTCTCTTCTTTGTTAAAGCAAAAATACATAAAAGAAAATACTTTCCCCTTTTCCACTGGTTGGAGGAGATGTTTTATCTTTTATTAATCATTGCAACCGCTTTTTTCCAATCAGTATTTTTATTTTGCTTTTTGAATTGGTGAATATCTACCAGATAAATTTTCAATTTAAAAAGCTGGGGCAAGATGGGAGATTTTGTGATTCCCTTATTTCTGTGATTCCCTTATATTTTTACCACAGACACCTTGAATTCCTTTCTGAAGGTGTTTCTTGCACATGTGCTTCTTAATAGCAAATCAAGTCATTGTTTTCTGTGAGATTTGCTGCAGTAGAGCAAAATGTGCTAAAACCTGCAAATTAATGAATATTTATTTCACATTGAGACATTGCAGAAATAAGGCCAATTCCCAAAGGATTATCTGTATATTTCTGGAGTCCCAGCAAGAAAGGCAGAGGGATAAAGCAGAGGATCACAGAATTCCACACAGAATCATGGAATTAAGTTTAATGGAATTTAAGATCATCTAGTCCAACCATCAGCCCAACAGCACTGTGGTCACCACTAGTCTGTGTCCCCAAGTGCCACACTCAAAGGTTTTTGGAGCATTTCCAGGGATGGTGACTCCACCACTGCCCCAGGCAGCCCCTTCCAATGCCTGACCACCCTTTCCATAAGAAATTCCACCCAATATCCAACCTAAACCTCCCCTGGAGCAGCTTGAGGCCATTTCCTCTCATCCCATCCCTTGTTCCCTGAGCGAAGATAAGGAGATATCAACCCCCACCTCTGATGCTTCTCACATCAACAGGATTTTTTATTCTTTTTAGGTCAAGGGCTGTTGAGTATTTTTCATTGAAGTGTATTTCCCAAAATTCACGTGGCCAGAATCCTGTCCAGGATGATCTGGGGAAGGAGCTGCTGCACCACATCCTTGTTTCCATCACACCAAAGGATGTGGGAAGTGCCACAGCCCTGCCAGGACCTTGCTCTACACCTACTCCCTGACCCCAGGAATAAATGACTTGGGTTGGACAGGAATTTTCCACCTGAGAACTGAGAAGGCCCAACCGAAGAGTTCTGGGAAAAGGTTTTGATTCTATCAGAGCTTTTGGTGGAAACAAAGCAAGGCCTGGCCAGGTCCTTGGATGGGTCCCCAAACCCTGCCAGCTCCACCCCTGCCCACACAGCCCTGGCCTTCCTGGAGCTGTGGCCACAGCATTTCCCAGCTGATGGAGAGGCCAGGGCAGCAAAGAGAAGCAGTTCCTCCAGAAATTACTGTGTAGAATAATTTAATTAATAGATTTAATAGCAAAATTACTGAAGGTAATACACTGAAGGTGTTTTTTAACCTGTTGACACACAATTATTTTTCTGCTCAGTTTGAGGATTCTTCACCCTGGCCCAGAGCCACAAGCCCAGGCTGGGGATCAGAGGGGGGAGAGTTGGAGGTCACAGGGAGGAGAGATGGAGGTCACAGAGGGAGAGTTGGAGGTCACAGGAAAGAGTTGGAGGTCACAGAGGGGAGGACTGGAGGTCACAGGAGGGAGAGTCCAGAAGTGGAGGAGAGAAGGAGGATGGGACCCAAGGGACCTCAAGAGCCAAATTCCTGGGTACCCACAAATCCTCCAGGTTGTAAGAACAAGGCCCCAGAAGTGCCACCTGAGCAGAGCAGAGGCCAGGGGGACACCCTGGGCACATCTCCCGGTGGCCAAAACTCATTGATGGTGGCCACAGGAACCAGCCCAGAGAATGAGCTGGAACCACTGTCACTGCCTGTGCTGGCTGGTGGCAGCTAGGGCAGGAACAGCCTCTTTGTGACATGGGTGACATCGATGCTCTCTGCACGTCCTGGCTCACTGCAGAACCTGCCAGCAGTGTCCCAGTGCCTGTCCCACCCCACAGGGTGTCCCTCTCCCCACCCCACAGGGTGCTCCTGTCCCATCCCACAGGGTTCCCCTGTCCCCACCCCACAGGGTGCTCCTGTCCCCACATGGGATCTCTGGAAGTTGGAAGAGATGAGTGAGGATGAATTTCCTATTTTCCAACAGCATCACCAATCTGGAAGAGCCCCATGAGGATCAGTACCAGCACCACTCTTCTTTTCCAGGGTTTCTGTTGTTGATTAAAAAAACAAATTTTCCTTGTGCTGTGTGCAAGTGATAACCAGGCATGTCCTGGTGATAGGACAGGGGTCCTGGTGATAGGATAGGTGGGGATGAGGATGAGCTAGATCAGGCTGGGGGGATCAGATGAAGTGTCCCAGTGATGATCAGATGAGCACCAGCACTGTCACAGTATCCCTGTGCATGCTCAGAAGGTGAAGTTCATCCCTTCCCTCACAACATGGAGAATGGAAAATTCCAGAGCCTGAAAGATTTGGGTAAAACAGAGGAAGATGGATGAGTGCAGGGATGGAGGGAAGGAAGAAAAGAGAGGATTTGGGGAAGTTTCTGGAAGATGAGCAGCTGCCACAGAGCTGCCAGTCTGTGCTCTTCAGCTGCTGCCTGTGTCAGTGACAGCTCTTGTCCCAGCCCAGGTCCCTGGGGTCACACAGGGAAGGGGCTGGAGGTCCAGCAGGGTGTTCCACCAGCAGCAGGGAGCTGGGAGAGAGGCAGGGCTGGAGAAACCCCGGCTGTGGATGGGAGAGGGGAGAGGCTGCAGGGCCTGCAGACCTGGAGATGTTCCCACCGAGGGGGCTGAGTCCCTTTGGGATGGCAGGGTGGGATGATCAGGGCCTCGACTCCAAGGGAGTTCCCCTCATGGGTGACTGTCAGACCCTGCACATCCCAAAAGCAGGAATCACAAACATTCACAGGAGCCCTGTGACTTCAGATCCTGCTTGTCTCACTCCTTTTTCCCCTTCCAGCAGCTCCTGATATTTCCCAATGCTGTTGGAACAGACAGCTTCCAACCCAAACCATCCCCAGCCCAGGCAGGATGAACCCTTTCCCTTGGTGCTCTGGCATAATCCCAAGGGATTTATGTCCTGTCTGTATACACACACTCAGAACTGTTTCCAGCTAAAGCAGAAGTTTCTCTGGGAATACTTCTCTGGTGCTTTCCTTCCCTGTTTGAAAAAACTAGCAGCGTCCAGTTAACTGAAAAGTTATTGCAAGAAACCATTTCAAACCAGAAAATGGATTTGTTTTGAAAACAAAGTCTAAACAAAATGTTTTGGCAGTGGTTTTCAAGTAGCAAACTCATTGAGCTTCTCTTGTCCAGCTAAAGTGCTGCTTTCTCTGGGAGGAAAACATGGCAGAGAGAATTTCTTCCTGCCTCTGCAGACAGTGACTGAATAAACAGGAACAAGGCAGGTTCTCCTGGATACCTGCTTTCCTCTCTGCTGGGAGGGATAAAATATCCAGAGTTCAACATTCAGGACAGGGTTAAGATGGAGTTGAGAAAGAAAATGCCACATGGAGAGTTGGTGTCTCTCTAATCAAGGAAACTTAGGGCTTGTTTTCATCAAGCCTGGCTCAGTGGCTGTGGGACAGAGGTTAATTCAGATGTTGATAAGGTTAATTACCTGAGTGCTCCCCAGAACTTTGTTTTCAGCCCAAATCTCTCTCACCGAGGCTTTTGGCTGTGCCCTGGCCTGAGGCTGTTTGTTCTCCCCCAGGACACGGTGCTGGGGAGAGCTGCTCTGTGGCTTTAACTACCAGGAGATGGTGAGAGATAAATTCTGGTGTTGCTGCATCAGGGCTCCCACCTCCTGCTTCCTCCACTGCCCCAGCCTTCACAGCCTCTGTTCTCTGCAGCACAGCCCCCAGCAGGGCCATCCCCTGCCCTGGGGGCAGCTGGACACACAGCTGAGCCTTTTTTTTTGCAAAAAAATACGCAAAAAACCTTCCAGTTGTGCAGCAAAAGCAGCCCAAAGTTGAGCAAGAGGAGCATCAAGGAGGGAAATCCTGGCTTAATAGAGGGAAATTACATTTATTTTCTTGTCAGCCTGTTGGAAATGATAAAACTTTTAAAATAAGCTTTAGTTAGTTAATCATAACCAATATATTAATTACAGACAATGTGTTATTCTTAAATTACTTTTAGCATATAGCAAAGCTCTTTTTGTGGGAACACAGCCTGGAAAAATGACTAAAACAGTAAAGTTTGTTGAGCTAACCTTGATATGCTGCAATGAACATTCACTGCTTTGTTTGCTAAAAATGTACAAAAAGGTGAGGAAGTTTTGGATCGGGGGCTGTGTGAAGGCTGGGATTTTGTCAGCCCCATCCACACCCAGAGCTGAGAATAAAACAATTTTCTAACACTAAAAATGCAGCGTTGGAGGGTTCTCTTATCCTGATGGGTTTTGCCAGAATTTCTCAAAGTTCAGTGATCTGAGCCATGGGATGTTCAGAACATGGAATCATTTATTTATAGGGTTTTTAAGTTTTTAAGCTTGAAAAACAACACTTCATCAGCACAGAGGGGCCAGGTGGGACGCAGGAGCTAAAGGAATGGTCCTGGAATTGTTTGGGAGCCACCTTGGAGGGCTGGGTGACACCTGCTCTGTGCTGGCCAGGGGTGCAGGGGGACAAACCAGTGGGACCAGCTCTGTCCCACTGCTGCTCCCCATCCCAGTTGCAAACCAGCTGCTTCTTGCCCTAATCCAAGGGGATAAGGACTCTGTGGCTCCCTGTGCTGGGTCCCACCCCATGCAAACCCCACAAGAAATGTGCACTTGGTGTGTTCCCGGGAAAGCATTCCTGGGAAATCTGGAAAAATCCAGATTTTCTGGAGGCAGCACAGTTCATCCTCAGTGAGCCTGGGAGGCACAAAGCTCTGGGACAGCTTTGGAGCTGGGTGGGCAGGAGCTGTGGCACTCTGTTCTCCTGGGCTGGGTCAGCACAGCTGGGTGTCCCTGGCTGTGGGGACACCAACGTGCCCCATACCCTCAGTTCCACAACTGCTGAGGAGCATTTGAGAGATTAAAGCAAAACTTCACAAAGAGCCTCTCCAGGTCCATACAGGGCAGGTGGAGGAGCAGGGAAGGGATCTCAAGGAAGGGCTGCTTTGGCCTTGTCCCCCATGTCTGGCCCATTTTCGGGCTTGGCAGCGATGCTGTAGTAGTAGGAGCGGATGATGTTTTCCACAACCACAAATCCTGGACGTTCTTCCCATCTGCAAGGGCAGAGAGGAACAAATAAAGTCATGAGAGAGGACAAAAGTGGCCTGATGCAATGAGAGGACACACAGAAACCCTGGGGACAGCAGCAGCCTGGCTGTGCCAGGGCTCAGGAGGCAGCTGAGATTTTTCTGGGATGGAGAGGGTGAAAAACACCGAGCCTTGGGGATCTTCCAGGATTGGCACAGGCAGATGGGGGGGTCTGATAGTGATAAATTCACCTTGGGCTGGGGAATCATCACAAACAAAGGCAGGAGACACCACTTCCTTTGTGCTGTCACCATGCAAACAGTGTGGTGGAGGTGTCCCTGCCCATGGCAGGGGGTTGGACTGGATGGCCTTTAAGGTCCTTTCCAACCCAAATTTCCAATCCCATTCTGGGATCTGGTGACTCTGGTGGGGCTGACACCGTGCTGAGATGCTCACTTGTATGTCCAGCACTGCTGCATCAGGGCGTACATCTCTGCTGGGCACTCCTGGGGACAGTCCATGCGCTTGCCCTGCTCTATGAAGCTGATCACCTCGGGGCCCTTCATTTTCTGGGATGGGAGCAAGTGGAGAAGGGGTTAATGTGCTCAGAGCTGGCAGCAGGGTGACAGGAGACAGGNCTCACCCTGTAGGGTTCCTGCCTCACCCTGTAGGGTTCCTGCCTCACCCTGTAGGGTTTCTGCCTCATCTTGTAGGGCTCCTGTCTTACCTTGTAGGGCTCTGCCTCGCCTTGTAGGATNCCCTGCAGAGTCACTGCTCCCACCCCAGCAGCCAGAACTGGTGTCCCACGCTGTGCCCAGGCTGTCCTGCAGACCCCATCCCATTNCCTTGCAGGGTTCCTATCTCACCTTGCAGGGTTCCTATCTCACCCTGTAGGGTTCCTGCCTCACCCTGTAGGGTTCCTGCCTCACCTTGTAGGGTTTCTGCCCGAAGCTGAAGGCCTCCCACATGGTCACGCCGTAGCTCCACACGTCGCTCTTGCTGGAGAACTTGTGGAACAGGATGCACTCAGGGGCGTACCACTTCAAGGGCCACTTCCCTGCTGTCCTGGCCTGCAGCAGAGCAAGGGGGGACATTTCCAGCCTGAGGCACGGAGTGCTGGGAGCTGCACCTCAGTTCTGCTCAGTGTTGGGGACAAATCTCACATTGCTGCAAAAATCACCTGAAATGGGAGCTCCAAAGCCCAGTCCAGGCCCTGCTGTCCTGTTGTGCAGGTGCTAGATGCCCATGGTGCCACCCTCCTCCTGTCCCCTGCCCCCAGGGCTCAGTTAAACCATGGAATCCCAGAATGGTTTGGGTTTGAGGGACCTTGAAGCCCATCCAGTGCCACCCCTGCCAGGGCAGGGACACCTTCCACTGTCCCAGGCTGCTCCAATCCCAATGTCCAGCCTGGCCTTGGGCACTGCCAGGGATCCAGGGGCAGCCACAGCTGCTCTGGGCACCCTGTGCCAGGGCCTGCCCACCCTGCCAGGGAACAATTCCTTCCCAATATCCCATCCAGCCCTGCCCTCTGGCAGTGGAAGCCATTCCCTGGCTCCTGTCCCTCCATCCCTTGTTCCCAGTCCCTCTCCAGCTCTCCTGGAGCCCCTTCAGGCCCTGCAAGGGGCTCTCAGCTCTCCCTGGATCCTTCTCCTCTCCAGGTGAGCACCCTCAGCTCTCCCAGCCTGTCCCCAGAGCAGAGAGGCTCCAGCCCTGCCACCAATTTAGTGGCCTTGTCTGGACTCATCCCAAGAGGTTCTCATCTTTCTGGGACCCCAAGCTGGACACAGAATTCCAGGTGGGGTCTCTCCTTTAGTTGAGCACTGCTGGGAAGATCAGCCTGGCTCACTCTTCATCACCTCCTCTTCTCCTGGCTCCTCTCATCCCCCTGCCCTGCATCCTCCTTGTCACCAGAGCTCTGCAAAGCCCCTTTTAATGTCACAGTGTTGCAAATAAACTGAAAAATAAAATAGTAGTAGTTCGGCTAAGGATTTGAATCAGGCCTAGTCGATGCTGTTGGAAACCGTGTGTTGAGTGTTTGTAGTTTAAGGCTGTAGCTAAGTAACTAACCGTACCTAACTGTAACAGTCTTGTGAACAGTGCATAACGACCTTATAGATAAGACATAATCGTTAGAGATAAGATCTAATCTAAGAGATAACACCTTATCTAANCTCTGGCTTTGGACATCTAGTCCCCTTTGCCCCAGGGCCCTAATAAAGCACCGCATATAACGACTTCAGTTGTTATGTGTCTTTAATTTCTTTTATCGGGCAACAACAGCAGCGAGGCAGAGCCTGATGTTGTGCAGAGGGGTCCATGAACAGCCCAAATGCTCAAGTCCCAGGGGGTCCCATCCTCCCAGCCAGGAGAGCTCCTGCTCCAGACCCTTTGCTGTGCTCACACCCACCTTGTAGTAGCTGTCATCAGCTCCCAGAGCCTTGGAGAGCCCAAAGTCACTGATCTTGGCATAGTGCTGGTTGACCAGCAGGACATTCCTGGCCGCCAGGTCCCTGTGGACAAAGTTCTTTTCCTCCAGGTACTTCATCCCCATGGACACCTGGTGCATCAGCTCCACGATGTTGCTCGTTGTAATCTCGTCCCTGGGGAAGGTGAAAGGAGAATTCAGTAATAAAGGACCTGCTGTGGTCCCCTCTGCCTTTTCCAGCTGCAAGGGAGAATGAGCAGGGAGATCCCTGCTCCAGAAGCATCAGCCCCTGGAGCCTCACATCAAAGATTTCTTTCTGCTCTTTTCAGCTTCCCTGCCCTGTCTGAGGACATGACCAGGGGTGTTTGTTCTATCCCCAGCTGTTAACCCAGCTGGGGCAGTGTTCTTTATCTTCCCAAACCCATCCTCCCTGCAGGAGATCTCTCCTGGCCATGGCCATGCAGTCCCAGGCCATGGCTGATCCAATTCCATCATCCCATGGGGAGATGCTCCAGCCAGGGGGAGGAGCCGAGCATTTCCTACCCGGATCCAAGCTGGCATTGGGAACACCAGAGCAGCCTTTTCCCACTGGATCCCAGAGGAAAACCAGAGCCTTGCACATCATCCCTGGGCCTGGGGAGGAAAACTGCCCCTTCTCCAGGAGCACTGCTGCAGCAGAGCCACATCTGTCACTGCAGGAGGATGGACACCATGGGATGGCACTGCCCCAACCCCTGACTGACTGACAGGGCAGCTTGCATTCTCACTCTGCAGTGCTTTGGGCTTGTTTTTTTTTTTTTTGTAATACTGTATTTCTATTTTATTTTTTCCTAGTAAAGAACTGTTATTCCTATTCCTATATCTTTGCCTGAGAGCCCCTTAATTTCAAAGTTATAATAACTTAGAGGGAGGGGGTTCACATTTTCCATTTCAAAGAGAGGCTCCCGCCTTTCTTAGCAGACACCTGTCTTTCAAACCAAGACATGCACCTACAAGGGTGGGCTTTTGAGGTAGTTTGTGAGAAGAAACACAGAAAATCAGCCATGTTTTATCCAACACTTACTTCTTGGAAGCCAAGAACCTGTTGAGGGGCCCTCCAGAAGCCATCTCCATCACGAGCATCAGCGACTCAGCCTCGCACACCCCGATCATGCGCACGATGTAGGGGTTGTCCAGCTGGTGCATGATCTGCGCCTCCTTCATCATCTCATCCTTCACTGTCTTCTCATTGTTGCTCTTCAGCACCTTGATGGCCACATCAATCTGCTTCCTGCACAGGGGAACAGGCATGGGATGGGCTGAGCACAGCTGGAGTCAGGGCTCACAGCCAGCAATGGAAATCCCTTCTCGTGGGACACTGCTTGACCTCTCAGCAGCCTGTTCTGGCAGAGCCCTGCACCATTCTGGTGTCAAGGATGGAGAGGAAAGGTCACCTCACCCTTGTGGGTGCAGGCCAGAAGTTGGCATCCCTGATCTGGAGACACCTCCCCTCCCACACTGAGATCTGGGTCATCAGTGCCATTTTTCCAGAAGGAAACTGAGGCACAAGTAGGTGAAGACCATCAGACCAACCAGCAACAGAGCCAAGGGTGGCACAACTCCTCAGTGTCACTGCTTTGGCCTGGCATGGACAGAGGTGGCCTCAGGAATGTGGGGTTGTTGCTCTGAGCCCAGCAAGTCCCTTTGGAAGTGGCAGCTGTGTGCCTGGGAATGTGCTGCAGCTTACACACCCAGGGCAATGCAGCTGCCAGTGAAAATCCGTGGAATTACAGCATCATGTCAAAATATCATGGGATTGCTGTGGTTGGAAAAGACCTGCAGGATCATCAAATCCAACCCCAAACACCGCCATCCCCACTAACCCCACCACAAAACCTCCTCATTTTCTGAACATTTCCAGGGCTGGTGCCTCACCCCTCACATCCCTCATCCCTGACCTTCCAGATCATTTCTTATCCACTACATTGTCACTTTGGGGCCCATCTAGTGACCAGCAGGACAGCTGGGGACACCTCGAGCCCAGGCCGGGTCCCTCTCCTCCCCCATCCCCAGCACCCTCACTCACTTCCTCATTTTGTAAACTCCCTTCTTGACGCAGCCGAAGTTTCCTGCTCCCAGCTCCACCTCATCGATCATCAGGTGGTCCCTCTTCAGGAACAGCTTCTTGTCCTTCAGCTCCTCGGGGTCGCTGTAGGGGCTCTCGTAGACGCTGGTGTCCATGGGCAGCAGCCGGGATTTTCCTGCCCCTTCCCAAGAGGAACCCTTGGTTATGACCCTGCCCTTCCCCATCCCGTGTCCCTCCTGCATTGGGAAGGGTTTCTTTGCTCTTTTGGCCAATTCAGGTTCACCTCCAGCATTTCTCATCCCTCCTGGGCATCTCCCTTCCTTTCACAACACATGGCCTGTCCCAGTCCTGGTTGATGAAGGAGGTGGGGTGGGGAGAGGGATCTGGGTATTCCCACCCCACAAACCCTGGAGGGGTCTGAGCCTTCCTATTCCACATATCCACCCTGCCACCCCACTGAAATTCAGCTGAATTCACTGAGTATTTAGTGGAAAATGGGGATAGGACAGGGCTTCATTTCCTGGGTAAGGCAGGGAATGGGGTAGGGCTTGATTTCCTGGGAGCCCGGCGTGGGTGAAGGACCCTGAAATGTCTGGGGTGCTCCTGGGTGCTTTTGCTTCATAGCAGGGCTCCAGGGAACCCCCAGGCTCCTGGGACATCCCCGGTCCTGTCCCCTGTGAGGAGCAGAGGGCTCTGGAGGTGCTCACCTACGGGGTCTGGGGTGTATCCATCTGCATTGAGGGGGCCCAGGTTTCTCTGGAGAAGAAATGAGGAGAAAGTGGATAAAGGAGAAATTGCTTCAGTTGGAAATGGAGGGGAAAGGGACAGGGAAACTGCACCCCAAACACAGCCCCAGCTGCCCCCCAAACACAACCCCAGCTGCACTCCAAACACAGCCCCAGCTGCACCCCAAACACAGCCCCAGCTTCATCCCCAAACACAGCCCCAGCTTCATCCCAAACACAGCCCCAGCTCCACCCCAAACACAGCCCCAGCTGCACCCCAAACACAGCCCCAGCTTCATCCCAAACACAGCCCCAGCTCCATCCCCAAACACAGCCCCAGCTTCATCCCAAACACAGCCCCAGCTCCACCCCAAACACAGCCCCAGCTTCATCCCAAACACAGCCCCAGCTTCATCCCCAACACAGCCCAAGCTGCACCCCAAACACAGCCCCAGCTGCCCCCCAAAAGCCCCAGCTGGTGGTTCCTCTGAAAGGCTCTGAGGGAGGTTGAGACTGGAGTGGTCTGGAGCCAACATTGCCGTTCCAGTCCTGGCTGCAGCTCCCCCAGGGCAAAGCACAGCAGGGATTTGGGGCAGGGACCCTGAGCACAGCACTCTTCTCCCAGGGGCTGTGCAGGGTGAGGGCTCTGTCCCCTCTGCTGTCCCCATCCCAGTTTGCAGTGAGCCAGGAAGGGCAGGGGAGCCTGGAGGCAGCACAGGCAGAGTGGCCTTGGGAGCACCCAGGGACAGAGAGCAACAGGGTGGCACAGCTTGGAATGCCAGAGCCACAGAATCTCAAATATCCTGAGCTGGATCCCTCAGGGATGATCAGCCCAGCCCCTGTCCCTGCACAGACCCCCAACAATCCCACCCTGAGCATCCCTGAGAGCGCTGTCCAAACGCTCCTGGAGCTCTGGGACCATTCCCTGGGGAGCCTGGGCAGTGCCCAGCACCCTGGAGGTCACCGTGGATGTGAGAGCACCCTGAGGTGATGGGTGAGCCTCACTCAGCCCCCCCGGGGTCCCCAAACCCCTGGTTTCAGCACAGCTCAGCACTCAGGGGCTGAGCAGGGACATCCCCGGGGCACAGGGAGCACAAAGCCCTGGCTGGGGCCAGCAGGAGCAGCAGGGCTGAGCATTCCCAGAGTCCCAGCACGGCTCCCTCGCTGCTGCCTGGCCAGCAGGGCAGGGATGGAGGGTCCCCAAGGACAGCCCAACATGTTGCAAGGAGCTCGGGATGAATGGAAACCCTTCTCAGCTCTAGCAGGGGCTGTGCCCAGCTATTCCCCACCCCCAGCCAAGCTGGAAAGGGAACAACATCCCAGCTGGGCTTAATAAAGTCCAGTGCAGTTCCCGAGCTTTTAGACAAAAGCAGGGTTTGAAGAGCAGGGTTTGATCAGCCAAGCTTGAAATGCAGCAATTTTAAATTTTAAATTTTAAATTTTAAACCACTGAGGTCCCAATAAAACAGAGCCTCCCCCAAACTTACGCTCACGGAGGGGTGGGTGGGTGGAACTGGTGCTGCAGAGGCTGTGAATCAGGAGAGAGGATTTGTTATCAGGAGTTTATTATCAGGAATTTGTTATCAGGAGTTTGTTATCAGGAGTTTGCCCTAAGCAGGGTCAGAGCATCAGTCCTTGAAGGACCCTGTGGCCTGGTCACATCCCCTTCACCCCCAAAGGAAAGTTTCCACAGCTTTAGCCCAAAAAGGTGTGAAAATGTGTCTGGATGTGGCTGTACCCAGATTTTCTCAGGGAAAATGCCACACTGGAGCACCCCACGAGTCCAGGGGCAGAGGCTGAGCTGTGCCCCGGGACAGGGCAGGCTCTGAANCCAAACACAGCCCCAGCTTCATCCCAAACACAGCCCCAGCTTCATCCCCAACACAGCCCAAGCTGCACCCCAAACACAGCCCCAGCTGCCCCCCAAAAGCCCCAGCTGGTGGTTCCTCTGAAAGGCTCTGAGGGAGGTTGAGACTGGAGTGGTCTGGAGCCAACATTGCCGTTCCAGTCCTGGCTGCAGCTCCCCCAGGGCAAAGCACAGCAGGGATTTGGGGCAGGGACCCTGAGCACAGCACTCTTCTCCCAGGGGCTGTGCAGGGTGAGGGCTCTGTCCCCTCTGCTGTCCCCATCCCAGTTTGCAGTGAGCCAGGAAGGGCAGGGGAGCCTGGAGGCAGCACAGGCAGAGTGGCCTTGGGAGCACCCAGGGACAGAGAGCAACAGGGTGGCACAGCTTGGAATGCCAGAGCCACAGAATCTCAAATATCCTGAGCTGGATCCCTCAGGGATGATCAGCCCAGCCCCTGTCCCTGCACAGACCCCCAACAATCCCACCCTGAGCATCCCTGAGAGCGCTGTCCAAACGCTCCTGGAGCTCTGGGACCATTCCCTGGGGAGCCTGGGCAGTGCCCAGCACCCTGGAGGTCACCGTGGATGTGAGAGCACCCTGAGGTGATGGGTGAGCCTCACTCAGCCCCCCCGGGGTCCCCAAACCCCTGGTTTCAGCACAGCTCAGCACTCAGGGGCTGAGCAGGGACATCCCCGGGGCACAGGGAGCACAAAGCCCTGGCTGGGGCCAGCAGGAGCAGCAGGGCTGAGCATTCCCAGAGTCCTAGCACGGCTCCCTCGCTGCTGCCTGGCCAGCAGGGCAGGGATGGAGGGTCCCCAAGGACAGCCCAACATGTTGCAAGGAGCTCGGGATGAATGGAAACCCTTCTCAGCTCTAGCAGGGGCTGTGCCCAGCTATTCCCCACCCCCAGCCAAGCTGGAAAGGGAACAACATCCCAGCTGGGCTTAATAAAGTCCAGTGCAGTTCCCGAGCTTTTAGACAAAAGCAGGGTTTGAAGAGCAGGGTTTGATCAGCCAAGCTTGAAATGCAGCAATTTTAAATTTTAAATTTTAAATTTTAAATTTTAAATTTTAAATTTTAAACCACTGAGGTCCCAATAAAACAGAGCCTCCCCCAAACTTACGCTCACGGAGGGGTGGGTGGGTGGAACTGGTGCTGCAGAGGCTGTGAATCAGGAGAGAGGATTTGTTATCAGGAGTTTATTATCAGGAATTTGTTATCAGGAGTTTGTTATCAGGAGTTTGCCCTAAGCAGGGTCAGAGCATCAGTCCTTGAAGGACCCTGTGGCCTGGTCACATCCCCTTCACCCCCAAAGGAAAGTTTCCACAGCTTTAGCCCAAAAAGGTGTGAAAATGTGTCTGGATGTGGCTGTACCCAGATTTTCTCAGGGAAAATGCCACACTGGAGCACCCCACGAGTCCAGGGGCAGAGGCTGAGCTGTGCCCCGGGACAGGGCAGGCTCTGAAGTGACATTTGTGACATTTGTGACATGTGCACCCAAAGTGCCCCCTGGTTTTGATGTTCAGAGAGCCAGCAGTGCCCAGCCTGGCAGGACATGGATTTTCCTGCTGCCTAAAAAGCCTAAAAATCAGGTCATGCTCCAAATCCATCTGCTGGGCACCAAATCCATTTGGCCCCTGACTCCCCCCACCTGCTCCTGCCTTTGGGCCACCTCAGGCCAGCCTGGCCAGTGACAGCACCTGGGGTTTGCCAGAGGGGCAGAGCCCTCACTGCCCCTCCCCAGCAGGGCTGGGCACAGGAAGGGAAATTCGGGCTGGCACGGCTCCAGCTGGCACCAGCTGGTGCCAAACCAAGGCTGGGGTGGCACTGAGAGCTGTCAGCTCACCTGGCATGTTGGGGTTGGGGCAGGCTTCCCTCAGGTAGAAAATCAGCCCGTCTGGTTTGAGTTTTAAGTACTCCACCAACTGGGAAAGGGATGGGAGGAAAAAGAGAAAAAGAGATAATTCTGAGGAGAAAAATAATCTTTTTTTTTTTTTTTTCCCCTATTATTGTTGAAGGCAACTTTTGTGGCTTAGGGCAATGATTCCTCTCAGATTTATGACAGGCAGGGACCAGACTATTTCTCTGTTTGTGCCCTCTGTTTGTGCCCTCAGGGATGTCCCAGGGTGGGATTGCATCCCTGGATATCTGCCAGAGCTGGGAAGAACTTGGGAAATTCGATAAGGCCCAAAGAAAGACAAAATCTCCAGTGTGAGTAGGGCATGTTCAGTGCAGTGTTATTGTTGTGGCAGCCAGGAAGGGTTTCAGGCCCTGAAATGTGGGATAAATCCTGGGAGAAAGCAGATCCTTCCCGAGGGACCTGCAGGGTTTCTTTGGGGATCCCAGGCAGTTGTTGGTGGCATCAGCCAGGCTGGGGACAGCCAGCACCAGACCCCAGGGACAGCAGGCTCCCCCTGCCCCTCCTGGCTGGCTCAGCTTTCAGCTGCACTCAGGAGCCTGGCACGGTTCTGTTGCCATAAAAATGCCCCCAAATCTTTGTTTTCAATAAAATTCTGAGTGAAAACAGCCCTGGGAATTCAGAAAACTCAGCAAAATGGGGTTGCTGTCCCTCAGACAGCCCTAGTCAGGAGGAAGCTCCAGCATCCACTCCCTGGATAATTTTAGCTAATGGTTTAACTCTTAAATGACTTGTTTTAATTAATTAATCCCAACCAATATATGTATTAATTATAAATAGTCTGTTATTCTTCAATTACTCTCAGCCAGTATGGAACAAGGTTGCCATGAGCAGATTTTGCAGCAACACAGCTTGGGAAAATTGCTGGAATTTTAAGTTTTGATTAAGTAACTCTGATATACTCCATTGAACAAAGCCTGGGAGAGGAAGATGGATTGAGGTTGGACATCTGGAATGCAGAATTTATGGACCAGAAGGAGACTTTGGAGAAACCAGAAGAAAAAGAAGAGACTAAAAAAGATTCAGTTTAGGCATTGGAAAGTCTCTGCTAGAGAAAAAAAAGGATTAAAAAGATTAAAAATATGGTGTAATTAGCTGAAAAAGAGAAATTAATAACAAATAGAGGATAGACTACTAATTAATGAAAGAGAAATAGCACAGAATCATGGAATATTCTGAGTTGGAAGGATCAGTGCTGATGATTATTAATTAAGTGATGGGGATCAAACCCACAAATGTGGTGTTATGTCATTGAGAACCAATTAACATGAACTTATTTTTCTATATAAATAATTATAAATATGTAAATATAAATAATATAAATGTTATATTTATAAATAATAGAAATATAAATAATATGGAAATGTAAATATAAATAAATGATCAAGTTTCAGATCAGGATCTGTGTGGAGGTCAGAATTTTGTCAGCCACGCACACAAACCCTGGCCAGGAATAAAACAATTCCTGACTCGCTGACACTGAAAAGGTGATGGTAGAGGGGTTTATTTATCCTGGTGATTTTGAGGGATTTGG
>VXBI01005845.1:190820-219222 GCA_013397375.1 Toxostoma redivivum | reverse complement strand
AAGCAAGGAAAAGGTGCCTCAATTCCTGAGGACACCCAGCCTGGTACCTGCCAGAGTGTGTCAAACTTGGTGCCCTCAGGAATGGAATATTTCCCAGATTTATCGTGATCCACCCGGTAGTGATACACGGTCTTGCCATAGATGAGGGACAGGGCGTAGGCACGGTTCTCCTTCTTTTCTCTCAGCCTGGCAGGAAGGAAAATTATTCATTAATGCTTAAAAGCAGCTCTGAGGATTGTCAGTGTAGGTGGTGAGTGGGCACGTGGAGAGGTGTCCCTGCATCCCTGTATAAAATGCATGAATTATATATATTATATATATATCAAATTAAATGCAAGAGGCTGTCTGGAGCTATTCTAAAATTTAAATAACAGATCTGATCCAGTACCTGTTACCTCAGGCAAAACAACCAAAACCCTCCATTAAGACAAAAATCTCCAGAGAGGCCAAAACTCCACCCCAAAGATTAAGGCAGAGCTGACCAAAAGCCTAAAGCTGGGTTCAGTGGAACTGTTGCCTTCCCAACCCCCTCTGCAGAGGCTGAGGAGGGGTTTTCACCTCCAGTTTTCACCCCTCTCACAGAACCAGAGAATCTCAAAATTGTTTTTGTTCAAAAAGACCTTAAAGGTCACCCAGTTCCAATTCCTTCCATTGTCCCAGGCTGCTCCAAGTCCTGTCCAGCCTGGCCTTGGACACTTCCAGGGTGCTCTGGGCTCCCCACCCTCCCAGGGGACAATTCCTTCCCAATATCCCATCTAAACCTTCTCTTAATTTCAAACCATTCCTCCTTGTCCTATTGCTCCAGCTCCTGATGAACTGTTCTCCAGCTAATTCTTTCTTTCTCTAACTCATCCAGGAGAAAATGGAATTATATTAAGGCTGTCTCACCAGAGCAGAGATGCAGAGCAAAACTTTCTCCTGTGTTTTCTGGGCCTTGCATTGCCAGCCTGTCAGTGTTTCTTATCTTCCCCCACTGAACCCTCTGTCCCTCATCATCCTGTGCAGCAGCAACCAAACTTTATAGAGATATTGAAATATGAGAAACAAATAAAACTCCAGATTGGCTCTTCACAGGAGGGCAGACACTGGACAAGAACAGATTTGGGGCTCAGCCCCCCAAAAAAAAAACCTCCAAGGCCATCAAGTCCAACCTGTGCCCATCCCCACCTTGTCACCAGCCCAGAGCACCGAGTGCCACGTCCAGGCCTTCCTTGGACACCTCAGGGATGGGAACTCCAAAGCTCCCTGGGCAGTCCCTTCCAGGGAAACAACAAAATGATCCCTGGAAGTGTCTGAGGAGCAAGGTGGCAGCAGGCAGAACGAAATGAAGTCCATGGCAGTCTGTGGGACCATTTAGGGTTCTGATTTATGCATATATTGTAGATAATCCAGTCTGCAATAAAATTCAGGAACCTGTTTGTGGCTATTTTAAAATGTCTGTAACCACTGAGCACATTCAGCTACACCTCCTCTGCCATGTGAAACCAGTATGAGCAGGGCAGTGGGGGGGGAATGGTAAGAAATCCAGGGATGCCAGCATGTTCCAGGGGTGTGGGTACTCACAGGAATTTGCCATCGGGCTGTGCCCCCGAGTAGAGCCTCCTCTCTGCTTCCTCCCGGCTGATGTTGCCGTGGTACCAGGGCATCCTCTCGTGGGCTGTGGTGGCCACCAGCTTCTCCACCTGGGGGGCCTGGCTGATGATGGCCTGCTCCAGGGCATCCCCCTGGCAAAGAGCAGCACAGGACACCTGCTGCCATCCTGCTGCTCTGCTGATGGCTTCAGCACAGCTCGTCTGGGCCACGACACCGGAAACTTGGAACCTCTCGTAATTAACAAGAGTGGCTGAATAACCCAACAGTGGCTGAATTCTGTTCTGCTGCAGAGCAGCATTCCTGGTTTATCTCAGATGACCTAATCCTTTAAATCCAGCTGAAGTCCTTTGGCTTTGGTGAGGGAAGAGAGCAGGCACCACGTTTATGTGGGGAATCTTAATGCTGGGCTTGTGGGGTTTCATTCAGCCTCGTGTTCCTGGTGGGTGGCACGTTGGATCTGAGTCACTGCTGGCAGCCCAAAGGGCCACCGTGTCCTGGGGGCACCAGGCCCAGGGAGGGATTGTCCCACTCTGCTCTGCACTGGGACAGCTTCACCTCCAGTGCTGGGGGCACCTTGGGCACCACAAGATCAGAAGGACCCAGAGCTGTTGGAGAGTGGCCAAAGGAGGGACACGGAGCTGGGGAAGGTCTGAGGAGCAGCTGAGGGCACTTGGCTCGTTCAGCTGGAGCAGAGGAGACTGAGGGGAGACTCCTCGGGGGCTGCAGCTCCTCCCGAGGGGAGGCAGAGGGGCAGGGGCTGAGCTCTGCTCTGGGCCAGGGACAGGAGCCCAGGAAGGGCTGGAGCTGTGCCAGGGCTTGGGATGGAGCTCAGGGAAAGGTTCTTGCCCCCGAGGGTGCTGGGCACTGCCCAGGCTCCCCAGGGAATGGTCCCAGAGCTCCAGGAGCGTTTGGACAGCGCTCTCAGGGATCACAGGGTGGGATTGTTGGGGGGTCTGTGCAGGGACAGGGGCTGAGGGTCCCTTCCAGCTCAGGACATTCCATCACTCCATGATTTTCTTTAGAGCACAATCTCAACCTTCCTGGTGCCCCTGCCCTCCTGCCTGCTCACCACCCACAGGACCTGGTGAGGTCGGTGCAGTTCAGCAATCTCGGGGGTGAGACCCCCAATTCCTCCCCCGGGCTCGCTCCGGCGTTGAACCGTTGCTGTCTCTTTGCCAGGAGGTGGCGATGTCCTTTGTGTTATCTGCAGGTGGCCACAGATCTGCTCTGGGGGAAACCCTACAGAATCCACGGTTTTGGGAGAGAATTCTGCTGCAAAATACCTCATTTGAGCACAGAACACCTCATTCAGCTCTAGAAACCCTACAGAACATCTTGTTCACCCTACAAATTACCTCGTTCTGTCAAACACATTTGGTGTAAATTGGCCAAATTTAGAGTGTCTGTAGAAGGGCTCCATAAGGAGACTGCCTGAGCCATATTTCTCTGAGGACTTAAAAGAAAATACAGAACCCCAGAATGATTTAGGTTGGAAAAGACCTCCAAGGCCATCGAGTCCAACCTGTGCCCATCCCCACCTTGTCACCAGCCCAGAGCACCGAGTGCCACGTCCAGGCCTTCCTTGGACACCTCAGGGATGGGAACTCCAAAGCTCCCTGGGCAGCCCCTTCCAGGGAAACAACAAAATGATCCCTGGAAGTGTCTGAGGAGCCAAGGTGGCAGCAGGCAGAATGAAATGAAGTCCATGGCAGCCTGTGGGACCATTTAGGGTTCTGATTTATGCATATATTGTAGATAATCCAGTCTGCAATAAAATTCAGGAACCTGTTTGTGGCTATTTTAAAATTTAAATAACACACAGACCTGATCCAGCAGCCCCTGCCTTGGTCTCATGGGTAAAACCTTCACTGGCAAAAAAAACCCCAACCTCTGCAGAGGCAAAAATTCCACTCCACAGAGTGAAAAAGAACAGAGCACAAGTCTAAGTCTGGTGTCATTTCATCTTCAGCACAACATTTGGAGGCACAGGCACCTCACATATGGAGAGATATTCCCAGAAATCACAGAATATTCTGAGTTGGAAGGGACCCACAAGGATCATCAAGTCCAATTATTGAGGAAATGGAGATATGGGGATGGAACCCACAACCTTGGCATTATGAACACCGTCCTCTGACCAACTGAGCCAATCAATTGGGATGGAGAATCTGCTGCCAGCAGTGCCAGGGACACATCCATGGCAGGGGGGTCATGTCTTTATGTGCCTCTGGAGCTCCAGGGCTGGGTTTTGGGATGGGTTTGTTTAGTTCTGGGATGGGTTTGTTGAGGCTTGGAATGGGTTTGAGGTTTGGGATGGGTTTGTTGGCATTTGGGATGGTTGTTTAGTTCTGGGATGAGTCACTGGGTCTTGGGATGAGTTGGTTTAGTTCTGTGATGGGTTTGTTGAGGTTTGGGATGGGTTTGTTGGCATTTGGGATGGTTGTTTAGTTCTGGGATGAGTCACTGGGTCTTGGGATGAGTTGGTTTAGTTCTGTGATGGGTTTGTTGAGGTTTGGGATGGGTTTGTTGGGGTTTGGGATGGGTTTGTTGGTGGTTGGGTTGGGTTTGTTGGTGTTTGGGACGGGTTTGTTGGTGTTTGGGATGGGTTTGTTGGGGTTTGGGATGGGTTTGTTGGTGTTTGGGATGGGTTTGTTGGGGTTTGGGATGGGTTTGTTGGGGTTTGGGATGGGTTTGTTGGGGTTTGGGATGGGTTGAGTTGCTGGCTTTTGGGATCAGAGCTCTGGTCTAAGGCAGGGACCATCCCAAGGGCTGCAGAGGAGAACACTTGGGGCAAGGCCTGTGAAGTGAACTCCAGCTGTTCCAGGGACAGCTCTAAAGGCTTGGGAAGTTGCTTTGACCAGCGTGTGGAGAAGAAACTGGGAAAGAACCGGAATTCAAAAAGAACCAGAATTCAAAAAACCGGATTCAGAGCGCTGGCAGTGCCAGCACCCCCCAAGGAGAGGAACCTCGCCCTGCTGTGCTGCAAGCGGGACACGACAGTGCCACAGGGGTCCCACCCCAGCCCCGGGCTGCCCCCGTACCTCCAGTTTCCAGGTCTGCCGCACGTACTCCCGCACCATGTTGTCCCTCATGCTGTCGAAGACGCCGGGCTGGGGCTCCACGCCGCTGGGGCGGTTGCAGGGTTTGCGCAGGGGGCAGCAGAGCCCGTCGGCGTCCTTGGAGTAGAACTCGCAGAGCTCCTCGGGGCCGCAGTGCGCCTTGCCCCCCAGGATGGCGTAGGTGCCGTTGAGCTGGCGCTCGATGGGGTAGTGGTAGAACTGCAGGTCGCACACCATGGACAGCACGTAGCCGCCCAGGCTGCGCAGGCACTGCCGCAGCAGGAACAGCCCGTCCGCCATCCCCGCCAGCTTCAGGTGCTCCTCGGCCTCGGCGCGCGCGATGCTGCCGTAGTAGAAGGGCAGGTGGGCAGCGGCGTCCGGCATCTCCTCCCGCCTCTCTCACCGCTCACGCGCTGCTGGGCACGGCCTGCCGGGGAAAATCGTTCCCTGGAGCATCAGTTTGCACAATGGTGACGTTGGGGCTCGGAATTCCCTGGCTGGGGGTTCTCCTGCTGGGTGTCTGTGAGGTCATTTTAAACTCACATCCCTCTATTCTGCCTTTACTGAAGCTGGGAAGTGTAAATAAAAATCCACCTGATCCTGATTTAAAGACCCCAAGCAAGAGAGAATTCACTCAGTCTTGGTTTATAGATGCCAAGGAATAGAGAAACCATCTGATTCAGACTTAAAGCCCTCAAGCAAGAGAGAACCCACTCAATCTTGCATTATAGATGCCAAGGAATAGAGAAACCTGATTTAAAGATCCCAAGTAAGAGAGAATCCACTTGATGTTGATTTATAGATGCCAAGGAATAGAGAAACCACCTCATCCAGATTTAAAGCCCCCAAGCAAGAGAGAATGCCCCAAATCCTACAGTGAGTTCCTCCAGTGCTTGATTACTTTCACTATTAAAAATGTGCTCCTTGAATCCATCCTGATGTTGTTAGCCTTGACTTCCTACCATTTTCTCTCCAGCCCTGTTCACAATAAAAGGAAATTCTTTGGCCTCTCTGAATAAATGAGTTTTGCCATGGAGGTCTAGAAGGCCAAAACCTTACATGCATTAAAACATGAGGTGGATACGAAATGTCTAAAACAACATTTAGATAAACAACTGCACCAAGCATAGTGAAAGGAGAGAAACCCAAGTGCTTCTGGGCAGACATCAACCATCAGTCAGCAGGAGCAAGAAGAAACCTTCCTTGAATTGTTTTTTAAACAATCTGTGGAATTTTTCCCTACAATACCTGGCTCTGGCTGGTTCCTGATGCTCTGATCCCCTTGGCAGAGAGGGCCCTTCGCTGACCAAGTCCCTGCAGAGCTCCTGGTGCTGAGGAGCTTTAGGGCTTGTGTCTGTGCAGGGCTTGTATCTTTATCTTGAATCATCGAAAATCCCACCCAGAGGGTGTTGACAGAGCCCAGTTTGCTGTAGTCAATGGAAACATTATCGTGACCAAAGGGTCTCATTTGTTCCCCGGAGCCTGAAATTTGGGGTTGTTCCTGCGCAGACGATGACCCAAAAAAGATCAGAGAGATTTTCTCCATCTGCGTCTCCTGCGAATGCGTCACTCATGAGGAGCAAAGAAACATCAGATTTTGGGGCAGCACACTGAATATTTGCCCTGATTCTTCCCAGTTTGACTCTTCTGGGCATGGTGGGAGAAGTCGCTTCCCCATGGGCTGAGCCCACTGCTGTGGCCAGAGCTGTGCCTGGGCTTGTGGTCAGCCCTGCCCTGGTGGTCAGCCCTGCCCTGGTGGTCAGCCCTGCCCTGGCCCATGCCAGCCTGGTTCATCCCTGCCAGCAGCACAGGGCCCTTCTGCCATCCCCTGGCATCCCTGGAGCTGGGAAGGGCTTGGCTGGATCTCTGTTGGAAGGGCTCAGGAGGAGCCTTCCTGCCCCATACACCCTGCCCTGCTCAGTACACCCTCCACAGCAAAGGCTGCCAGGAGCTGGATTTATGGCAACCAGAGCCTCCTCTACCCATTTGAGGTGCCCATGAAGCTCTGCAATGGCCCTGACGAGAACAGGAAGGGAGAGCAGAGAGGAGGTGTCTCAGCTGAGGCAGGAAACCACAACAGGAAGCATCAGTGGTTCACAGCCAGGGTGAGGGACCAGCAGAAACCGTCCCAGGCAAGCTCAAATCAGCCCAAATTGTGAAGGCCTTGTCACCAAATTCACCAAATGGAGCAAAGTGGGGTTCCAGCTGCCAGCCTGGAGTGTGGAGGTGAATGGGAACACCCTGAGGCTCAAACTGCAGCTGGTGCTTGGGACCAAAGCAAAGCATCCTGATCCTGTGATGCCTACAGGAATCAAAGCCCAGGCTGGTTCCCAGAGCTGGTTCCCCAGGTTCAGCTCCTGAGAGCAGCTGGCTGCCGGCTCTGCCCAGCCTCAGCCAGCTCCCAGGGGAGGGCAGCTCCCAGGAGAATGGGCTGAAGGAGGTGAGCAGGGAGGATTGCAGCGCTGGGGCTTGGCCTGGCAGGTTCATGAGTCATGAGGAGGAGGAAATGCTGAGTGGGCAGAGGGACGTCGATGGCCTCCTTTGTGAGCTGCTGCTTTCCACTGGGATAAACAGCCCTGAGTCTGCACCCAAAGCTGCTGAATCCCTGCTCTGGAAAGCCCAGGAGCAGAGCATCACAGCAAATGGAACACCTTTGTCAGTGCTCAGCCAGGTGAAAATGACAGGGCAGAAGTTATTGATGACATGTGAGCCCTCACAGAATTTCCAGCTGCCCACACAGGGTGCTCTGTTACAAACAGGATGTTTTTCCTCCCCAAACACAGGGTTTGGAGTGAAGAAACCCTCACAGAGACAGGAAAGGGACCCAGGGCTCAGAGGTTGGGTCAGGCAGTGCCACCCAAGCCTTGCTGCCACAGTTCAGCCCTGGTAGGAAATTGCTGAGAAAAACCATCCCAGTCCCAAGAGGTGAGGGAAGGTCACCCCCTGAAGCCTGAGAGCGGATTTGAACAGGAAGATTTATAATCCCTCTAAAGTTCTTACTTTTAAATGTTTGTCCTGCTGTCCTGGCTGGCTTTATTGCCCACACACCAGCTCAGGGTCTCCTTTAATTGCTCTTCCAAACTCCAGCTCTGTTCCTTGGCACCAGCTCTGGGTGGACCTGAGCAACCTTGGACAATCTCAACAGACCTGCACAAATCTCCTTTAACTTTGTTCTCCCACGCTGCCAAATGCAGCCAAAAATGAGAACCAATTTCCTGGAGTAACACCTGAGAGAACCTGTACAAGGGACCTTCCACATTGTTCATTTCAATGATCAGGACCTCATTTTTCCAGCTCAGTCTGTGTCCCTGGGGTGCAGTGCTGGGTGTTCCCTCGGGTTTGGGTGGTCCCACAGCTTGGGCACAGGGAGCAGGGCTGGAAGCCCAGGGCTCCTCTGGTGATTGCCACGTTGGCAAGTTGGTGTCATGACGTGAAGATGCACCCAAAAAAAACAACCCCCACATGAAATGAGTCGGGTCTGTGCCCCAAGACACAGGAAAGGCAGGCAGGAAGCCATGGAGATGTCACTCAATCAGATCTATTTATAGCTGGCCACTCGTTTTGACTCAGATCAGACAAGAACCAGCAGGAACTGGTTTGATTTTATAATTTCCCAGAACAGCACTTGGTGCGAATCCGGGCCAGCTCCCAGAGCAGGGGCTGTACTGGTGAAACTGGAGCAGCACTGGCAAGATTCAGCATCCTGTTAGGACCATGTTTTCTGTCTCCTTGTCCTGGCAGCAATAATCCCACACACCACAAAGAATCCCTGATGATACCACAGCCCCTGGCTGTGCCTTTAGGGTGGCTGGGACAGTGTGGGGGGAGCAGGGACCTGCCTGGAGGGGACCAGGTGGGGAAGGATGGGAATCATGTGATGGGAACCAGCCTGGAGAGGTAAAAAGGGGGATCTGGGGGGCTTCTGTCCTTTGGGGCTTTGTGTTGCCAGTGTGGAGTGTTTTTAACAATTCCCTAAATGGAGTTTAACTGGGGAAGGGAGGGAGAGGCAGCTCAAAGGAAGTGCCAGGAAAATCAGCCTGGGGGCGGCTGAGAGGGAAATTCAGCCTGGGATGGGGCCTGGGGGCTCTGAATTGCTCTGGGGGTTCCTGCTGCTGCCCCTCACGACTGGGGTGTCCCCTGAAGAGGCTCCAGGGTGGGATCTGATGGGCAGGGCACAGCCCAGGTTTGGGATTGTTCCAAGGCCATTCCTGATGGGCAGAGCACAGCCCAGGTTTGGGATTCCTCTGGGATCATTCCTGATGGGATGGGCAGGGCACAGCCCAGGTTTGGGATTGTTCCAAGGCCATTCCTGATGGGCAGAGCACAGCCCAGGTTTGGGATTGCTCTGGGATCATTCCTGATGGGATGGGCAGGGCACAGCCCAGGTTTGGGATTGCTCCGGGGTCATTCCTGATGGGCAGAGCACAGCCCAGGTTTGGGATTGCTCTGGGATCATTCCTGATGGGCAGAGCACAGCCCAGGTTTGGATTGCCCATCCTGCAGCACAGCACAGGGGGAGGCACGGGGTGGGTGTGGGGCACCAGCTCTGCCCTGAGCTGCCCTGGCCTCTGCTGCCTCCTTGTCTCCTCCTGATGCCCAATGGCCACAGAGCTGCTCCTCGTGGTGCCTTGCCTGGACCCAGCTGCATTTAATGCCACAATAAATGCACTTTCAGAGGTGATGGCACGGCCAGGGACCTTCTGCCTGTCCCCATCCCTTCCCTGCATTTCATTCTCTTGTTCCTGATTTATGGTTGAAGATAAGAAAGGCTGGCAAACACCTGCAGTGTCCAACTTGCCTTTCCAGATTGTTCATCCCAGAACTAGCTGGGGCTGTGCAAGAGGAGGAACTGAGGACCTGATTCCTGGAGGAATACTGGGGTTGGTTTTCTTTTTTTAATCATAAATAACAGAAAACCTCCAATAATTTTGATTTAGCTTGCAATAACTTTGATTGAATGCAATGTCCCTTAGCTCAAAGAAAAAACCTGAAAAACTTCACCTTGCCTTGACCTGGCTGCATTCTTCTAATTACTGATGTTTAATTATTTATGCACTCCGTGGCAGCTCTTCCCAACATTTAGGAGCACTGACATTCCTGGCTGGAGCTGCTGCTCTGCCCTCCCTGCTGGCTGCTCATTAAAGCCTGGGCTGCTCAGCTCTTGATTAACACTCGAGCTGTGTGGGAGTGGGAGTTTGTGAGAGCTGAGCTGTGTTTGTGCTCACAAACACGGGCTGTGTGCAGATAACGATCTGCTCTCCTGCTCAGGAGCTCACTGACTCACAGCTGCCCCAAAATGGGTGAGTTTACTGTAAATCTGCAGGAAAACCTCCCTGATCCCCCCCAGGGACCTGCTCTGCTCCTGCTGGCCTTGGGCCAAGCTGAGTCCTGGTGCCCCAGCACTGCCTGATGCAGAAATTCTCTATAAAAAATCACCAAGGGTGGAAGAGACCTCCAGGGTCCAGCCCAACCTTTGACCCAACACCACCCAGCACTGAGTGCCATGTCCAGCTGTTTCTTGAACACCTCCAGGGTGTTCCACCACTTCCCAGAGCAGCCTGGTCCAGTATTTGACAATTTTTTCTATGAAGAAATCCTTCCTGATATCCTCCTTCCCCTCTGAAGTGAAACATGGGAGCCACTTGTCCCCAGGGACAGTCCCCAGTCCTTTTCAGAAGGAAAATGTTCAATTCCACAACGCTCCCAAGGCCCATCGAGGGACCTGGTGACGTGGGAAGGCTCCTGACCAGCAGGACCGGGGAAAAGCTGTCTCTGGGGAGCTCAGTGTCCCTTCACCCCCTTCTGAATCCTTTCACAGACCTCGTGCCTCCCATCCCAGTGGCAGCCGAGCTCCAAAAGAGGGGAGGGTTCTGTTTAGTGCTTGTGAGTCTCAGACAAAAGGAGGCTCAGGGGGGACCCTCTCCCTTCTCCAGTGCTCCCAGGAGGCTGGGGCTGGGTGGGGTCAGTCAGGGACAAGAGGAAAGAGCCTCGAGCTGTGCCAGGGGAGGCTCAGGCTGAATATTAGGAGCAGGGTTATAAAGTCCAGGGCAGCGATCCCCATCCCTGGGGGTATTGGGAGGGTGTGGCACTTGGGGACAGGGTTAGTGGTGGCTTAAAGGACCTTAAAAGCCTTTTCCACCCTCAGCAATGCTGGGATCCAGCCACAGGCACTGCTGACCCGGTCGGGGGGACAGGTTTGCTGTCACTTCCCAGCAGGAGCTGAGCTGCACAGGCTGCCCTGGGTCCCCCAGCTCTGCCCTGGGACCCCCAGCTCTGTCCAACATTTATTCCCAGCAGTCAGGGCTTGTGGTGAGTGCTGGAGGGGTCCCACTGCTCACAGAGCCCTTCCTGACTGTTATAAATACTTATTATGTTATTGGCTTTTTGCAAATATTAAAATGAATGATAAATGCATAATGTTGGAAAACTTTCCTGTATGAATATAATTTTAGTTCTGTTATTAACAAAACTTAGAAATAGTAGTGTGATAAATATATTTTCCTTGGACTACAACGTGGTGATGTAGAAAGCTTTTGTTCATGTAACCAACTTGGAGAATGGTAAAAAGATAATCAGGAAATTCTTCACATTCTTGGATTATCCTATCTAGATGAAGATAACCAGAACTCCAGGGAAGGAATTTATTGATCAGCGAGTAGTTACCAAATGGTGCCACAAAAAAAGTTGATTTACAGGTTGGGGGGGATGATTTTGAATAATGAAGTTCTATGAATATGCAACAGGTTGATGCATTTAAAGAAGTGTTTTCTGAGTTAGTGTGTGCTCTTGGCTGAATGTCAAACACCTTTTGCTTTATTATTTGTCCCTTATTGTCTTTTACTAAACCTTTTAAAATGTACCGGGAAAGTGAACCTCGTTTTTCACACTGACACTGTGTCACCTCTGCCTGTGTCACCTCTGCTCCCAGCTGTCCCCTCCTCCCTCCTGCTCTACTCTGCCCCAGCTGAGGATGCTCCTCCTTCCCCAAAGACAGAGCCTGGCAGCTCCATGCCAGGCTGGTGCCCTCAGAGGGCACTGAAGGGGGATTATTTCTCTCAGGGTTATTTGTTAATGAGAGGATGTGCTCCAGGAGCTGGGGAGGGACAGGGCCACCTGCACTGGGGCTGTGGGGACACCTCTGTGCCTTCTCTAACGGCTGGCACTGCCACAAAGCCGTTTTTGGGTTCCCAGAAAGCATTTTCGGTGTCACCTTGCTTCCTCTGGGTTTTCCAGCTGCCTCAGGGGCCTCCCTGCAGAGGCTGGGACAGGAATTTCTGTGGGGCCACAGCCACCAGAGGAGGTGACACAGCAGAGAGCAGTGAGGACCCTGCAGCAGGAGCTGCTGTGTGAATCCTGGATCTGCACAAACTGTTCCTGTTTCCACGTGCTCGTGTCCATGGGGTCCTACAAGCACAGGGGAAGGAACAGAGTTTGTGCAAGTCCAGAAGGATTCACACAGCACCTGCACCTCTTCTCTCATCTCACTGCACCTTCTCCTTCTCTCTGAGAGCAATGTCGAATTTGTCTTTCCAAACCAGCTGTGGGTCTGCTGGTGGATAAAACCAGCACTGAGAGATAAAAGAAACAACGGGAAGGATTCCACTGATTGATGAATGGAAAAAGATATTTGCCTTTACAAACAAACTGTAGGTTTGCTGATAAATGAAATTGGATATTGAAAGATGAAAAAAGCAATGAGGGAAAACCATGAATTCTATAAGAATTAAAAATTAAAAGGGAGGGTTGTACATTAGAGGGGAATCTCAGGTATCAGGTGTTCTGGGAAGTCTGGACCTCTCAAGTACCTCAGCAATGGGGAAAGAGAGAGGGAAATGCAGATGGGAAATTGGGATAAAAAGGGAGGGGAGTCCTCAAAAAATTGGAGAGACCCCAGGAGAATGTCTCATGGGCTCTCCCTTTATTCAAATAAAGTAAAAGGACTCCTCTGTCTCCTTTTTGGACATAAACCTCTGATGTTTGTGGATTAATTTTCCTGACATCTCTTTTTAGCAGAGAAAAAGCCTGTCTGGTCAAACTGGCTTGTCTGGGTGTTCTCTGGGTGGGAATGTGCTGGAAAGGCCCAGGGGGCGTGGGGGTCTCTGCAGTGCTGAGTCTGCTGGGAATTTGCCCTGGGTGCTCGCTGCCCACAGAGCTGACTCCACCACTTGGAGGAGTTTAGCCAAAATTCTGGGCCCTTTCCCTATAAAAGAAGAGTATCTTTCCTTATCTCCTCTGAAAAGATCCCTGGACATTTGTTTATCCCAGGTAGAAGCCTGACAACCCCTGGTAAATCAGAATGTAACTAACACAATTTTTCCTAAAGAATAATATTTTTCCCAAAATGCTGCAATGACAGGAAGAGAAAATTGAACTGAATGTGGTTCTTTGTCTCAACTCCAGCTGATATCATTATTTCAGGAACATCCAGAGGTGCAGACAGGCACCTGCTCCCTGTGCCCTGCTCAGAGGCTGGGTTAGAGCAGGGACAGAAGCCTTGGAGCTGCCCCTGGTTTGTAGAAGCTTCTTCTCCCAAGCCAAATGTCCCTGGAGAGCAGGAGGGTGCTGGGCCCAGGGTGGCACTGCTGGGACACTTGTTTGTAAAGCCAAGTCACTGTGCTGTCCTCAGGCAGCCTGGGCTCCTCTGCTGGCCGTGGGAAACCCTGCTGAGCCTTTGTGGAGCCTCTGGAAACACTCCTGGCTCCAGAGCCATTGATGCTGAACAGTTTTTAATGAGGGGCTGAGGCCCAGAGTTCAACACAACCCCCCCCCCCATTTCCTGCCTGGCATCCCCCGTGCTCCTGGGGGCTCAGAGCTCAGCCCTGGCTCTCAGCAAAGGATGGCAGGAGCTTTGTCCTGGGCTGGAGGAGCACAGAGCTCGTCCCTGCCACCCAGGGGTTGACAACAAATGGAGAGGGGTCAGAAATCCTGCAGATCCTCTGGCTTTGGGAGCAGGAACCAAGGACAGCAAACTGCAGTAGTTTATGCACAAGTTGAAGGGCTCTGGTTTTTCCTTTGCTTCTCCCTGGCCTCCCTGCATCACCTTTTGTTGAAATAACAATTTATACACAACATCAGGGGCCTGGAGCCTGACCCCTGCCAGTGCAGAGGCTTTGGGGAGTGCCAGACTGCAGGAAGATTAAATGAGATATTTATGTAGGCACTGAGGAGTTGTGGTGAGCCCATTCCTTGACTGCTTTACTACTTCCTTACTCCTGCAAGTAACACAGCCTTGAGCAGGGTGTGGCAAAGGGGACACAGAGGGCTCGGAGAACACTGGGAATCAATTCACCCTGCACTGGTTTGGGTCCTGCTGAAGGTGCTGAGCAGGTTCTGAGCTGCCCTGAGCCCCGAGCCCCCCTCACCCCTGCCCTGCTCCAGCTGTGGAGGGCTCACAGCTCTGTTTCCAACCACAGTGACAGTGGCTTTGGTGCATGAACAGCTGTGCTCCTGCCTTGCCTCTGCTGTTTAAAAATAAAGGTAATGCATGTGTGAAGTGTCAGCATGGCTGGGCTTCCGTCCTTCAGTAATTTCATTTACCTCTGAGAGGAAATGGTTGTTGTGTCTCCCAGAGTGACATCTCCCTGCTCTGCTCTGCCTTTGTGTGCCAGGTGCTTCTGCCCAAAGCCACCTCCCCTCTCCTCTCTCTGCTTCCCAAGGTGGATTTCAAGGCATTCTCACTCTGGACATCTCTGTGCAGATGTGGCACTTTGGACATTTCTGGTTCAAAGTCCTCCCCTGGAGCCACCCAGACAGATCTGCAAGTCCCTCATGGAGAGGAGGATTGAGACAGGGAATCTCAGAACCATGGAATGGTTTGGGTTGGGAGAGACCTTAAATCCCACCCAGTGCCACCCCTGCCATGGCAGGGACACCTCCCACTGTCCCAGGCTGCTCCAATCCCAATGTCCAACCTGGCCTGGGGCACTCTCAGGGATCCAGGGGCAGCCACAGCTGCTCTGGGCACCCTGTGCCAGGGCTTCACACCCTGTGAGTGAGGAATTCTCCCCATTATCCATCCCAAACCCAGCAGCAGCCACACAACCCAGCACCGAGCTCCTTGTGCTGCTGTGTCAGTGCCAAGCTTTGGTCACCTCATCTTGGACAACAGAAAGGTTCCCCTAAACCCTGAGCTGCCCCAAAGCTGCCCCAAAAAGGCTACTGGACAGGGGGCTCTGCCTGAGGCAGTGCCAGGTGGAAGTTCCAGCTCCCCCAGACCGCTGTGGTCTCTGAACATCTGCAGCAGATGTTGGAGCTGCTTCATCCTCAGCTTCCAGTGGGGCACGGCAGCTCCTGTGCTCCAGCAGTGTCTGGGGCAGGGACACAACCTACTGCAGCCCTGCTGGAGGGCTTTGGGCAGGTTAGAAATACAGAAATATGGAAATATACAGCTCAGGAGTTGGCTGAGACACCAAAGCGAATTCTCTGTGCTTGCAGTGCCAGAGGCTCTGCTGGCTGTGAGTCACAGCTTTTCTCAGTCTCTGAAAGTTCAGGTGAAGGGGCCACCAGCAGCTCCCAGCACCCCAAAATGAACGTGTTGGGTTCATCTTTACAGTGAGAATGTTCCTGTGGGCACAGAGGATGAAAGCTGCTGCCAGCTGGGGAAGAGCTGGAGGAGCCCTGGGTGCTGCCACTGCTCCTCAGACACACCACGAGCAGCTCAGGCTACACAGACCAGACCTAAACATTCCCTGTGGTTTAGAAATTAAAGACTAAAATAAGTACCACCCCTGGGGCTCAGTCCCATGATCCCTGCACGTTGGTGAGGCTGAAATGAGTTATTTTGGGGGGTGATTTGAGCCTTAAAGAGTTGGAAATGTGACAAGTTCAGGAAAGAGCAGTGAGAGAGATGAAGAGCCTGGCTGGGCTGATTGATGGGCTCAGCCCTGGGGGATAGAGACAAACGTGAATTGTTGGCCAAGAGTGATGGGGGAACATCTGAGAGCAAAGGAGAAGCATCTGAGGAGCACAAGTTTCTCTCAGAGAGGAAAAACTGGTTTGGATGTGCTGATAAAATGAAACAGGGATAAGGCAGAAGAAATTAATCAGTGGAAAAGAAGTATTGAGTATCAAGAAACATTTCCAAGCAAGAAGATTTATCAGGATGTGGGGCAGGGGGAGAGTGGAAATCCCATTGCCAAGCACTGGATCAGGAAATGGGAACAATCCTCCCCAGCTCATCCCCCAGGATGAGCTCACAGGACTTTCCCATATTTAATTCCTGCAATCCTGGGTTCCATTAGGGAAAATCCTACTTTCAGTTTCTTTCTGTGATTGCCAGTTCTGTAAGTCTTTTGTGGAAAACTGAAAAACGCCAAGCACAGAAGGATTTTGCTCATGCCAGTGACATTTTTGGTGCTGTTTCTGTGTGGAAGGAGAGTAAAACCCTCCCTGTACACAGCACTAAATATTCTCTGGCACATTTTTATAACTCAGTGATCAGGACTGAGGTGAAAAAACAACTCATTCTCCATGGTCTGGTGAGTTCCTGGTGTTAGTCCTTCCTGTGCTCTCGAGGGGAGGTTGCATTAATCAATAACTGCCCGTGCTCAGCCTCTTCTCACACGGGCACCATTCACCTCTCCCCTCACTTTTCCACCCAGGAAAAATCCGAGGTGACCTTGCAGCTGAACATCCCAGAGCAGACAAAATCCAGCATTTCCCTCTTGGAAGGGACACTGGAAGGAGCAGAAAGAGTTAATGCTGCCCCACAGGAAACCTTTGGGGTCCTTCTGTTCTGGGGGACAGCAGGAGCCCATGGACACAGATCCAGTGTGCTCAGAGGAATGGGGATTGGTGCTGGAGGTGCCTCTCAGCTGGGCAGGATGCTCCTGGCTGTGTTTTGGGGCACTGGGAGCAAAGCTCTTATTTCCCCTACAGCTGTTCCATAGGGCCTGCAGCTTTGATTCAGCACTTGCAGCAGAGCCAGAGTGGAAATCCCAGCACATCCCAGGGAATGCAGCTGAGCAGGGCCTGTCCTGCCCTGCCTGGAGCTCCCAGAAGGGCCTGGAGCCATTGGAGCCGTGTGAGTGGATTCTGGGGAGGTGCAGACAGCCCTGAACACCCCAAATGTTCTGCCCATCCCTCTGGCATCCCTTGCCCTGTTCTGCTGTGGGGCTTTTCTCCAGACTCTTGTCTGCTCCCCATCCAAATGCTGTTCCTTGGGGCAGGATTTGCTGAAGCTTCCCCAGCTCAGCACTCTGTGCCCAGTTTGGCTCTGCAGAACTCTCTTCCATCCACCCCGCTCTGTCCTGGAGGTGACAACACAGCAGGACCTTGAATATCTGACACAGAAACTGGGAGATGCTTTTCCAGTGGTGTTGGGCATGTGCTCACCCCCCTCCCTATGGCTGCATTAATAAAACAAAGCTTTGGTTGTGATATTTCATTTCTGGGGGTGCTCCCACCTCTGCCTTCGGAACTCTGTGTGTGAATAAAAACTGAGATACAAAACCCAGATAGAAACTGAGGGGCCAACCATACATGGATGTGTTCACAAATAATCTGCTGGATCTGCACAAACATCTGACAGGAAAAAAGTTGTGATTTGCACTGAAAAACCCAGCACTTTCCACTTGCCCTGCAGATCTCAACAACAGATTCGGGTGTGATCTGCTTCAGGGTGCTCAGTGCTGCCTGCATCTTTCCAAAATCAATTTATGAGAGTTCACTCTGCTTCAGAGACCAACACTGGGAGTTTTCTGGTGAGATGGAGAGCAGGAGAGCCAAAAACCTGAACAATGTGTTCTTTCCTGGGCCAACCTGTCACACCTGAGTTACCTCAGAGGCTCTGGCTGGGGGATTGTTTAGAAGATTTTCAGAGGCACAAATCAGTTAGCTTTGTAAGAGACTTTAAAGGTTTAAAATACTCAGGCTCTGGGGGTTTTGAATAAGAGAGAACCTGAGAGAGAACCTGAGCAAAGTGGACACTTTGGAGGCAGGAGGATTTTCTGTGAGATCTGAGCTTGGGGTTGGAGTCAATCACTGAGACAATCACTGGGGCTGGGGTCTCTTCCAGCTCAGTCTCTGCCTGTGTTTCCTGTCCAGTTAATTCCTGACAGGCAGAAACATCCCTGAAGTGCTGGGAGAGAGTGACTGGTTTGGTGAAATCATCAGAAACAAAGGTTTGAGATTTCACTTATCTTCTGCAGGTACTGGAGTACCTCTGGTGTAGTTGGTGGATACAATAACCCAGAGCTGGTGCTTTTGCTGCTCAGTGATTTCTGCTTTGCAGTTTTGCTCATCCACTGCTGCCCAACCCAGCCCTGGCAGAATCCAGAGTTTTCCATTTCCTCCATCCCGTCCACTCCAAGCCCTTAACAGAGCTCCAGGTGGATGAACTGGGAGGCTCACGGTTCTGCTTTGGGATTTAACTCTTGCAACAGAGAATTTACTGAGTATCCCAGAATATCCTGAGCTGGATCCCTCAGGGATGATCAGCCCAGCCCCTGTCCCTGCACAGACCCCCCAACAATCCCACCCTGAGCATCCCTGAGAGCGCTGTCCAAACGCTCCTGGAGCTCTGGGACCATTCCCTGGGGAGCCTGGGCAGTGCCCAGCACCCTCGGGGGCAAGAACCTTTCCCTGAGCTCCATCCCAAGCCCTGACACAGCTCTGAGAGCAATGTCGAATTTGTCTTTCCAAACCAGCTGTGGGTCTGCTGGTGGATAAAACCAGCACTGAGAGATAAAAGAAACAACGGGAAGGATTCCACTGATTGATAAATGGAAAAAGATATTTGCCTTTGCAAACAAACTGTAGGTTTGCTGATAAACAAAATTGGATATTGAAAGATGAAAGAAGCAATGGGGGAAAACCAAGAATTCTATAAGAATTAAAAATTAAAAGGGAGGGCTGTACATTAGAGGGGAATCTCAGGTATCAGGTGTTCTGGGAAGTCTGGACCTCTCAAGTACCTCAGCAATGGGGAAAGAGAGAGGGAAATGCAGATGGGAAATTGGGATAAAAAGGGAGGGGAGTCCTCAAAAAATTGGAGAGACCCCAGGGGAATGCCCCATGGGCTCTCCCTTTATTCAAATAAAGTAAAAGGACTCCTCTGTCTCCTTTTTGGACATAAACCTCTGGTGTTTGTGGATTAATTTTCCTGACAGCTCCAGCCCTTCCTGGGCTCCTGTCCCTGTTCAACACAGAGATCAGAGCTGCTCCTGGCCAGCTCCCCTTGGCACAGAGCTGGGCAGCTCCAGTTGCAGCCACATCTCCGGGAGAACTGGCCCAGGAAGGACAAGAATTGAGGCCAATGTCCCAGTCCAGGGCCACAGGGAGATTTTGCTGCTGGAAAAGCCCGTGGCAGCACAGGGATGGGTGCAGGGGTGGGGATGGAGCAGCTCCCTGCACACAACAGCCACGGGCTCTCAATGGGGAAACTCGAGTGATTCTGTCAAGTGGGGAGCAGGGGGAGGAAAAAAATACGTGAGTGAAAGGGAAAGGAGTGGAAAGCTGCATTTAACACCTGGATGTGTCCAGGGATGTGTTTAAAATGGCTCCTGCCTGCTTTGTGAGCTCAGTGCTCCCACCTGGAGCACCTGGGGAGATTCTCCAAAAGCATTTCCCTGCTCCCTGTCCCTTCCAAGGCTTTGCCCAGGAGGAGAGCTGTGCTCCTGGAAAAGGTGCTGCTGCTGCTCTGCCCCTGGTGCCACATCAGCTCTGTGTTTCAGGCCTGCTGAGGGGTGACACTGGTGCCCCTGTCCTGAGGGTGAGGATGATGAGGGAGGCAGCAATGGGCTGGAGTTCTCCACTAACACACTTGTTGTGCCCCCAGGAAGCACATTCCAGCTCTGGGAACCTGGGATCTAGGGTGGGCCTTGAAGGAACAATCATCCTTACACCTCCTGCACTGTGGCCAGCAAGGCCCAGAACTGAAGCTCCTGTGCTGTTTTAAAATCCAGTGGGATTTTCAGAAAAATCTGGCAAAACCTGAAACCTTTTACCCCATTTCTTGTGCCAGAGCCCTAAATCTGTTAGAGTTCTGAAGTCCCTGCAGGAATTTTGTGTTGTCTTGGTCCCTCAGGGGCACTCAGGGGGTGAAGTGTTTGCTTTCCCGTGTACTTTGGGCTCATTCAGAATAAAAAGAACAAAGAGAATAAAAGAAAAGAATAAAAAGACTGTGTATGTCTCCCAAGGTTCAGGTGGCAAGTCCTGCATGGATTCACCTCCTTCAGCACCCATCCCATGGGGTTTGTGTGCATCTGCCCCTCCGAAGGGATTCTGTCACTGAGGAACTCCTGCGTCCTGCTGGAAGCTGGGGAGGCTCCAGTTCTGTGACTGCTCAAAGCAGGGCTTAGCTAAGCTTGGCTTAACCTGGGAGATGCTGGCATGGTCAAGCCCAGTGGTCAGGAGCAGTTTGAGGTCCTGCTTCCCCAGGATCCACTGGAAATTTCCTCAATTCCTGTCGGGAGTTGAGGCCCCCACATTCCCCCTTTGGTATTTTGCTGCTCCCAGGGAGGTGGGGCATGGCTCCTGGATTGCTCAGGGGATGTTTGACATCCCAGGAAAAGCATTCCCAGCTCTGTGGAGAAGAGCCAGAGCAATGGAGACCTGGGCTGATGGATCCTACACTGCAATCTCCCAGCTGTAAGGTCAGAAAGTGGAAAATTAAAGGAGAAAGTTTGAGAGCAGGAGAGTTTATTGAGCATCAGATGCTCTGGTTGGAGTTTTAGAAGAGGCAAGATGAACACAAGGCTGAAATCTAAACTGCAGCAAGGAAAGGAATTCTGCAGGATGCAGCTGAGGGCCCAAAATCCCACGTGTGGAATGTCCTGGAGGTGGGAGATGCTCTGGAAGGGTCTCCATGGGACTGGGAGCTCAAACCATGCCTGAGCATTGCTGGAATTTCATTTCCATTTCACAGCAAGCAGAGACCATTCATTTATTAATCTGTGTTCTGAGGATTGAACAGAAATTCTGACTGGGCAGGATTACAGGGTGGCCAGAGGAGATTCCTGAAGGGGAAATTCCGAAGAAGAAATTCTGAGGAGGAAAATTAAAACAACTGGGAAGTGAAAGGGTTGGACATCAGCTCTGCTCCTGCAAGAAATCCTCAGCTCTGGGGGGTCAGGACATCCCTGCATGTGAGCAGTGATTTGTGAGGGGCAATGGGAATTTGTTCCCACATTCCCTGAGTGTGGAAATGCTCCACTCAGGCAGCTTGGGAGCCCCATTTTCTAAGAATAAAGCTGAGCCAAGATTTTCTGAGGCAGAAATAAAGTGTCAGATCTGCCCAGGGCATTTTATTTATTTTTAATTACAGCAGCAAAGGGGTTTGGATGGGATGTGGGGAAATGGAGTGATTTCAGACTGCTCCATGTTTTATCCTTGCTGCCTCCCTCACTGAGGCTGGAATTTGATTCCTGGCTCTGTGTGGAGTTTGTGGAAGCTGCCCGTGGTCCCCATGGCCTCCTGGGATCTGTCCCATGTTCTGGGCTCTCTCTGCTGTGCCCATTCAATTCCACACCCTGCAGAGCCTTTCCTGGCACCCCTGGGACATTACAAGGCTAAATCAGCTTTGATTCAGGGATCAAAGCTGTGTTTGAAAATGCACATTCCTGCACTAAGGACTAAGCAAGGGTTATACTTTGAGCCTATATTTAATTATATTAAATATTGTATTATATTCTATTCTTATATTTCATTATATTAATGTATTTATTGTATCTGTCTATACTTTAGGTGTATGTACTTATTGTATTATAGTATCCAAGCATTAAACATTCAGAGAAGAAGAAGGATCCAGGGAGAGCTGAGAGCCCCTTGCAGGGCCTAAAGGGGCTCCAGGAGAGCTGGAGAGGGACTGGGGACAAGGGATGGAGGGACAGGACCCAGGGAATGGTTTCCACTGCCAGAGGGCAGGGCTGGATGGGATCTTGGGCAGGAATTGTTCCCTGGGAGGGTGGGCAGGCCCTGGCACAGGGTGCCCAGAGCAGCTGTGGCTGCCCCTGGATCCCTGGCAGTGCCCAAGGCCAGGTTGGACATTGGGATTGGAGCAGCCTGGGACAGTGGGAGGTGTCCCTGCCATGGCAGGGAGTGTCACGAGATGGAATTTAATGTCCCTCCCAACCCAAACCAGTCTGGAATTCCATGGCTTTAATTCCCAACCCTCCACTTGCTGTCACCACCTAATTCTCCCTAGAACTCCACAGAGATTCCCAGGAATTCGACCACTAAACAAAACATGTGAGCCTTTAAATCAGCTGATAACAATTATTTGTACTTTTGAGTATTTCCAACCCTCCAGAACTTCCTGCTTTGCCCCTCAAGGAGCTGCTCCCTTCTCTGCCCAGCCACGTTACCCAACTCAGCCTGAAGTGTTGTCAGAGGTGAAAAAAATCCTTTCAGTGGCTGAAAGCCAGGCTTTGCCTCCAGCCTCTCTATTTTTGTGCCTCCAGACCCACCTGTTTGGGGTTTATGTGAGGAAAAGCTCAGCTTAACCAACACTTCTGTCCTTCCTGACCTTGGCTGCTCAAGCCAAGTTTTCTGTGCCTGGTTGAGGGGTTTAGATCATGAATGGAATCTGGGTATTCCCAGGATTTCTGTTTTTCGTGGAACTGGGTGCTTTACAGAGAGACTTTGGATTGTCCTGGTTATCTGAGAGTTTCCAAGAAAGCCTCTTTCCTATCGTCTTGATGGGAATTAACTTTTCAAGTTGTGTAATATGTGTGAATTGTAAATCCTGCTGTGGCATCACCCACGTTTCTTTAGGAAATCCTAAATCCTATTCCCAGCAGCATAAGCAAACTTTTCAGAGAATTGGGTCCCTCTTCCAAAGAGGAAAAAGGAGGATGAGGGATTGAAATCAGCAGAATCATAAACAAATCAGGAAGCACAGCCCCATATTTCCACTTGTTCATCCCCTGCCAGTGAGGAGCCTGATCCCCTCTCCAGTTCTTCCCTGGGATGGCTTTCCCTGGTGTCCCTGTGGGGTTTATTCCAGGTCTAATAGATAGGAAAGGTTTTCTGAGGCTCAAACCCAAGTTTCCTTTGTCCCAGGTTATTCCCTAAGACCCCAGACTCTGTTTGGATTGTCAGGACTTGGAACTGTGCCTGTTCTCACTGAGCAGCCACAGAGGAGGTGTCAAAGAAATCCAAGGAAATAACAGTGAGTTTCCCTCTGGATTTCAGTCTATTTATTGTTATGATGGCCAGCAGCAAATCTCTGAAGTTCTTCTGAAGTGTTTGGAGCATTATCCAGCAGGTGCCAGGTGTCCTAAACCTTCCCACAGTGCCACTGAGATCCTAAACCTTCCCATTGCCACTGAGATCCTAAACCTTCCCACAGCCCCACTGAGATCCTAAACCTTCCCACAGTGCCACTGAGATCCTAAACCTTCCCACATTGCCACTGAGATCCTAAACCTTCCCATTGCCACTGAGATCCTAAACCTTCCCATTGCCCCACTGAGATCCTAAACCTTCCCACAGCCCCACTGAGATCCTAAACCTTCCCACAGCCCCACTGAGATCCTAAACCTTCCCATTGCCACTGAGATCCTAAACCTTCCCACAGCCCCACTGAGATCCTAAACCTTCCCACAGTGCCACTTAGGCTCACAGGAAATTTCAAGAGAACCTTGGAGAGTTTTGATGCCATGTCCAGAGGCGAGGGGAGGGCAATGGTGGCCAGGGCTGTTGGAGCACAAGCCATCATCTCCTCATCTCCTGACCTGTCTGAACCCCCTCAGCTTCAACAAGAGCGTGATGCTCCCAACTCAACCCCGTTTTCTTCCAGTGGAGTGATCAGTAGGGGAACACGGGTCACAGGAGGAGTGAATGTGGAATCTCAACGCCAGCATTTCCCAGGATGTCCCCTCTGAAGCCCTGGGCTGCAGCCAGGCTCCAGGCAGGAGCAGGGCAGCCATGATGCCCCCGCCAGCCCAGACCGCGAGCACAGCGCGTCCCTTACCTGCTGTGCCGGGGAGCTCCTGCGCCTTCCCACAGCAGCTGGGGAGCAGGGGATGAAAAAAGAGGGACAATAATCTCTGTTGGGTGAGGCTTGTGTCGATTTTGGGAAAGAAGAGGCCGCAGCATCCAGCGAGAGCTCTGGCATTCGCAAACCACCGCTGGCTGGGTTTCTCTGAAATGTGACCCTATTTCCTTGTTGCACAGGAAAGGAAAGGAGAGCAAACAAAAGCTGTGCAGCTCTGAAGAGTGAAAGAGCTCTGAGATCTTCTCTGTGCCAGGGCAGGGGTCTGCTGTGGAGGAGAACAGAGCAGAGGGAGGTGGTGAGGAGCTGTTGTTATTGAAATTAATGTTTTAGGGAGAGACGTGGCTTGGGGAGCGAAGTTCTCTCCTTGAACAGTTCCCACTGAGCAGGTGGTGGTGGGAAGGGGATCTCTGTGTCATGTCTCATGGTGTCTTTGTCTTTGCCATGGGGTCACAGAATCAGCTGGGCTGGAAGAGCCTCTGAGGCCATCGAGTCCCAGCCGTGCCCCATCCCCACCTTGTTCCCAGCCCAGAGCACCCAGTGCCACATCCAGCTGTTTCCTGGGCACCTCCAGGGATGGGCCCTCCAAACCTCCCTGGGCAGCCCCTTCTGATTCCTGACCACCCTTTCCATGGAGAAATTCCTCCCAATGTCCTCCAAATTCCTTCTGGCCCATCCTGAAGCCGTTTCCTCCATCCTGTCCCTGTTCCCTGGAAGCAGAGCCCAATCCCCCCTGGCTGTCCCTTCCTGTCAGAGCCCTGTCATACCAAGCTGGGCCTCTTGGAAGTCACAGAGGAGACAGGAAAACTGAATTTCCTTGGATTTTCCACCTCCAAGCCAGGAGCTACTGAGAAAGGTCCTCTGTGAGGGGCTGCTTGGGAGCTGTGGTTTGTGATGGGCAGAGCAGGCTCAGGAACCCAAGAACCTCTCGGGGCCTGGTTCTGCTCCCTGGCCCTGAGCAGAGCTCAGCTCTCTGTGCTGCCAGAGAGGCCAGAATGTTGTCATGTGTCTGGGGACCTTCCATCTCCAGTGCCACCACTGTCACCTGAGACTGGGGACCTTCCATCTCCAGTGCCACCACTGTCATCTGGGCTGGGGACATTCCACCTCCAGTGCCACCAAAGGGCGTTTATGTTTTGCAGGATTTCCAGCTGCTCCTCAGGGCCAGGAGCAGGAAATGCCTTTCCAAGAGGAAAAATCTCCGTGTTTCATCCTGGAAAAATCTCCGTGTTTCATCCCCAGCTTGCTGCCACCTCTCCTGGGATTGTTGAGTACAGGGACAAGGGCCAGCCTTGGAGAAAGGCTGTGGCACCACAGAACCACGGAATCACAGAATCAGGAAATCACAGAACCATGGAATCACAGAACTATGGAATCACAGAATCATGGAATCACAGAATCAGGAAATCACAGAACTATGGAATCACAGAACCATGGAATCACAGAATCATGGAATCACAGAATCATGGAATGTTTTAGGGTTGAAAGGAGCCTTAAACCCATCTTGTTCCTACCCCCTGCCATGGCAGGGACACCTCCCTCTGGATCAGGATGCTCCAAGCCCCATCCCTGACTGATTCCTGCTGAATGCAAAGAGGTGTCCCAAGGAGATGGATGGGCAATCCTAAAATTTCTTTTGCTAGCAGAAATTTGTACTGTAGAAGTCAGGACTAAGGCCCTGATTAAGCAGGATGAGCTTAATGATGTTCAGGACTGATTGGAGTAAAAACATTTGGGAATAGATTGGATTGGTAGAGTACAAGGAATCCCTGAGCATCCTTCAGCCCCATGGAATGTCAAGTTCCCCCAGGAGCCCTTTGTGTACATTTTCACAGGGAACTCTTCATGATGTTTACCCAGAAATCCACGACAAAGCTTTTTCCAAGGACAAGGTGAGATCCTGAGGTGAAAACACAGCACCCCAACAACCCCACTGCAGTGCCCTCAGCAAAACCCACCTGAATATTTGTCCTTTGCCCCAAAATCCCCACAAAATTCTGGTATCAGGCACAAGGATCTCAATAATCACTTCTTCATGGCTCTGCTCTCAAAGCCTGTGGCTCCTTCAAGCCAGAGTTACACTTTTGGGAAACACCAACCCTATTTTATTTAACACCTGGGACTAATTAAGCCCAGCTTTACTGTTGGGCAATTAGTTTACATGTCTGTGCCCCGGTGGAAAAACAAACCCGTTTGTTTCCAGCTTGTTTCGCTCGAAGGTTCTCAACCTGCAGCCTCTGGGCTCCAAACAAAGCCGAGCACTTTGTTTATTGCTGCAGTAGCTGGAGGGCTGAATGGAGCTTTGTTGTGTTGGGTGCTGAACAGCCATAAAAAGGGTGAGTCTGTGGCCAAGGAGCTTGTCCCAACACGGACTTGGGGCCAGGCTGTGATGTAGAGCCAGAGCTGGGAACTCTGCCCAGGCCCTGCAGTTCAGACATAGCAAGGCAGGGAGAATATTTCATTTTATGTACAAAATGCTTACACAAAATTACCCTGTCAGGCCTCAGCAGCGTTCCCTGTGTGTCCTAATGGCAACCAGGACAGAGTGTGCAGCCTTTTGAATCCTTCAGACAAGCCCTGGCCTTGGTGTCGTGCGGGTTGGACACGTTGGCCATCATCCAGCACCACTGGGAAGTGCCAAATCAGCCTGGAAGTGTCGGACTGTGCTGCCCTGGGGTTCAGGCCATCACTGCAGCAGTGTTTCCATCATCCCAGGGGGTTCAGGCCATCATTCCAGCAGTGTTTCCATCACCCCACGGGGTTCAGGCCATCATTCCAGCACTGTTTCCATCATCCTGGTTGGGTTCCATCATCCCAGGGGGTTTCCATCATCCCACCATTGTTTCCATCATCTCGAGGGGTTTCAGGATCCCACTGGGGTTTCCATCATCTCAAGTGGTTTCCATCATCCTGAGAGATTTCCATCATCCCAGCATAGTTTCCATCATCCCAGGGGTTTGCAGCATCCCAAGGGATTTCCATCATCCCGCTGTTGTTTTCAACACCCCGAGGGGTTTCCATTATCCTGAGGGGTTTCAGGATCCCTGCCGTTTTTTCCATCATCCTGGGGAGTTTGCAGCCTCCCAGGGGGGTTCCATCATCCCAAGGAATTTCAGGATCCCACCAGGGTTTCCATCATCCTGAGGGGCTTCCATCATCCCACCGTTGTTTCCATCAACCCGAGGAGTTTCAGGATCCCAGGAGGGTTTCCATCATCCCAGGGGGTTCAGGCCATCATCCCACCCTTGTTCCCATCATCCTGCCATTGTTTCCATCATCCCAAGGGATTTCCATCATCCCGAGGGTTTCAAGATCCTGCCGTTGTTTCCATCATCCTGACGGGGTTCCATCATCCCACCAGGGTTTCCATCATCCCAAGGAATTTCAGGATCCAACCAGGGTTTCCATCATCCCAAGAGGGTTCCAGCATCCCAAGGGGTTCAGCCCATCACCCCTCTGTTGTTCCCATCGCCCCTCTGTTGTTCCCATCGCCCCGGCGTGCCCCGTGCAGCCACAGGAGGGTGCAGTGTGCCCGGGCTGCTCCTCTCCATCCCCCGCGGACAGCGAGGGTTTCAAATATCTGCTGGAAATTCAGCCTTGTCTCTCATCCTAGGGACAGGAAGCAGCTGGGTGATTTTGGAGGTGAAATGTGGTGGTTTTTGGTTGCCCGTGAAACCATTTTTTCAGGCAGATTTTCAGGTGGTTTCTGATACCGAACTAATCTGAAAAATAAACTTTACAGCAACCTCAGGGACTTAAAATTTCTGTTCTTTATGCTATTTATCACCTCCTCCTCTTTGCTGTGAGCCTCTGGTTGTTTGACCATTCCCTGTTTTCCAGGATTTGTGCAGGTGATGGAGGTCTTGCCTTGTGAGGGCTGTGCTGCTCCGGCCCCTCCCCAGAGAGGTCAGGAGTGGAGTAAAGCCCATTTTCGGGGCTGGTCTGGTACAAATCTGAGGGTCCTCAGAGCCGTGCTGGGCTGGGCTACAGGGCTGGGGGAATTTGCCTTGTAAGTCAGGAGTCGCTGGCTCTGTATTTACCACTGAGGAGGGACCAGGGAAACACTGCAAATCAGGGAAAAACAAGTTTTCCAAAGGGTCTGGCAGAACAGAGCCGCTCTCTGGGGAAGGAAATCTGCCCCTCTGTCCCTGTTCATTCCACACAGAGTGTTTGAGACAAGCCCCAGCAGACAGAGCACCCCTGGAATGGCACCAGGCCACGCTTACAGCAATTAGTTTTTCCTTGGCCAGGAGCAGCACCATTCAATTAAACCCCAAATATTTTGTTCAGTTGCTCTTTTCTGGGTGTGCTCTGGGGGCTCAGACAATGGCCAGCGTGGCCTGGGGAGGAAGGAAACCACTCTGTCCACCCAGCCAGGGAACTGGCCCAAAATCCAGCCCAGCAATCAATCCCAGTCCCTTTTGAACTCAGTTTTCCAGAGCAGAGCCAGCCCTTTCCAGTCTGGACAGAGAGAGTGGCTGGAGCAGAGCTGGGAGCTGTGATCTCCCACCCTCAGCCAGCTCCTCCTGGGAGCAAAGGATGTTCTCCCTGTTTTCTCTGGGTATTCAGATGAGCAAACCTTCCAGGCAGCACAAAATGCTGGGGCACTCAGGAGGTCCCTCCTGGGCATCTCCTGCTGCTGCTCCATCCCAGGAGGGGAGTGCAGGGTGCTCCAAAAAGGGTTTAAACAAATTCATGGCAGGACATGAATTAGGGCTGGTTCAGCTCCAGGGCAGGCTCCTCCTGCTTTGCTGAGAGCAGAGGATTTAGGGGGATCCACCACAGAAGGTACCACTGCTTCTTGCTTTTCCCTTAA
>VXBI01005845.1:115929-181392 GCA_013397375.1 Toxostoma redivivum | reverse complement strand
GAATGGTCCCAGAGCTGCAGGAGCGTTTGGACAGCGCTCTCAGGGATGTTCAGGGTGGGATTGTTGGGGGGTCTGTGCAGGGACAGGGGTTGGACTGGATGATCCTTGTGGGTCCCTTCCAACCTTTCCATGGTTCTAGGCACAAATCTTTGCTTCTGTGATTCTGGAGCCCCAGGAGCAGCTGAGGGAGCTGGGAAGGGGCTCAGGCTGGAGAAAAGGAGGCTCAGGGGGGCCCTTGTGGCTCTGCACAACTGCCTGACAGGAAGGGACAGCCGGGAGGCTCGGGCTCTGCTCCTAGGGAACAGGGATAGGAGGAGAGAACACAGCCCCAAATTGCCCCAGGAGATGTTCAGATTGGATATGAGGAAAAATTTCTTCACTGGAAGGATGAAAGTCGATTCCAGCTGAGGCTTTACAGCCAAAACCTGTGGCCCTCCATGAAGCAGCAATGGCAGGTGACAGGGGGACTGTTTTTCAGGTGACTTTGGGATCAGTATCGAGGAGCTACAGGCACTAAGGGGCTGTTGTGTGTCCTGGGACCCCAGCAGTAAAAAAGAGCCGCCTGTGGGTAGCAGGGGATCCATGGTGCTGTTGCTGCCAAGTGCCCTCACTGCCCTGGCACAGCCCTGGGCCACAAATCCCAGTCCCCTGCAGTGTTTAACTTGGATTCCATAGGAAATGAGGCCCGTGGAGCCAGCCCAGGGCTCACAGCTCTTCCCCCCAGAGATAAACTCTGACCTGGTGGAACAGGTCCCAGGCTGGAGCAGCTGGAGGAGCAGAACCCCCTGTGGTGCTGTTTGCAGGGGCTGCCAGGGCTGCTGTGGGGCTGAGGTGCTGCTCAGCCCCTTAGGAGGGGCAGGGGGCACCTGAGGCCAAAAAGGGACCAAGCTGTGGGATGTGGCATCACAATGACCCCGATATCCCCAGTTATGGGGTTATGGGGTGGTTATTCTCTGTTTTACAGAAGAATAAATTAACCTTGAGGCTTTCATTCCTTAAAATAACACAGCCCAGAAATGCTGCTGGGGTGGTGCAGCTGTGGGGTCTTGCTCCCACTGTTTTCCCACTGCTTTCTCACCGATCCCACTGTTCCAGTGCTCCCACTGGGGTATTGCTCTCACTTCTCCACTGCTCCCAGTTCTCCCATGTCTGGAAGGGAAGATGTCAGTGGAAGGCCTGGCAGGGGGTGCACTAAAACTATTTCCTCCCCGCGGGGCGAGTTGGAAGCAGAAATCTGTGTTTGTATTTATTTCCCCCTTAAAAAAAAAATAGGGAAAGGACACCTGAGCTCATAATTTGCAAAAGTTGGATGAGAAACCTGGAAGCCGCCGGGCCCTGCATCTTTAAAAGCAGTTAAATTCCTCTTCCCTGCACTAGGAGGCACCTTGAACCTTCCTCTTGGCCCCGAGCAGAGCCCATCTGCTTCCTATTACCTTCCCTGGCGCTGCCCCTGCCGCGGCCGAGCGGCCGCGCTTTCAGGGAATTCTGTCTGCAGCGCCGCGCCTGAAACTGGGAACAGTTCTCATCTGCCTGCTCCTTCTTCTCTTCTCTTCTCTTCTCGCTCCATTCCAGCTGGAATTTTACCCCCCTTGCCCAGCCCCTCCCCTCCCGGGCTTTTGGGTTGGCAGGAGGTGACCTGGCTCTGCGGTGGCATCGTCCCCGGTGTCGCTGGGCTGAAGCCACCCTTGGCACCGGGACCGGGAGCGTCAGCCCGAGCCGAGCCTGCCAAGGACAGCGAATTCCTTGGGAAGGAGCAAATCGGAAGCGGCCCAAGCGAGGGAGGCACGGGACCGGAGAGGTCACGCCGTGTCCCCGAGCTGTCCCCGAGCTCCCTCAGCCGTGGGATCCCATCCTCGGGATTGTCCGGAGCGGTGCAGCACAGCGAGGTTATGGAGAACTGGACAGGGATGGAAGTGGAAGCACCAGGCTCCTCCGGCTCCCTGCTCGTCCTGCTGCCCGGGCTTTGGGAAGGAAGCTCGGCGGGGAAGGGGCCGTGTTTTCCCCGCTGCCTGCAGGGAGGGATCGCGGCCGGGCCCTTCCCCCAGCCCGGCCCGCAGGAATTTTTGCAGCTGTAATTCCTGCCTTGTGCTGCTCCCACCGCGCCTCCTTCCCCAAGGTCAAGGCTGCGGGCTCCTGGCGCCTTCCCGGCCGCTGTTCCGGGGGTGCTGAGCAGCCGGGATGGAGGGGAAGGGCAGGGGGGACACGGGGGCACCGCCGAGGGTCACGGAGAGGCGGGGGGGACGGGAAGCGACGACAGCCTGAAGGAAAAGGCTTCAACAGCTGAAAACAGGGGAAATCAGCCGTGTGAAGCCCAGGAGAAAATACACTTTAACTGGGGCTCCATGGGCTTTGGAAAGCTGGAATCTCGAGTTTGGGAGATGCTGAAAAACGCTGACTTGAGCGAGGGCTTTACTTTCAACTTCTCCCTTTTCCAGCCCAATTCCCGCAGCCAGGAATGGGCACAGAGCAGCCCCCCCACGTGCCTGGCCCGGTCCTGGCTCTGCCACAGCCCGGGGGTGGCACCACTGGTGCTGCTGCCACCAGATCTCAGCATCCTCGTGTGGGGGTGGAACGGGGCAGGATTCCTGCCCCAACCCTCTCCTCCCACTCCCTGATCCCCCTTACCTGTCCCAGGGACAAGGAGCAGCCCAAGGTGGGAGTTGCTCGCCTCCCAGGGCCACTCACAGGATGCACAATTTTGGAGGCCACCATCGTGTTGTGTCCGGGCTTTTCAGAGGAAAACCTGGCAAGTGGCACCAGATGGGGCTGGGGAGTCCAGGCTGAGGCCTCACCGAGCATCTTTGGCCATTCTTAACTGTAGATAAGCAATGAAAAATATTAATATTTGAATTATGCAACTCCAAATTGTGTTTAAAGCTGCGTGTTTCATCTCTCACCGTTTCTGCCTAGTAGAGGAAAAACCATTAATTTAGGTTAATGGCTTTAAGCTGAAGGAGGAGAGATTTAAATGAGATTTTAGGAAGAAATCCTTCCCTGTGAGGTTGCCCAGAGGAGCTGTAGCTACCTCTGGATCCCTGGAAGTGTCCCAGGCCAGGCTGGACAGGGCTTGGAGTACCCTGAGGTAGTGGAAGGTGTCCCTGCCCCTGTGGAATGAGGTGAGCCTTAAGGTCCTTCCCAGCTCAAACCATCTGTGACTTCCATGCTAAATCTGAAATCATCTCTGGATTTCCCCTTTCCTCCCCTGCACCACCTCTGGGCTGTGCTGGGTGTCATTCCATGTCGCTGCAGCACAAATGCCACTCATGGCACAGTAAAGATGGGAAAGCAGGAGTAGAAATTCACTTCCAGGGATTCAGATTCCCATAAGGACACGAAGGAGAACACGGCAGATCCGGGGGGGACCCAGCTCCCCTGCCCTGTTTAAACCAGCCCAGAGCAGAGCAAGGCTGGGCTTAAGCCTTTCCTTACTGGGATGAGGACCACACACAGGCCCTGGCTTTGCAAAGAGCACCCTGCTCCTATTCCAGCCTCTTCCCAGCTTCGGGAGCTCATCCTGCCTATTCCCAGGATTTCATCCTGCCATTCCTGGGATCTCATCCTGCCTATTCCCAGGATTTCATCCTGCCATTCCTGGGATCTCATCCTGCCTATTCCCAGGATTTCATCCTGCCATTCCTGGGATCTCATCCTGCCTTTCCCAGAGCTCATCCTGCCTTTCCCAGCCCTGCTCCAGCACGGGGGATCTGCACCACTGCTGTAGATTTTATCTGCCCCCTCTGCAGGAGGTTTGGGTTTGGCTGCCGGGCTGCTCTGCAGCGTCACCGCTGGGATATTTGGGATTCTCTGGGAGGTGAGGGATGTGCTGCACTCATCCCACACTCACGGAATGGGTGGACAAGAATAAAACCCCGCAGGCCTTGTGCAACTCCCCAGCACGATGTGAGGGTGGTGTAATCGCCGCAGACTGAGTGGAAATTCTCTGCAAGCCAGGAATCTTTCACCGGAGCAATTAGCAAAGCATTTTAAAGAACAAATGCGATTGGAATCTCGGGATCCATTTGTGGATGGGGTTGAGGCTGAGTTCCCTGAATGGGTTCTTTGTTTTCCATGACTTTTTAAGGTTCAGCCAGAACACTCGGAGAGCAAGTGCTCTTCCCTCAGTGCGGTGACAGTCCTTAAAGTGTGTTTGAAATCCAGGGAAACCCTGGAGAGGATTTCTGGGTTGCTGCTCGCCACCCCCTACCAGTGCTGTTATTTCCTGCTCTCTTTAAGGGATCAGGTGACCCAGGGCACTTTGAGGCTCTTCCCCCAGGGTGTTGCCACGGGATGAAGGATTCCCATTGATCCTGATCTCCTTTCCTCAGGTACCGGATAAATAAATCCCAGCTGGGAGAACCCCCGGGAGGCGGGGCAGGAGCTGATGGGGTTAATTCATCCTCAAACACTTCCTATCCTTTTCTCCTCTTTTCCTTTCCCTCCATCCCACTCCTGCCTTCTCCAGGATCCCGTTTATCCTCGTTCCCCCGTGTCCTTCTCCTCCATCCCTCCACTCACCCGCTCTCCCCCGCAGGGGCGATGCCGGAGCTGGGGACGAGCCCGTGCTGACCCCTCGGTGCTGGCCTGGCACTGCCACCGCCGCCGGCCTCGGGACAGCACGGAGCGGCCGAGGATGCCTGCGGAGGGACCCGGGACTCCTCTCTGGACATAAGGGGTGGCCGAGGGAGAGACATGTGGGGACAGCGCCCTGCCGGCCGGCACAGATCTCCCTGCTCCGACACGAGCGGCGCTGACCATGGCCACAGCTTGGAGGCTCCTGACCTGGACCGTGACCCTCGGCCTGGCCGGGGGCTCCTTCCCCGGCTACTCCTTCCAGTCACAAGGTAGGGATGGGACGGGATGGGACGGGACAGGGAGCTGGATCCATCATAGAGAGGAGCTGGATCAGCCATGGGGAAAGTGACCTAAGCTCAGCTGTGGAAAAGGAGCTGGATTCACTTCTGAGAAGGGGATCTGAATCCACCCTTGCTGGATTCATCCTTGAGAGAGGAGCTGGATCTATCTGTGGAGAGGGGAGTTGGATCCACCCATGGGAAAGGGAACTGGATTCACTCATGGGGAGAGGAATTGGATCCACCCCTAAGGAAGGGATCTGGATCCTCTCAAGATTCACCTGTAGGGAGAGGAGCTGGATCCAGCCATGGGGAAAGGGACCTCAATTCACCTATGGAAAAGGAGCTGGATTCACTTCTGAGAAGGGGATCTGAATCCACCCTTGCTGGATCCTCTCATGGGGAGAGGAGCAGGATTCACCTGTGGGGAGAGGAGATGGATCCATCCTTGCTGGATCCACTGCACTGCTGCTGGCAGAACCCTAATGCTGGCCTGGGGAGGGACAGGGGGAGCAGGTGGAGACACCTCCAGCTCTGCTCCTGCCCAGCTCCTCCCACTCCCCTGGCTGGGGGTTTCCATCGAGGAATGCAGGTGTTCTGCTCTCGGGTGTTGGTCTCTGTGACTTTTGGCAGAATTCAGAGCAGTGGGGTCGGTGCAAGGCCAGAGCCATGGGAGGTGTGGGAAGGAGGGAGCTGTGGGGGCAGCAGAGGGAGCACATCCTCGGGTGAGCAGAGGCTTTGCAGGAGGAGCAGTGTGTGTCCTCCAGGGGTGAGGGCAGTGCTGGAGCACCCAAACCCTCTGCCCAGCTGTCAGGACAGGGCAGTGCTGCTGGAGGAGCAGCTTTGGTTTGCACACACATTTTTTAGGTGTGTTTGTGCCCATCTGGTGTGTCAGCGTCTGAAGGACTCGTGTTGAAACAGTCACGCTCAGGGACTCAAGGAAAGGGGAATGTGGGTCTCTTGCCCATAGCTTTGTGCTTTTGTACCTGATTTTATTCCAGGTTAGGAGTGGAGGGACTGGAAAATGGGATGGAGCCTTGAGCCCAGCCTGGAGTACAACCAACACTCACAGACAACAAAGGGCAATTAAACTGATTAATGGTAATATTGTTAGGATTATTCCTTAATAAGCAAGGTGAACACTGCCACCAGGCACCAGAGGTGAGAGGAGCGAGCTCTGGAGTTGGACATTTACTGTGCAAGGTGTTCACACCCTGGCAGAGTCACTCCCACAGCCAAAATCCTGCACCCCTTGTGTGCCTCAAAGCCAGGGACATTCATGGGTGCTGAGCAGGGCAGGCTGTGGTGACAGGGCTGGGAACAGGGACACAAGCAGCCAGAGCCCCTCAGGGCAGGACTGGCAGTGCCAGGAGAGGAGCCAGCCCCAGCTGGAGCTGGGCACCCTCTCCAGGCACGTTGGGATCTGAGGGACACCCAGCTCCTGGTGCTGCTCTCACAGGCTCTGGCAGTGCCTGGGGGCTGTTCTGGGCCTCCCTTGCCTGTCAGCTCACACTGGCACTGCTCTGGGATCAGCCCCACCCCAGCTCACAGGGCTGATCCCCCCTGGGGTGACACAGCTCCATTAAACCCGGAATTAACTCATCTGAGCTCCCCCATGCAGGCCCTGAGCAGCTGGGGATGTCCCAGCCCGTGACGGTGTTGGGATGTGGTGCCATGGGATGGATGTGGTGTGTTGGGAGCAGCACCCCAGGACTGCAGCCTGTCCCTTGCCCAATCCCTGTCCCCTTGCCCAGTCCCTGTCCCCTCCCCAGCCCCTGCTGCCCCAGGGGCCCCTCTTGCTGCCAGAGCCCTGGTTTTGGTGTCAGGCTGTCACCCAACACCTCCCCAGGCTGCTGAGGCAGTTCCTAATCCCCACAGCAGCCTCTGGAGAGGGAGAGGCTCTGTTATCTCCTGGCAGCAGTTGCAGAGTGAAGGGCAGTGTTATCACCAGCCCCTGGTCCAGGACTCACTGCAGGCAGCTCTGGAGCAGAACCCTCGTGCCCCACCCCAGGTCAGTGTATTTGCTTTATGCAAAAGATAGATTAAGGTATCAGCCAGGAGCTCTAATTTTAATCTTCATGGGGAGCAGCAGCCTGGCACTGAAGGGCTCTCCAGGGCAGCAGAGGTTCAGATGTAGCCTGGACACTCAGGGTGCAGTTTGTAACAGTTCAGGGAACAGCTGGAATCGTTGGAACAACTTTCCCAGAGCAGCTGTGGCTGCCCCTGAATCCCTGGAAGTGCCCAAGGCCAGGCTGGATGGGGCTTGGAGCAGCCTGGGACAGTGGAAGGTGTCCCTGCCATGGCAGGGGTGGCACTGGGTAAACGTAAGGTCCCTTCTGACCCAATCCATTCCAGGATTCTGGGAGTTGACAAAGGATTCAGCTCATGCTCACAGTGTGCATGGGTTTTAATCCAGAGGGAATTTCTGCCAGGACCTTTGTTCAATTGTGGGGACAGGTCAGCCATTCCCATTTTATAGAACATTAAATGGGGTTTATGCTGCTGTTCCCAGCTCAGAGGTGAACAAAGGGCCCTTGGAGGATGCAGTGCCAGGGCAGCCTGAACCCCAGGATTCCAGAGCTTCCTCCCCAGCCATCCCTTGGGAATTGTGGCTGGGCTGCAGCTGGGGCTCCCCACAGCAAACATCTGCTTCCTTTCCATGCTTGAAGTAACTCATGAGAGAACAAAACTCTCCCTCCTCCATTTCCCCTTCTCTTCTCCTTTTTGCTCAGCTCCCCCTCTGTGCCCTTTCCCTTCCTGTGCCATCCCTGCTCCATTTCCACCAGAAAAGGGACCCCATGAGGTGCCTCTCCCCCAGCCCACCCCTCCTTCTTCCTGGTTTTCCCTTTTGCTGTTTCCTCGTGCTGCTCCAGGGGTGCCCAGTGTCCTGCCCAGCCTGGAGCAGGAGTCCCTGGGGAAAAGCTGTTTGTGGCCTCTCCTCCTGGGCCGTCTGGCAGGCTCTGGGAGCAGCAGGGCTGATCTGCAGTGCAGACCCTGCTGGGCACAGCCAGGAGCTGTTCATGGAGTGGGGAGTGCCTGAGGGGCAGAGGGCACAGAGGGAGAGGCTGTGGGCTGGAATTCGGGGAGCAGGGAATTGGGAATGTGTGTGATGTTGGGAGGATCACACAGGGTTAGGGAGGGAGAGATCCAAATCTCTTAGGCTGAACTAATCCTTTCCAGTCCTTGGGCAGAGGAAGGAGGCAGCTGTGACACTGGACAAGGACAGTGACTTCTGTGTTCAAAGCCTCCCTTCATTGTCCACATTGTCAGCAGAGCTGTCACATGTGTGACCTTGGATACTGGGAATGTCAGACTGAGATGGAATATTGGGGAGGGATTCTTCTCTGTGGGTGGATGGAATTCACAGAGCAGCTGTGGCTGCCCCTGGATCCCTGGAAGTGTCCCAGGCCCGGTTGAATGTCCCCAGCCTGGGACAGTGGAAGGTGTCCCTGCCATGGCAGGGGTGGCACTGGATGAGCTTTAAAGTCTCTTCCAGTCCAAACCATTCCATAACTCTATTCCATGATTATTTTTTCCATTTGAGGCATTCCCACTCTAAAGCATCACTTCCCAGACTGTTTTTGTGATGCAGGGCACTGCTCTTGGGCTGTTCCCAGTGTCCAGAGGGACATCCCTGAGGAGATGGAGTGTCCAACCTCACAACACCACCAGGTCCTCACACACCACCTCACCCTCAGGCTCTGGACACGTTTTTCCTCCTGGAAGTATCTTTCAGGTCAGGATCAGAGCCTCCAGCCTGGAGCCCCAGGTCCATTGTAGCCACAGTGAGCACAAACCACCCTCTGATTCACTCTTCTCCGAGCCCACGTGGACTGCAAAGAGGCAAAAAGGAAAACAAAACACTTCTGACAGCAAATTTTTCCAAGCCTGAAGTCATTTCCAAGTGCAAAAAGTCACCCTTGTTTGCACAGCCCCATCTCAGGGAGGTGCTGGGATGCAGGAAAAGCTGGAGCATGGCAAGTTAAAAACCTAATAATTAATTCTGGCAAGGCAGAGGTGCCAACAGTGTCTCTGGTCAGGAAAGATGGGAGCTCACCCCTAATCCCAGAGGGTGGAAGGGCTGTCCCACTGCTGGTGGCCAGGGAAACCACTCTGTCAGGCTCCCACACTGGAAAACAGAGGAAGAGGAAACTTTCCAGGGCTGCCCTGTGGTGAGAGTGCAGCTTGGAGCTGGCTGAGGTTCTGGTGGCTGGGAAGGCTCTGAAGGTGGGGGCTGTGGAGCCTGGTGAATTCAGGCACCCTGGAGCAGCCAGGCCCCTCCTGCCTGACTGGGAAACAACAACAAGGAGGATGCAGAAAGCACAGGAAGACTTTTCCAGAGGGAACAGAGGGGAAATTCCCCTCCCATGAGGGCTCAGGAGGCTCAAACCCTCCAGTCACGAGGGGTTCAGGACACTCAGTGAGGAGGAGCTGTCCTGGTCCAGCACTTGGACATTTCCCATTTCAGCCTGAGCCTCCAGGGCTGAGGCCTGAGCCAGATCTCTGCTCACATCCAGTCTGGCAGCCCTGGGACATTTTCCTTTGAAAAGGAGGAGTTCCTGCAGGGTTGCAGGGTGCCAGTTTCTTTGACAGCCTGCAGAGCTGTGTGAGCACAGGCAGAGGGGCTGGGGACAGCGTCCTTGTCACAGCCAGCCTGGTGGCAACACACAGGCTCAGCTTAAGGGCCCCAAGAGGAGCTGCTAAGCCAGGCTGAGGTGATAAAAACCAATCCAGGGAGCTGGGAAGGAAGGATGGGGTCACAGACAGAGACCTGGCTGGGGAACTGGGAGGTCTGACTTCTTCTCTTGCTCATTTTCAGCACCACTGAAGGAATTCTGGTTGGCACCTCTCTTATTTTGATATCAAGATTGGCATTTCAAGGACTCTGTGACCCTGAAGCTCCTGCAGCTCTGACTGGGGAGGTTGGGGTGGTGCTGTTGTTTTGTGTTCTCCCTGTGGCAGCTGCAGATCTCCTGAGGAACCCACAGGGAGACTTTTTTCCTGAGCCACTGTCACCCCAAGGTTCCTTCTGCCTCCTTCTGAAGAGACCTCATAGCTGGGTCTGGGCTAAAACAACCCTCCAAAGCTCAGAGCTGGACTCTGCAAAACTTAGATTCCCTCTGCCCAGTGGAGATGAAAGGATTTGGGATACTCCAGGTCCAGAGCCACAATTGGGGTGTCCTGAAGGGCCCCTTTGGGCCAGGCTGTTCCTCTCCATGACCTGCAGAGGAAAAAGTTGCATTCCAAAAATTGCTATCCCAAGGCTCTGTAGGCTGCAGTGTTTGGGGAATTTCCCAAGGATCCTGCAGGCTGGCCAGAGCCCTGGGATTCCAATTTTTGGAATGCTGTGGCAGGACCCTGACCCTCCACCTGCACTGGCTGTGGCTGTGCTCAGGCTAGCATTGCTGGGTGTTGTACTGATTTGAAAGTAAAACCAGTGAGAGACTCCAATAAATAGAATTTAATAGGGAAAAAAAAGAGAAAAAATAAAATACATGCAATAGTACAAAAGAAAACCACTGCCAGAGTGAGAATGCAAGCTGCCCCCATCAGTCAGTCAGGGGTTGGGGCAGTGCCATCCCATGGGGGCTGCATCCTCCTGCAGTGACAGATGTGGCTCTGCTGCAGCAGTGCTCCTGGAGAAGGGGCAGTTTTCCTCTGAAGGTCCAGGGATGATGTGGAAGGGTCGGATTTTTCTTTGGGATCCAGTGGAAAATGCTGCTCTGATGTTCCAGATTTCGGTTTTTATCTGGGTAGGAAATGTTTGGCTCCTCCCCCTGGGTGGAGCATCTCCCCATGGGATGATGGAATTGGATCAGCCATGCCCTGGGACTGCATGGCCATGGACAGGAGAGATCTCCTGGAGGGAGGATGGGCTGTGGGTAAGATAAAGATGTCTGCTCCACTTGGTTTTAACAGATGTTCCATTAGCAGAGGATATCTCCCCAGAGATGAGGATCACTGCCCCAGCTGGGTTAACAGCTGGTGATAGAATCCACACCTTTGGTCACATCCTCTATTGCAGCCTAACACAGTGTTCAAGCCCCTCTGCAGGTGCCATTGCCATGTGTGTCCTGTCCTTCCCTCCCCAGAGGAATTCCTCTCCAGCCTGGATCACTATGAGATCGCCTTCCCCATCCAAGTGGACCAGAACGGGGATTTCCTCACCTTCGACATGCGCCGGCAGCTGAAGCCGCGGCCCCGGCGCTCGCTGCCCTACGAGCCCTCGGAGCAGCAGGTCTTCTACAAAGTGTCTGCCCACCACACCCAGTTCCTGCTCAACCTGACCCTGCACTCCAACCTGCTGGCAGAGCACTTCACTGTGGAGTACTGGAAGAGGGATGGCATGGACTGGCAGCACGACTTCCACGAGGACTGCCACTACGCCGGCCACCTGCAGGACCAGTACCTCAGCTCCAAGGTGGCCATCAGCAACTGCAACGGGCTGGTGAGTCTGCTTTGGGTGGCCAGGGCAGTGCCAACAGCTTTGATCCTCCAGCAGCTGGATCCATGTGGTGGGAAAAGCTTGGGGTTGGTGGCAAGCGGGAATATTCCAGGCTGGCAGAGGGTGCAGCCATCCCTGGTCACATCCATGGGGGTTCCTGATCTGTGGGTCACTTCCAGGCCAGTCTCTGGGCATTTTCCCATTGGTTTTGATTGGAATGGGATAATCCTGGCTCTCTGGGAATAGCCAGACCTGGCTGTCACCAAGTTCTTCCAACAGCAGCAGCAGCAGAGAATGTTTTGTGTGGGCTGGTGAGGGAGCAGTGCAGGGATTTCACAGTGCTGCTGGAATGTCACAAGAGCATCCAGATCCTTCCAAATGCAGATGCATTCCTGGGAATCCCAGTTTCTTCTGTCCATTTTTCAGGAGCTAAAATATGTCTCTTCTGAACGAGAGAAACCCTGAAATAATCAGATTTCAATATGAAAAAGGGGAACATCAAGAAGGGGGCAAGGTGGCATTTCCTCCAAACCAGCAAAGTGCAGGAAGGAGGGTGGGAATGGTTGATTTTCCAAGTCCTGACAGCTCAAACTGAACATCCCAGACCTAAATATCAGCAAGAAGTCTTAGTGGTGGACATCAGTGTAAGAACAGCTGAGCTCTGGGCTAGATTGCTTGGAGAGAGGGAGATGTTGGGAGATCTTTAGGAACAGGCCAGACAAAAGCCTCTCCAAAACCCTGCAGGTATGATTCATTAGCTCTCCCAGCCCTGGGAATAGACTGAGGACTTCCATCCCTATTTTTCTGTGATTTTCTGATATTTCTGGCTCACACAGCACATTTCCTGAGCTGCCAGATGGAGGGATGGAGCAAACATACCCCGTGAGTGAATCCTGAGGCTGATGGCTCCCTTGGAGGGGTAGAAAAAAACTCTCTAGACCAGGTTCATATTTCTGCTCCAGCCCCACCTCCTTGCAGCATTCTGGCAGTGTGGAGGAGCTTCCAAATGCGAATGAATTCCCGTTTGATTTATTGCTGGGTGACCCTGCCAGAACAGTGCTGTGGGTTATTAACAGAAATGAGAATCTGACTCATTATATCACAGAGTCTTAAGTTTCCAGCCCACAGCCAACAATCTGAGCTGCACAAACTCCTGGTCCTGAGCCCTTTGTTTGGACATGGGAACTCTGCTCCAGTCCCAGGGAATTCCATGGTGCTCACAAAGGGTGAGCTGGGTGCTGCTGGCTCTGCAGGAATCTGGCATCCCCCTGCCTTCCCTCTCCTCAGGGCAGCAAGGCCAGGGCAAGCAATGGCCCAGCAGCACTTGGAGCTGGGAGAATTCCATCCCCAGGCCGTGTTTAGCTCTGGAGAGGCACCAAGGGCTGTCTGGAGGAAAATGCAGCCAGGCACAGAGAGGGACAGAGGGTCATCCAACAAACTCTCCTCTGCCTGAACTCTGCCCTTCTGCCCCCCAGAGTTATGGACACGGGAGGATGGGGGAGGAGGGCTCGGGGTCGGTGAGGACAGTGGGGTTGGGATCCCAAGGCAAGAGGAGTCTGGGATGTTTTTAGGTTTTAGAGAGGGGCTGGACTTGCCATGGGAGATGTTTTTCAGTGCTCTGGGTGACCACTGACCCTCTCGTGCCATCCCTCATCCCCAGCAGCTCTGCTCCAGGAGGGCATCACCCATGTGGGAAGGAAGGGACAGAAGAGGGTCCCCAGGTGCAGGTTCCTGCTGAGGGGCACTGCACTGACCCCCCTCTGCACAGCTGATGGGCGCTGGGCAGTGACTGGGCACAAACTGGGCCCTGAGCTGGTTATGGGGTGAGCTGAACACGAGGAAGAGGAGGGAAAGGGATGACTGTGACCACAGTCATGAGCTCCAGGCCATCCTCCTGTCCTCCAGCTCCCACATCCCCCAGCAATTCCTGCATCTGCAAGGTTTGGTTTTGAGCCACTTTGGTTTTTGAACACCCCAGCACAGCTCTCACCTTGCAGCACTCCAGCTTTGGATGCCAATACCTGGGAACTCTCTCAGTGACTCCTGTTCCCAACACCTGGACATTCTGGACACATTCCTGTTCCCAGCCACAGGCACTGTGACCCTGGCCCGAGGACAGGCAGGGAGCAGAGCTCACCCCACACATCTCCCACAGCCTGCTGAGCTTCAGGCTCAGCCAGGGGAAAGTCAGCCAGTTCCCAGAGCCACAGAATCCCAGAATATACTGAGCTGGAAAGGACCCACAAGGATATCAAAGCCCATCGTGGTCCTGCACAGGACAGCCCCAATCCCACCACACAGCCTTTGTTGGAAGCAAAGGGTGACATGGTCCATTTTCAAAAATACTCCACATTTTGAGCTGCCCAAGCAGCTGGAAGCCTCCAGGGAGCAGCCCAGCTTTGCTCAGCCTGGCCAGGAGCTGGAATCCCTGTGTTTCATCCCTTGGGCTGCAAGACATGCCAAGGATCCATCATGTCCCACCATCAAATAATCACAGCCAGGAGAAAACAATGAGCAGAGAAGTGCCATTCTTTTCCCTCTTTTGTCAGAGGAACAGCCAGGTCTTCATCAGAGATCCCAGAATGGTTTGGGTTGGGATGGACCTTAAAATTAATCTGATTCCACCCCTTCCATGGGCAGGGACACCTCCCACTATCCCAGGGTGCTCCAAGCTCTGCCCAACCTGGCCTTGGGCACTGCCAGGGGTCTGGGGACAGCTGTCTTGGGGAGCCCCCTGAGCCCAGCATGGACAGGAGTGCCCAGAGGGAGCCAGGTGAGCAGGGACGGACCCAGATGGCCCCACTGTCACATGCTCCTCTAGGAGCTGGCCCCAGGCCATCCTGTGCCTTTGCCAAGTGTGGTATGAGCTGACAGTGCAACCCCTCCTTGCTCTGCAGCTGACCCGTGTGAATCACACACAGGACATCCAGGCCAGCTCCCCCACAAACCGCAGGGCTCTCTCAGGACCTCTCACCGCCCCCTTTACCAGCCCCGTGTCACGTCCAGCTCAGCCCTTGGGGTCAGCAATGGGACAATTTTCAGACTCCTGTGACATCCAAGCCTCTCTGCTGGGAGGTGCCAGGCAGGTGTGGAGGCTCTGCAGAGGCTGGAGTGAGAACATCCCTTTTGCAGTGGGATGGATTTGGGGCAGGACACGCTGTCCCCCCGGTGCTGTACCCCAGCTGGGGTGACCTCCTTCCCCCACCCCACAAAGCCAGCAGCCTTTCCAGCTGGCTGCTGCCCCAGCCCGGCCAGGGGAACCTCACAGTACCTCGCTTGTGTTTGAAAAGTGGAGCCGAGCCAAGAGCAGCAGAGGCCGGGCAGGAGGAAATCCCCCGGCCCTGGGGGCTGACTGCTCACACTGCCCCGATTGAGCTCCGCGCAGGGCGGGGACAGCGACAGCCCCGCAGGGGGGACAGCGCCCCAGAGCTTCTCCACACTCACACCCCGCAGAGAAGCTGCTCCAGGTGGCTTTTCCATGGAGGGGCCTCGGGATGTGTCACAGGGACAGAATTCCCGACTCCCCGCCCTGGCAGAGCAGGGCTCCTGTCCAAAAGCGGTGTCACATGCCAGCACACAGGGAGGGGGATGACAGCCGGGAATTTTGGCTTCTGGACTTTTGGGATCACGTTTGGGTCATGTCAGGCACATTTCTGTAGCTTGCTGGTGAAGTTCAGCTGATGGGACACCACATTCCTTGGAGAGACTCAGTGCCAGGAAATGGGATGGAGAAACTCAGTGCCAGGAAATGGGATGGAGCTCATCTTGGGCTCCCAGAAGCTTTTGGTGCTGCTCATCCCTTCCAGGTAGAGGGAATGCTGCTGTGAGGGTGGAGAGCAGGGATCCTGAGAGTGCCCGGTGGGATCCCCCGGGGATCTGCCCCTCCTGGCTCTCACTGCCTCACAGGGGGATCCAGCAAAGCCTGGGCTCACAGCTGGGACTGAGCCAGTCAAAGATTAAAAAACTGAAAGGAATAAGGGAGCAAACCTGAGATGATCTCACTGAAGTGGCCAACCCAAGGTGTGCAAGGGGCTGGGATGCCCCATCCAGGCTCCAGGGAAGGGTTTGGCTCTGCTGGTGGCCTCTCTTAATCAGATTTTAAACATTTGGGATGTTTGCCCCTCTCTGCAGCTCCGAGTTCTCAGCTGCTGGGGATGGCCCTGAGCTGCTTGGGAAGGTTTTTTGGGGAGGCTGAGCTCAGAGCTGAGTGCTGCTGTGTTTGAAGGGGTTTTTGGGATCCCACAGGGATCCCACTGAGACCGAGTGGGTGGAATAGGAAACAACTCATTCATAACTCAGCAAGGCAAGGCTGTGATTTCCAGAGGACTTTAGTGAACACAGATGTCCCAAGGCATCCACCACCATCTGGCTGGGTTTCCTCTGCTCTGTGGGTTCCTGTAGCTCAGTGTTTGTGCAGGATTCCTCCACAGCTTTTGTCAGCCCCCAGAAATTCGGGGTAAATCAGCAAAAACCTCACTGTGAGAAGCCACCAGGGTGTCCCCCAGTTCACCTGTGTCATTGCCTCCCCTCTGTTCCCTCCTGCAGCACGGGGTGATCGTGGCAGATGAGGAGGAATATTTCATTGAGCCCCTGAGCCCTGGAGCCAACGTCAGCACGGGGGGCGAGGGCAGGGGCAGCCCCCACGTCGTGTACAAGCGCTCGTCCCTGCAGTACCCCCACATGGATGCAGCCTGTGGAGTGCTGGGTAGGTGCTCCCACCACCTCCCCCTCAGCCCAGCCCAAAACAGGCTGGGAAATCCTGGCAGAGCAGGTCCACTCTGCTCCACGTGGCAGAGAAACAATTTTATCTCCTGCATTCGAGATTTTTCTGTGTTTATTTTTACCCATTTCTGGTGGCCTGGGCTTTGGGAAGCTCCCATCCTCTCCTCTTCACAGCAGGGCTTTAAAATTTGTAAATAGAGCACAGAATAGAAGAGAAAAAAAAAAAACACCTTGTTTTTCTTCAGAAGAATCCTCCCAGATTTGGCCAATTTGCAGTGTTGGGAAATCACAGCTCACGTGTGCTCAGCACAGCCTTGGCTGCAGGGTTTGGTCACTGCAGGTCGTGTCCATGCTGGGAGAGCTCTGCTGCTGATGGTGACCAGGTGGAAAAGGCCCTTGGGGGGTGGGATGTGGGCTCTGACCCATCACAGGGGGCTCTGGGGAGGTTTAGGGGGAATGGTGACAGCACAGCAACCCCATCTCTGCACCTACAGGGCTTTGGCCTCCAAAAGGACCCCCAAGCTGTGCCCTGGCCTCTCCCCATGTGCCCTTCTGGTCCTTGCCCTTCCCAGCAGTGTGTCCCAGAGCCTGGCTGCAGCCCCTGGCCCTTGTGAGCAGGCAGAGTTTCACCTGCACGTTCCAAAGTGTTGCAGGCCCAGAGGATGCCCCTCCCTGAGCTTCCACAGGCTCTGTGAGGCTGAGGGGAGGTCCCAGCCCTGCAGAAGGGCCTGGTGGCTTTTAGGGAACAGAGCAGAGAGTGCTCCTGTCTGGGTGTCACCTCTGGGAGTCCACCCACTGCCCCAGCAGGGACACTTGACCAGGAGTGACTGCTGATGTCACTGTCACCTTCCCTGAGTGTCCCCAGACCCACCAGCACCTCTGGAGCCCCCTGTGCTTCCCTGGCCCATCCCAGCTCCCAAAGCCGCTCTGCATGAAGCTCCAGCAGACTCACTCCCCTCCTGCTGACACTTTGCCACATTCCCCAGCTTCCAGAAATAATTTAGCCCGTTCCTAATTGCTTCTTGGAAAGCAGAGATGTGCAGTGGGGGCCACAGGCCAAAGGAGTTTAGAACAACCACAGTGCAATGGCTCCAGCAAGGCCACCCCACCCCTCACCCTGCTGCCTGTCCCTGTCCTGTCCTGGTCCCTGAGCACCCCCAGGAGCTGCCCTGGATGCTGCAGGAGCTGGAGCTGGCAGGTTTTGGGGCTGTCCATGTTCCCAGCCTCGCTGGATGTGATGATCCAGCCTCAGAGCAGGGGAAAGGATCCCCCTGGATCTGCTGGCAGGGCAGGAGCAGGGCTGGAGTCTCCCAGTCAGCTGCCCTGTCCTGTGGTGGTCTCCAGGAGGGGAATTTGGAGCTGATGGCTCTGCTGGGGACATCCCCAGGCTCAGCTCAGCAGCACTTGAAGCAAAATCCCACAAAGCTGCTGCTGCTGTGTGGGCTGCAGTCTTTTCTGTGGTGGAAAAGCCGAGCCCTAAATCCAGGTCCTGGCAGGAAAAGGAAAGAGGAAGGGGTCTTCAAGGGCTTCATTTTCAGGTTCTGGCTGTGTAGTCTCTAAGCCCACCCTGGGGCAGAGGTGAGGGCAGCCCAGAGAGGTTTGGGGCTGTGATGAGCTGGGCACAGATCTGCTGGGCAGGAGGAGCAGGGGAGATTCCAGCAGGGCTGGCAGGAGCCTGGGGACAGCCCTGGACTGCCTTTGGGACATTATCTGAACCCACACATGGTGCACAAACCACGGAATCGCAGAATGAACTCAGCTAGAAAAAACCTTTAAGACCATCTAGCCCAACCTATGATCCAACAGCTCCTCCTCAACTCAACCCTGGCACTGGGTGCCACATCCAGGCTTTTTTCAAACACTTCCAGGGACTCCACCAGCTCCCTGGGCAGATGATTCCATTGCCCAATCACTCTTGCAGTGAAGAATTTTTTTCTGACATCTAGCCTAAACTTGCCCTGGTGCATCCTGAGAGCTCCTCCATGGCCTTTCCTCCCATCAAAGCCACCCCTGACCCCTGGGAGCTCCTGCCCGAGGGCATCAGGACCATCCCGTTCCCCCCGCAGACGAGAAGCCCTGGAAGGGCAGGCACTGGTGGCTGAGGACACTGAAACCCTCCCCTCTGAAGCCATCGGGCAACCACAGCCAGCGGGGGCAGCTGCCCCTCAAGAGGTCGGTGAGCACCGAGCGCTACGTGGAGACCCTGGTGGTGGCTGACAAGATGATGGTGGGCTACCACGGCCGCAGGGACATCGAGCAGTACATCCTGGCCATCATGAATATTGTAAGTGTTATACCCGCACCAGGAACCTCGCGGGCTGGGGGGAGCTCCCGCTCATCATCCCAAATGTCCGTGTTGGGAAAAGGAGATTTTCCTGCGTGAATTGTGATGGGGACACAGCAGGGAAAGAGGATCTGTTCCAGGCTGGCAGAGGCTTCTCCCCAGGCTCAGAGCAAGGCTTTGGGGTCACAAATCCTGCCAGGCTGAGCAGTGGGACCGCGGAGCCTGGAGAGGTAAACCCTGCCCTGTCTGACCCCGGGCTGGGAGAACAAAAGCCTTTCTTTGAACAGCATCTCTCAGCTCAAATTAGCATTGCAAATGCGGCCAGGCAAGCTGAGAAGCACATGGGAAAGCATAAGGACAGGGAGCTCTCACGCTTGGGGGCTGAGCAGCGAGAGGGGCGGCAGAAATCCCCCCGAGCTGCGCTTCTGCTGGGGCACTGCTGGCCGCAGGGTACCAGGCTGGATGCTGTAAAAGCCTGAATTGGCCGCGCTGGATCCTCCTGTGAGGTGAGATGGGTTTGGAAGTTATCCATCAAGCCTCTGAAAGCCCCTCTGTGACGGCTCTTTGTCCCGTCCTCCGCAGGATCGCTTTTCATGCTTTGCATTTCTAAAGCCGACGCCAGATTCTCAAACAATCCCGGTTCGAGGCGTTTCATCTGCTCTGAAACACCCGCCTGGGCTGGCACATTCCTGGGGGATGCTGTGCCCTCCCCTCTGCAAAGCTGCCCGAAATACCCACCTGGGCTCCGGGCAAGGAGCGGATTTTGGTTTCTCTGCTCTGAGACAGCGAGTTCTGACCGTGGTTCAGGGGATTCTGCTGCTCAAGTGGTGGCGTGGAGTCCCATTCCCATCCCTGCTTCCCAAAAATATTGTCAGGAAAATTAATCCACAAACACCAGAGGTTTATGTCCAAAAAGGAGACAGAGGAGTCCTTTTACTTTATTTGAATAAAGGGAGAGGCCATGGGACATTCCCCTGGGGTCTCTCCAATTTTTGGAGGATGCAGCCTCCTTTTTCTGCATTTCCCTCTCTCTTTCCCCACTGCTGAGGTACTTGAGAGGTCCAGACTTCCCAGAACACCTGATACCTGAGTTCCCCTCTAATGTACAACCCTCCCTTTTAATTTTTAATTCTTACAGAATTCATAGTTTTTCTCCATTGCTTCTTTCATCTTTCAATATCCAATTTCATTTACCAGCAAACCTACAGTTTGTTTGTAAAATATCTTTTTCCATTCATCAATCAGTGGAATCCTTCCTGTTGTTTCTTTTATCTCTCAGTGCTGGTTTGATCCACCAGCAGACCCACAGCTGGTTTGGAAAGACAAATCCCTCATTCCTCTCAATGTTGTGTTCAGAGCCCAGCCCTGATTCCCTGCCCTGCCCAGCCCTCCCCAGCTCACCCGGCCACAGAGCTCATTTTTAAGACTCCTCTTTTCTTGTTTCTTGGAGGTCAGGTTGCCAAACTTTTCCAGGACTCGAGTCTGGGCAATATTGTCAATATCCTGGTGACCCGGCTGATCCTGCTCACCGAGGATCAGGTAAGCTGGGCTTTGCTGAGCCTGTGCTGTATCTGCACTTCCCTTCAGGAGCTCCGTGTCCCCCCTGGATGTCACTCCCAGGAATTCCCCCAGTGCAGCCTGGCTGCTCCACATCCTCCCAATGCCCCCTGAGGACTGGGCTGAGGAGACCTCTGGGAATCTGATTTTTTCCATAATAAGGCGACTTTAGAGACATTTAAGTAGCTTTAGTTCTCCTGCAGTCCCACCTTTCTTGCTTTCCCATGGGCTCCATGAGGAACTGGGTGTGTCTGGAGTGGTGTCAGTGCTCTGCTGGCACAGAATGGGCAGTGCCTTCCCACCAGCGCTTTCCTGGGCACACACTCTGCCACTGCTTCCATTCCAGCCCACCCTGGAGATCAACCACCACGCTGGGAAATCCCTGGACAGCTTCTGCAAGTGGCAGAAATCCATCGTGAACAGGAACGGCAACGGCAACGCCATCCCGGAGAACGGCATCGCCAACCACGACACGGCCGTGCTGATCACCAGGTGAGCCCTGGGGGGTGCCAACTGTGCCAGCTCTGTCCAAGGGGCTCGTCCTGACTCCCAGTGGGTGCAGATTATTGCAGCTCACATGGTTCTCATCCTCCAGCTCAGTTTATCACCCTGCCCTCCAGTTCATTATCAATGTCCACTCCAGTTCAGTTTATCAGCCTGCACCCGTTTGTTGTCAATCTCCACTCCAATTTGTTATCAATTTCCAATCCAGTTTGCTATCAATCTCCACCCCAGTTTGTTACCAATCNCTGCAAGTGGCAGAAATCCATCGTGAACAGGAACGGCAACGGCAACGCCATCCCGGAGAACGGCATCGCCAACCACGACACGGCCGTGCTGATCACCAGGTGAGCCCTGGGGGGTGCCAACTGTGCCAGCTCTGTCCAAGGGGCTCGTCCTGACTCCCAGTGGGTGCAGATTATTGCAGCTCACATGGTTCTCATCCTCCAGCTCAGTTTATCACCCTGCCCTCCAGTTCATTATCAATGTCCACTCCAGTTCAGTTTATCAGCCTGCACCAGTTTGTTGTCAATCTCCACTCCAATTTGTTATCAATTTCCAATCCAGTTTGCTATCAATCTCCACCCCAGTTTGTTACCAATCTCTACTCCAGTTTGTTATCAATGTCCACCCCAGTTTCTTATCAATCTCCACTCCAGCTTGTTATCAATCTCCATTCCAGTTTGTTATCAATCTCCACTCTAGTTTATCAATCTCCACTCCAGTTTATCAATCTCCATTCCAGTTTGTTACCCATCTCCATCCCAGTTTGTTATCAATCACCCCAGTTTCTTATCAATCTCCACTCCAGTTTATCAATCTCCACTCCAATTTGTTATCAATCTCCACTCCAGTTTGTTATCAATCTCCACCCCAGTTTATCAATCTCCACTCCAGTTTGTTGTCACCCTCCAGTCTTCCCTGGGTCTTTGCTGGGCTCTCAGAGCTCAGTTTGCAGCCATGGGGCATTTCTGCCCCAAAAGGCAGAGCTGGGCACAGGTGGGAGCCCAGCCTGGAATCCTGAAGCTTCCTGCAGGGATGAAGAGCCCTGTCAGCCTCTGCTCTGGAAGGGGAAGAGGATTCCAGCAGGATCTCAGGACAGTGAGTGGCCCCAGCCAGCCCAGGATGTGCCTCAGCTCATTTTAGGTGCCTCCATGTTGGGATGAGCTCTCTCCTTGGGACACTCCTGCCCTGCTGGTGTCCCTGTGCTCCTGCCACAGCAGGGGAGGTGAGCAGAGCGACCTGGCTGCTGACTCAGACCCCGAAATCTGGGAAGGGCCTGAGCTGCCACATGCAGGACAACAAAAATCCCATCAGAACTGAGGGGTGCTCGAGCCTGGGGCAGCAGAGGGAGGGAGGGATAATGGATGGATGATGGATGATGGATGGATGGATGGATGGATGGATGATGGATGGGTGGATGATGGATGGATGATGGATGGATGATGGATGGATGGATGGATGATGGATGGATGGATGATGGATGGATGGATGATGGATGGATGATGGATGATGGATGGATGATGGATGGATGATGGATGGATGGATGATGGATGGATGATGGATGGATGGATGGATGGATGGATGGATGGATGGATGGATGGATCCGTGGATGGATGGGGATGGATGGTCAGAAGGAAGGAGGACACAGAGAGGATGACAGGGGCAGTGGAGGGAATGGCAGAGTGCTGGAAGGCCACAGGATGCTGTGGGGATGGAGGGCACAGGGAGTGCTGGGCCCCCAAGTGCTGCTGCCCGTGTCCAGGATTGTCCCTCCAGTGCCCACAAATCCCTGCTGGGGCAGAGGTGAAGCATTCTGGGAGACCCAAAGGCAAACCCAACATTATCCTTTGCCTTCCCCGCCCCCTGTGGACTGGAAATGAGGAAATGGAAGTGCTGGACAGGGAGCCTCCAAGTGGGAGCCGCTCCCTCCATGCCTGTGCTGCTCTCCTGCTCCAGCTCCAGCAGGAGCCTGGAACATCCCGCGGATGAGACCCCACAGAGGAGCGACAGAAGGGCCCCTCAGCCCCAGATTTTCTCCCTCCCGAGGGGGCTGCAGCTTTTTCCTGCTCTCCCATCCTCTGAGTGGGATGAAAACGCCGGCTCCGAGCTCTCGTCCCCATCCAGATGTTTGAGGCAGCCCGGAGCCGCTGGCTGAGCCCGGACAGCGCCCGGCGCACCCGGCCCCGATCAGTTCCCGCTGTCCCGATAAGATCTTGCTGAGCTCGGGGCTCTTTTCTCCTGCGGGGACAAAGTGTCAAAGCAGAGCCTCCGAAGGCTTTAAAGGCATTCGCTCAAAACAAAGCAACAAATGTTTTGTTTCCTGCCGAGAGGAGGGGAGAAGTTTGGGCACTTCCAGGGAGCGCCAGGGGCCAAAGGGACAGGAGCCATCCCCGGGAATGTGTCGCACTTAACCCCTCGTGTGCTGCCACTTCTCACCGCCCACCCTCATCCCCGAGGGCTCAGTGGGGCGAGCGGTGCCGCAGGGTCTTGCCCAGGGTCCCCAGATCCACTCTGGGGTCACAATCCTCAGTCCTGCTCACTCTGTGGGTGTCCTCAAAGCTGCTCTGGGGTCACAATCCTCAATCCTCACCCCGTGGGTGTCCTCAGACCCACTCTGGGGTCACAATCCTCGGTACAGCCCCAGCCTGGCTCCAGGGTGGCCCAGCCCAGCTGGCCCCTGTCCCCCAGCTGGCCCCACCCTACCCAGCTCTCAGCCTGGCCCCTTTCAGCCCAGATTTGCAAATCCCAATATCTTTGCAAGGAAATGAGAATATTCCCTCTCTAACCCAAATTGGTCTCATTTGGAGCTGCCACCTCTTCCCATTTTGAGGATGCTGCATTTCCATCTGGAGAAGGTTTCTGCTCTCCTTGTTTTACCTTTCCCTGTACCCAGCTGATGATGTGCAAACAGTGGATTCCTTCATGCAATGGCTGGAATTCGAGGCCAGGAACGGAGGGAAGAGTTACCTTGAATCAACCCAGATTGGATTTGTTTGGAAAGTTCTCAGTAAAGAGCTGGAAAAAAAAATCACTGGAGCATTTTCATGAAACCACAGTGGGATTTGAATTGAACATGTTTTCAAACTGAGATGTTTTCCTTATTCTCATTTTGTTTTTAATCAGAATTTCGTATGCCCCATCCCTGGCAGTGCCCAAGGCCAGGCTGGACAGGGCTTGGAGCACCCTGGGACTGTGGAAGGTGTCTCTGCCATGGCAGGGGTGGAACGAGATGATTTTTAAAGTCTTTTCCAACCTGAACCATGCAGGGATTCTGTGTTTCTCTGTTTGATACCATTTCCTGCCAGAGACCTGAGCTTACAGAGCAGGGGTTGTTCCTGTCCTCTCCCCTATGCTGTTGCCTCCTGGGAGTGCTGGGGAGCAGAGCTGGACCCACCCAAACCCAAAGAGTTCCAGTCTGGAATAACCTTGTCCCTGCTGGTTTATGGAATCATTAGGGTTAGAAGAGGCCTCCAAGATCATCAAGTCCAACCTTTGACCGAATCCCTTTGTCCACTAAACCACATCCTGAAGTGCCACATCTGCTCCTGTTTTTAACACCTCCAGGAGTGGCAACTGTACCACTGCCCTGGGCAGCCTGCTCCGATGCCTGATAATCCTTTCCATGAAGAATTTTTCCCTAAAATCCCATCTAAACCTCACCTGGCACAGCTTGGTGCTGTGTTCCCTCCTCCTGTCCCTGTTCCCTGGAACACAGCCTGACCCCCCGGCTGTCCCCTCCTGTCAGGGAGTTGTGCAGAGCCACAGGGGCCCCCCTGAGCCTCCTTTTCTCCAGGCTGAGACCCTTCCCAGCTCCCTCAGCCTCTCCTGGGGCTCCAGACCCTTCCCAGCTCCATTCTCTGCTCATGCTCTGCCACCACATTTCATCACAACCAAACCTCTGGCCTGGCTCAGCTCTGCCCCAGACAGGGTGAGTTAAAACCCTCAGTGAATCTCAGCCTGGGCAAAGTGAGTGCTGTCTTACCTGCCTCCATTGGTGCTTTCCAGCCCAGAATGTTCCACAGGCTGGTTTGGAGTGGTTTGGGTGTGACCACATCAGCGAAATGACAACTCCCAAAATCAGAAGTGTCCCTAACACTGCCCTCTCTACTCCCCAGGTACGACATCTGCATATACAAGAACAAGCCCTGTGGCACCCTGGGTGAGTAGAATTCCCACACCCCTCAGCAGCTCCCAGCAGCACACAGAGCTTTGGGAATGTGCTGAGGGTGGGCTAGGCCATCCCCTTTGGCAGCTGTGCCATCCCTTTCCAGATGTGCCACCCCTTTCCCACCTGTGACATCCCTTCCCAACTGTTCCATCCCTTTCCAGCTGTGCCATCCCTTCCCCGTGCCATCCTTTCTCAGCTATGCCATCCATTTCCCACCTGTGCAATCCTTTCCCAGTTGTTCCATCCCTTTCCAGCTGTGCCATCCCTTCCCAGTGAAGGTGAAGCTCCTGCCCCAGCAGCAGCAGCGGGTCCAGGACCAGAGCATTGGTTTCCAGCCTCTCCTCCCTTCTGTGAACACTAAACCAGCAGCTCTGAGGATGGAGGAGCCCTGGAACCCTCCTCTGCTCCATCCCTGGGCCAGCTCCAGCCTGATGATTAAGAACCACTCGCTTTTAGGGCTTGTCCATGGCCTGCTGGACTATTCCTGGCTGAGCAGGGAGCAATCTGACAGATTGTGATGGCTGTAGAGGGAATTCTTTATTGACACAGGCGGACCCTGCAGCCCTCTCTGGCTGCAGCTCCTCCTTTGTCTCACCCTGGTCCAGACAGGGCAGGCAGGGAGGGATTTCTGCTCTGAGTCACTGCAGGGCGAAGGGGAGAGCTGCTGCATCTCTGAGCCCTGGGGCTGCACAGGAGCAGGGAGGCTGAGGCTGGAGATGCTGGAATGGCTCAAATCATTCCACTGGCACAGCCAGGCCCTTCCCCGACCCAGGGCAGTGGCACAGTTTGTGCTGGTGGGGTGGGCAGAGAGAATTTGCTGTCACAATTCAGGGGGATTTCAGCATCATCCAGTCCTGGTGGGTGCCAGGCAGAGCCTGGGTCGGATCCTGGCTTGCTCAGCTGTTCTTGGATGGGTTTGGATGCCCCAGAGCTGGTGCAGCCCATCTGACATTCCCCCACCAGGGCTGTGCCAAGGACTGCTCCCCTCTGCACCATTTGGATATGAAATTCAGAGGATTTTGACCTGTTCTTAGCATTTCTGAGCCTGTCTCTGTTAATTTGCCACCAGTGCTGAGTGACCATGGCCTGTAAGAACCATGAGTCCATCCCAGAGCCTAGTGCAATGGTGAGAAGGAACTGGTTGTGCTCAGTGTTACAGTGTGTAAGATTCACTGAGGGTTTTAACTCACCCTGTCTGGGGCAGAGCTGAGCCAGGCCAGAGGTTTGGTTGTGATGAAATGTGGTGGCAGAGCATGAGCAGAGAATGGAGCTGGGAAGGGACTGGAGCCCCAGGAGAGGCTGAGGGAGCTGGGAAGGGGCTCAGGCTGGAGAAAAGGAGGCTCAGGGGGGCCCCTGTGGCTCTGCACAACTCCCTGACAGGAGGGGACAGCCGGGGGGGGTCAGGCTTTGCTCCCAAAAACAGGGACAGGAGGAGGGAACACAGCACCAAGCTGTGCCAGGTGAGGTTTAGATGGGATTTTAGGGAAAATGTCTTCATGGAGTGGATTATCAGGCACCAGATCAAGTGCCCTGCAGTGGCCCTGTGTGACAGCTCTGTCCCCTCCCCAGGCCTGGCCCCCGTGGGGGGGATGTGTGAGCGGGAGCGGAGCTGCAGCATCAACGAGGACATCGGGCTGGCCACTGCCTTCACCATCGCCCACGAGATCGGCCACACGTGAGCCCTGGCAGCTCCTGAGGGGCTGCAAACCCTTCCTGGGGGAGATGCAGCTGTGCCCCAGGCCAGCTGAGCTCCTCTCTGTGCCCTGCTGCTTTCCAGGTTTGGCATGAACCACGACGGGGTCGGCAACAGCTGCGGCTCGCGGGGGCAGGAGACGGCCAAGCTGATGGCTGCTCACATCACCATGAAGACCAACCCCTTCGTGTGGTCCACCTGCAGCAGGGACTACATCACCAGCTTCCTGGAGTAAGGAATCCACCCCTCCCTGCCCTTCCTCCAGCCTCCCCCAGCCTCTTGTGAGCAGGGGGTAAAGCCCCCAAATCCCCCAGCACCTCCTGTCTTGTCTCCCAGCACTTCACCTGTCCCCAGAGTCACATTCTTTCCTTCCTTTGGGCTTCCCTGTGCTTTTTTCCTGCCTGTTGAACATCTAAACTCATTTATGTTGTGGCTGGGAGAGCTTTATTTGGGTTTCCCACATCCAGAAACTTCACAAATAGATCAGTCCCCCCCTGGAGGCATTTGGGTGGTTCTGAATTCCAGCCAGGAATTGCAGAAGGAAGGAAGGTCTGGGGAGAGGATTGGGTCTGCACGGTGCAGACGCTTTCTCCAGGCAGTGAGGAGGAGTTTTCAGTGTGAATGAGCAAAGCAGGGCAAAGATTTTGGTTTTCTTTTTCTTCCAAAGCACCTTTAGGATTCAGGAGAAGGGACAGGACAAGGGGGGATGGATGCAAACTAAAAGACAGCAGTTTAGATTGGATATTAGGAGGAATTTCTTTGTTGTGAGGGTGGGCAGGGCTGGCACAGGGTGCCCAGAGCAGCTGTGGCTGCCCCTGGATCCCTGGCAATGTCCCAGGCCAGGTTGGACATTGGGATTGGAGCAGCCTGGGACAGTGGAAGGTGTCCCTGCCATGGCAGGGAGTGGAATGGGATGAGTTTTAAGGTCCCTCCCAACCCAAACCATTCCATGATTTAGGCTCCTAAATCCCGGAGTTTCAAGGCTGCCACCATGCCTGAATCAAACCCTTGCAGGGTTCAGGCAGCCCCAGGGTTTCTATCCCAAACCAATCCATCAGGATCCATTTTGATGAGGTTTTTTTGTAGGACAATGGAACTTCCTAAAGGAAGGACTGGGCAGGGCTTGAGGGATGACTGGAAGCAGCACAAGTGTGGGGTCAGTGTGGAGGGAAGCCCCCAGGGAGTCTGAACAGCCGAGCTCAGCTTCTGGAACGCAGCAAGAGGAGCAGCCAGGGCTCTTCCCAAGGGGCTCCCTGTGTCCTGCAAGGCCCAGCCAAGCCTCGTGGCTCGGCAGCAAATCCACATCTGGCAGCTGTGGCTTGGCCACAGCCAGGCCTGTCCCCCTCACTGGTGACCGCTGGCCCTGCAGGCACGTGGCACAGCCAGGCTGCCTTGTCCTCTGCTGACCCCGAGCTCCTGGCAGGCTTGGAGGAGGATGGAGAGTTCATCCCTGCTCCTCGTGCTCCGTGCTGGCCACCCCGGGCTCCAGGAGCCGCCAGTGGGACACGGTGTGAGCAGGGTTTGGGGCTAGGGGTGATGACAGCAGCTTTGATTTAGGGGGAGCTCAGAGAGGAGTGAGGAAAGGGGAGGAAAGGCGTTCCTGGCTGAATTTGGATGTTCCTACAAAGCTCTGGCAAGCAGGAGGTCAGGCTGGGAGAGGGGGGCTCTTCTCAGCTGGGGCTTCACAGCTGGGTGGGGGGGCAGCCCCTGTGCCCACCTGAGGGCACACCTGCCTGGGCACACCTGCCTGCACTCTGCCACAGGGACAGCCAGGGGCTGGCAACAGCCTGCAGAACAGCTGGAGCTGTGCCAGGGCTGGGGATGGAGCTCAGGGAAAGGTTCTTGCCCCTGAGGGTGCTGGGCACTGCCCAGGCTCCCCAGGGAATGGTCCCAGAGCTCCAGGAGCGTTTGGACAGCGCTCTCAGGGATGCTCAGGGTGGGATTGTTGGGGGGTCTGTGCAGGGACAGGGGCTGCCCTGATCATCCCTGGGGGTCCCTCCCAGCTCAGGATATTTCAGGATTCTATGAACCCTCAGATCAACACTTCCAGAGTTACCAGGCTGTGCTCCCCAGCCCGGGGCACACATCTGGAAGGATTTCAGAGCACTTTCTCTGAGCCAGATTTGTCCCCTCGAGCAGCCAAGCTCAGCCCCAGTGGAGCTGGCAGTGGCAGCTGCTGCTCCCTCACCTCAGTGCTCCCTGTCCCCTCAGCCTTTCTGAGCTCTGACTCTCCCTGTCTGGTTCCAGCTCAGGGATGGGACTGTGCCTGAACAACGCTCCCCCCAAGCAGGATTTCATCTACCCCACGGTGGCGCCGGGCCAGGCGTACGACGCTGACGAGCAGTGCCGCTTCCAGTACGGAGTCAAATCCCGCCAGTGTAAATACGGGGTAGAGAGCCTTCCTGCTTTACTATCGGTTCCCAGGGCTGGAGGAGGGGGCTGGGGGCAAGGAAAGGTCCGTGGGGCTGCCCCTACTGCCCACATCACTGTCCTGCTCCAAACCAGGGCCACTGCAGAGTTCCTGGGGAGCTTCGTGCTGTGCTTCCCTGAGGGAGCACACGGGAGGAGGTGTCCTGTCCATAAATGTTGGTCCCAGCTCGGTTTGGGTCAGATTAATCCCGTGGTAAGAGATTTCTTGTCTCTTCCTTGGCTGCTGCTGGTCCCAAGGTCCCCTCCCCTCTCTTTGCACAAGGACATCTTTTCCATAATCCTGATCAGAAGTCATTGTGCTGCTCATATAAACTCAGGAAGAGAAAATTCTTTGTCCCAGGTGAAGTGAGGGATGTGCTGGAGGCTGCTACCCACCTAACCCTCCTCCCCTGCCACCTCACTGCCATCCCCTGCTCTTTGAACCCAGGAAAACACTGAAAGGAAAGGCTGCTGCAGGAGAAAAGAGTTTTCCTGGGTCTGAGCCTGGCACTTTGCTGTTCTCAATGTCCTGAAGGGTCTGTGCAGAGTGGTGAGGGAACATCTGCGTGGAAGGGCTGCTTGAGCTCCCTAAAGCATCCACGTTGTTTTGGGGGAAACAGAGGAGCCAGCAGTGGGATGCAGAGGCAGCAGGGGCACATTTCTCCATGGAAAGGCTCATTTCTCCATGGAAAGGCTCGTTTCTCCATGGAAAGGCTCATTTCTCCATGGAAAGGCTCGTTTCTCCATGGAAAGGCTGGTCAGGGATTGGCAGGGGCTGCCCAGGGAGGTTTGGAGTCCCCATCCCTGGAGGTGTCCAAGGAACACCTGGGTGTGGCACTCTGGGCTGGTTGAAAATTTGGGGGTCACTCAAAAGTGGCACCCAATGATCTCAGAGGTTTTTCCAGCTCCAGTCCATGCCCTGGCAAGCAGAGAAGGAGCAAACAGCGCTCAGGGTTTGGTTTCTCTGTCACTCTGCAAAGCCCAGCCCAGCTCTGCCGTGGGGGTGCCACGGTGTGAGCCAGGCTGTCACTACCCAGCTCCTGATGGTGCCACCAGCTCATCCTGGTGGCAAAAGGGCAAAGTTGATGCCTTGAACAGGGACCAGGAGTGCCCTGAACACAGCCCAGGGCCCAGAGCCCACTGGACATGGGGCAGATGCAGCAGGAGCAGTCTGACTCCAAAGAATTTGGTTTTCTTTTTTGTGGTGTCCCATGTCAGGTGCCACCCTCTGGGGTCTGTACCCCTGCTCAGCTGAGCCAGAGGCAGGAATGGGAACCTCCCCCTGTCTCCCAGTTAATTTAACCCAGGCAGACACTTCCTGTATGTATCCAAGGGTCACACAAATGTCCCTGGGTGACCCCTCCAGCCCTGTTTTTTGGGAGAAAAAACTCCCTGTGGTTTGGGAGAAACCCAAAGGGCACAACTGTGTGCAGGAAAATCTGGATTGTCAATGTGTGAGCCCACCCATCCTGTGCCCCTGGAAACAAATTCCAGAGGGATGGAGCCAGCAGGGCAGCATCCCCCCCTCCAGGAGAGGGGTGACTGATGGGTGTCATGGGGCTGGAGAGGGTTCCAGGCCGGCTTGGACCAGGCTTGGAGCAGCCTCCTCTAGTGAAGGTGTCCAGGGTTGGATCTTTCAGGTCCTTCCCAACCCAGACCAGTCCATGATTCTATGACTGAAGCTGGGAGGTCACCAGGAAGCCCTTGGTGACAGGGACAAGGGGCTCCTGCTCCCCAGTGCTCGCTCTGGCTCTGCCAGAGCATCACCAAGGGGTGGCTGAGGGTGGGACAGACTCTCTGCAGCTGGCCTTGGGGAAGGGGTTGGGAGCCAAATTCCTTTTGCAGCTCCGATGCAATGGATGACATCAATGCACAGCAGGGTGTCCCTGTGCCAGCTCTGCCCGGGGCACTCTGCTGTGCCAGCCCCGGGGTGGAGGGGAGCAGAGCAATCCCCAGCTCACCCCTTCACCCTCCTCCCTGAGCATTCCCAGTGGCTGAGTCAGCCGCTCCTGGGGGGTGGGGTTGCTGATCTGGGGGCAGGAATTCGGGGCTGGGAGGTTGGGTCCAGCCCGGGGGTTGTCACCTCACTGGGGACAGGCGGCCAGAGCTGCCTGCTGGGTCAGGAGGAGGGTGATGGTCACTGTGCCAGGCAGGAACGGGAGCCAGAGTTTGCCCAGGTGGCCAAGAATGCCCAGGACATCCTGGCTCGTGTCAGGAATGGTGTGGCCAGCAGGACCAGCAGGGCAGGGACTGTCCCCTGTGCTGGCACTGCTGAGGTATCTCAAATCCTGGGTCAGTTTTGGGACCCTCAGGACAAGAAGGACATTGAGGGGCTGGAGCATGTCCAGGGAAGGGAACAGAGCTGGGAAGGGACTGGAGCCCCAGGAGAGGCTGAGGGAGCTGGGAAGGGGCTCAGGCTGGAGAAAAGGAGGCTCAGGGGGGCCCTTGTGGCTCTGCACAACTCCCTGACAGGAGGGGACAGCCGGGGGGGGACTCAGTTTTGTCCCAGGTGAAAAGTGACAGGACAGAAGGAAATGGCCTCAAGCTGCTCCCGAATGGGTTTAGATTGAATATTAGGAACAGCTTTTACACTTAAAGGGTGGGACAAGCATTGGGTGCCCCGGGAAGTAGTGGAGTCCCCATCCCTGGAAGTGTCCAAAAACCTGTGCCTGTGGCACTTGGGGACATGGTTTGCAGTGCTGGGTTGATGTTTGGACTTGGTGACCTTAGAGGGCTTTCCCAAGGTGAATTCCACAATTCCATGGCAGTGGCAGCTCAGGCTCTGCTCCCCATCCCAGGACAGTTTCTGTCACTGACCCTGTGAACCTGTTTAACATTTCCTGGATTCCTCAGTCAGGGCAAGCTGACTGAAAAGCAGCAAGTTTTCCATGGGTTCTTTCAGTGGGAACAGGAGCAGGATGGGGACCAGGCAGGAGACTCAGGAAATGAGATTTTAGGGGTTGCTTTGCAGTTCTCAGGTGCTGAAGCCCAGCCTGGGGCACTCAGTGCTGGAAAGGGCCTGGGCTTTCTGATTTCACTTTTGGGTGGGTCTTAGGACAGCCAAGGGCAGATTTTTGTTTGCTGGAGCTCTAAGAGGTCAGGATGGGCTGAAGCTCAGGATCTGTGGCTCAGGAAACCTCCTGGAAAGAGGTCTGGAGTCACCCAGAGGACACAAAGCACCGAGCAGACACCCAGGGGTGCCCGGGTCTGAGGGGCTGGCTCAGGATCTGGCATTATTTTGATCATTCAAAAAACAGCTCTGAACATTCCAGAGGAATCTTTGGGACTCTCAGGCTGGCTGGAGGTGGTCACACTGTGAGCAGGGACATCTCCAGCTGTGCTGTGGATGCTCATAGGGAATTCCCAGATTCCCACAGAGGCAGCTCTGGATGCACCTGGAGCATCCAGGAGGGGCAGGAGCCAGGGATGGGCACAGACACAAACCTGGGGACATCCCTCAGCCCTGGGGAGGAGTCAGGACAAGCACAGTGGGCTTAGCTCAGCTCTCACTGAGTGTGGTGATTTTGATTTGTCAATTTGAAATTGTTTTGTTGTGAGATAGGATTAGGAGGAAAGTAAAACAGGCTTAACTTCAAGTGGTACAAAGAGAAACTTTATTATTAGAAACTATAAGAAAAAAGCCCCCTCAGAATAAAGTTTAGATTACTTTTCTTTCCCTTACACATTTCATTTTTTTAATACTGAAAACGTTCAGTAAACAATTCAGTCAACTTATTGTTTTTAAAATAGTGTTTTACTAATTAATTGGGAGAGGAGATTTCTCTTTTTAGTTTATGGAGATTTCTCTAGAAGAAACCATTTTTTCATGGTCTTGATGTCACAGTGATCAGCTGCCCAGGAGAATGGAATTCTGATTATTATGTAAAATTATTTTTTTTAACTAACAGGTTTTTTTAAATTGAGGACTATACTAACTATGGGGCACACTATAAGGATTATAACAGTTCAAACAAAAGTTTTCTTAATCTTGGAAAAAAACAGAGTTTTTTTTCTTTTTCTCCTTCCCTGGGGGAGCAGCAGGGGTGTCTATTTTTTTTTACTATTCAAATTTAAGGGATCACAGCTATTTTAACATCTATTTACTTTAACACTAATGCTTTTGTTCATATTTATAGTAACAACAGTTACATCCACCCCATAATATCTTTATGTGTTCTAGGGAAACAAGAGTTATAGGGAAACTGAGGTGTCCAAGGTGTCCTCTGGCATGGGCTGGCTGGGGGTCAGCTCTGCCACCTGAGCCTGGGGTNTTTGAAGAGATTGTCCTTGAGCCCCAGCTGGAATGGGAGCTGTTCTGTCTTCACCACCCAAGCACAACAGAAAAACTTAAAACTTAAGGCATCAGGGGAACCCCCAGAGGCAGGGAACCCCACGAGTGCTTGGCTGAGCCCAGAGAAGGGGGACAGCTGGCAGTGGCCTTGGGTGGCTGCAGCTGGCAGCAGCTGGCAGGGTTTGATCTCTGTCCCCACCACGCTGAGGACACCGAGTGTCCCCATGTCCCACCCAGCTGGTGATGCTGCCCCTGGCAGAAGCAAATCCTAATGTGGTTTTGTTTCTGTGTCTCTCCTGCCCCTGTGCCCCGATGTCCCCTGCAGGAGGTGTGCAGCGAGCTGTGGTGTCTGAGCAAGAGCAATCGCTGCATCACCAACAGCATCCCCGCGGCCGAGGGCACCATCTGCCAGACCAACACCATCGACAAGGGGGTAAGGCAGCCCTGCCACGGCAGGCCTGGCTCCTTTTCCTGACAAAAATGGGGTTTTTGTTCGCACTGGGGGCGTGGAGTTGATTTAGGAGCAGCCAGCAGCCTGTCCTGACTCCCAGAGCTGTCCTGGAGGGAGGCTGGGATGGGCCAAGGAGCCCAGAAATTACCCCAGAGTCCAGAAATGATGACCCCAGAGTCCAGAAATCACCCCAGAGCCCAGAAATTATCCCACATCCTCAGCAAGAGCAATGACAGAACAACACTGATATTAAAATTTAAACTTTATTTGAACCCGAGCCCTTCTCTGATCAGGACATTTTGGACACAGGAACCACAGCCTGAGCTCCCAGTACATACAGAGCCCAGAAATTATCCCAGAGTCCAGAAATGAACCCAGAGTCCAGCTCAGAGCTCAGCTTGTCCAGTGCTGGAATGTGGGGTGTGGGATATGGAATATGGGATAGGGAATAGGGAATATGGAATGGGAATAGGGGATGGGGGATAGGAAATGTGGAATAGGGAATGTGGAATAGAGAATAGGGAATAGGGAATTTAGAAGATGGAATGTGGAATGTGGAATAGAGAATAGAGAATAGGGAATGTGGAATAGGGAATATGAAATATGGATTGTGGAATAGGGAATAGGGAATCCCTGCTCCAGCAAAGTCCTTCTTGGTGTCACCCTGAGGCACAGCAAGGTGGCCTCAGGCAGTGCCATATCCTTAAATGAGCACCTTGTCCTCAGGCCTGCTGGGATCTCCTGGCTGATCTGAGAAAAGGGATTTTTTTTCCCCCCCCCGGTTTTCCCAGATTTTTGCTTTCAGGGGAACTTGGGAAAAACTGGCTATGATGAGACCTTGTTTTTTTACCCTCAGCAGGGATAGAGGACAGGATTTTCCCTGACCCTGAATTTTGCCTCGATTGCTTCACTCCCTGCTCCTCCTACACTCGTTTCCCCAGTGTGAATGCACTGCTCAAAGAAAGACCCTTTGCACACTGGAGAGTGGTTGGGACAGTGGAAAATCAGGGCTGGGACATTCCACTGGAAGAAAAGTAATTCCCAAGAAACATTTCAGATCCTTAGGAAGCTGGAGAAGCTGCTGTGCACGGGAGACCATGGCTCTGACAAATCTAGGATTCTTTGCAAATGCTCATTTTAATTCTGCTGGAAACTGGGGCAGAGAAGAGCAGACAGCTCCTGGGGCTGCACATCCCTCCTGCTGCACACTCACGTGGATTATGGCATTTTTTTCCCTCCTAGTCATGGCTTTTTCCCAGCTTTTCCCACTTTTAAATATCTCTTTTCCCTCACTTTGTGACTGCTTTTTAATCAGAGTTTTTCAAAAGCCTTGAGGGAAGGGAAGTGAAGCAGTCACAGCCCCCAGAGTTTGTGGGAACTGCTCCCTGGGAGGATTCTGGCTCCCTTTGAACCCCAGTTACCTCCCTGTGCTTGTCCTTTTGGATCCATTCATTCTTTGGAAGTGATTTGATGGCCTTGGCTGGAAGAAGATGCACTTTTATATTAACTTTCTGCATTGTCCCAGCTGGAGCTCCTGGGGTGAGCCCCAGATCTCAGCCCTTGGTCTCCAAGCTCTTCCCTGGCTTCTCCCTTTGCCCTGGGGAGAGCAGACAGAAGGATCAGGGAATTTAAAGTATGAAATATTAAAGGAGAGAGAAAATTCCTGTGCTCTGCAGCCAGTGTGGGGGAAGGCTGAGCCAAGCTCTGCTGTGCCCACATCCCAAAGCTCTGGGAATTTCCTCCTCCCAGATCCTCCATTTTAAAATTAATCAATCTCCTGTGATCATTATATCTTCACCTGCTGTACCCCAAGAACCCACAGTGGCATTTTTTGTTGGAGAGGAGAGGAGAGGGAGAGGGAGAGGGAGAGGGAGAGGGAGAGGAGAGTCCCCAAGACTCACTGGGAATATTGTGGAGGATCCAGGCTGTGCCTGCAGATCATCTCCTCCACACGGGATCCCCTTTGGAGAGGCGCTGGTGCTCCCAGGGATCTGAGCTGGGATTCCTGGGAAGCCACCGTGCGTTTTTCCCAGCTGCCCATGCAGAGCTGGCTCGGGAGGAGCAGGGAGAGGCCGTGCCAGCGGCTCCAGGGTGGGTTCCCAGCCCCTGGAAGGAGCACACAGAGCTTTCTTCCTTCCTGGGATTATCTCAGCCCCGGGGCTCCGTGTCCGGCACCGCGCCCGGAGAGCGGCGCAGCCCTGGCACGGTCCCACCCTGCCGTGGCTGGCACTCCAGGGGCTGTGGGACACGTGCCAGGCTGCAGGGAAATATTTCATGGGCAAATTTCCATGAGCATCTGTCTCCCAGTAGGACAGGGACAGGCAGATTCTGTAAGGATCCTCAGCAGAACAATGACACAACAACGCTGATATTAAAATTTAAACTTTATTTGAACCCGAGCCCTTCTCTGATCAGGACATTTTGGACACAGGAACCACAGCCTGAGCTCCCAGTACACACAGAACTCACTGTGCCCTGGCAGGGGTTGTGCCCATGCCCCTCAGGCAGCTGCAGCTCCAATCCAAGACCTGGAGCTCTGCTGAGGGCTTTTCTAAGATGTGAGGTGTGGGACCCAGGACCTCTTCAGAGGAGAATCCCAGACTGATTTGGGTTGGGAGGGACCCTAAACCTCATCCAGTGCCACCACTGCCATGGGCAGGGACACCTTGATAGCCCAGGGTGCTCCAACCTGGCCTTGGGCACTGCCAGGGATCCAGGGCAGCCACAGCTGGGAAACATCTGGGAAGTGACCCCTTGCCAGTGCTGCCTGTCCCCAGGATGGTGCTGCTGGGGACACCGGTCCCACTGACCCCAAGGGGAGGTGGGCACTCTTGGCCTTGGAGAATTTGGCTCCGAGGCCGGTGCAGCTGCAAGCTCAGATTGCTCAGGATCCAAGCAGACCCCAGCCCCGGGCTGGCTGTGGGAGCAGGATCCCCGTGCCCGGGCTGTCCCCAGCTCTGTGTCCCCGCAGTGGTGCTACAAGAGGGAGTGTGTGCCCTTCGGCACGCGGCCCGAGGGCGTGGACGGGGCCTGGGGCTCCTGGTCCTCGTGGGGCGAGTGCAGCCGGACCTGCGGCGGCGGCGTGTCCTCGTCTGTGCGCCACTGTGACAGCCCCAGGTACGTGTCACCGTGTCACCCTGTCACTGTGTCACCGTGTCACTGTGTCACCATGTCACCCTGTCACTGTGTCACCCTGCCACCCTGTCATTGTGTCCTCATCTGTGCGCCACTGCGACAGCCCCAGGTATGTGTCACCGTGTCACCCTGTCACTGTGTCACCCTGTCACTGTGTCACCCTGCCACCCTGTCACTGTGTCCTCATCTGTGCGCCACTGCGACAGCCCCAGGTATGTGTCACCGTGTCACCCTGTCACTGTGTCACCCTGCCACCCTGTCACTGTGTCACCCTGTCACTGTGTCCTCGTCTGTGCGCCACTGCGACAGCCCCAGGTATGTGTCATCGTGTCACCCTGTTACTGTGTCACCCTGTCACCCTGTCCTCGTCTGTGCACCACTGCGACAGCCCCAGGTACGTGTCACCCTGTCACTGTGTCACCCCATCACCCTGTCACTGTGTCCTTGTCTGTGCGCCACTGCAACAGCCCCAGGTACGTGGGCTGGCCCTGTCACCATGTCACCCTGCCACCCTGCCATCCTGTCACCCTGCCACCCTGTCACTGTATCACCCTGCTACCCTGTCACCCTGCCACTCTGTCACTGTGTCACCCTGCCACCGTGTCACCCTCCCACCCTGTCACCCCATCACCCTGTCACCGTGTCCCTGCCGTGTCCCCAGCCCTGCAGGGCCCTGGGAAGGCACACACAGCTCTGCAGGGCTGGCGCTTCCTCAGCTCTGCCTTCCCTGCTCCGGGCCCTGGAAGTGCCCAAGGCTTGGCAAGCAGTGACACAGCAGAGAGTGAAGCATGAAGCTGGCACAGATGGCACTGCCCTGAGGGGACAGGAAATGTCCCAGCTGGAGAATTGGCTCACCCACCCATTTCTGCCTCTTCCATCTATGCATTTTGGGGAGGGCGGTGGGGGAGGAAAGGGAGCCAGAAAAGGAGAAGCACTCTCAGGCTGTTCTCTACATTATCCTATAAAATAATCCTGACAATAATCCACTTCTGCAGTGCCACCCCAATCCTGTGCATGTCCCTCATGTCACCTGAGCATCAGTGACAGTTGCTTTTGGGTCCATCCACATAAAGCTGGACCTGCTTCCATTTCAGTAATGACTCCTGGAAGGTTGGACAGGGTTTGAATGCCTTTGTCCAGCTCTGTGTTGGTGGTGGGGCTGCACCACACCCCCAAACCCTCTGTGCACTTGGGGGGAGATTTTAGGGGCTGTGCTCCAGCCAGGATCGGTCCTTGTGCAGAGCAGGGTTTGGGATAAGCCACCTGGGCCAGCCACTCCAAGCTCCTCGGGGCAAAATCCTGCCCCAAGCAGTGCCTGGAGCTGCTGCAGCATCTCCTTCCCTGTTTGGCAGGCCCACAATCGGAGGGAAGTACTGCCTGGGAGAGAGGAAACGCTACCGCTCCTGCAACACCGACGTGAGTGGTGGGCTGGGAGGGACGGGAGGGATGGGAGGAGGGGAATCAGCCCTGTCCAGATTGGGATCAACCCTGTCCAGATTGGGATCAGCCCTGTACACATGGGATGAGCTCTATCCAGGTGGGATGAGCCCTTTCTAGATAGGATGAGTTCTGTCCAGGGGGAATGAGCCCTCTCCAAAGTGGGATGAGCACCCTCTGGTTGGGATGAGCCCTCTCCGGGTTGAATGAGCCCTGTCTCAGTGGGATGAGCCTTCTCAAACTGGGATGAGCCCTGCCCAGGTGGGATGAGCCCTTTTCAGATAGCATGAGCTCTGTCCAAAGGGGATGATACCTCTCCCAGTGGGATGAGCTCTCTCTGGTTGGGATGAGCCCGGTCCGGGTGGGATCAGCCCTGTCCAGGTGGGATGAGCTCTCTCCCAGTAGGATCAGCCCTGTAAAGGTGGGATGAGCTCTGTAAAGGTGGGATGGGCTCTGTCCGGGTTAAATGAGCCCTGTCTCAGTGGGCTGAGTCCTCTCCCAGGAGGATAAGCCCTCTTCAGCTGGGATCAGCCCTGTCCGGGTGGGATGAGCCCTCTGTGGTGGGGATCAGCCCTCTCCACACAGCTGCGGGTGCTCTGTGCAGCCGTGGGAGGAGGAAGAGGAGGAGGCAGGGCGGGCTGTGCCGGCAGCGATCCCGCAATGGGGAATTCCAGGCAGGACCATGCAGGTTTGGGAAGTGGCTCTTGGGCAGGTGGGCTGCACGGACCTGCGGGGCTTCGGGATCCAGAGGGGCCCGGAGATAAGGAGAGAAAGGAGGGGAGATAAAGGATTCCAGCTGTGCCAGGACAGCGCTGCCTCTCGCAGGCTGCACCTGCACAGCTCAGGTGAGAGAGGCTGGGTCAGGCTCTGCTCCCGCGGCTGAGGGTTAAACCTCAAAGATTTACAGAAAAAACTGTGCTGAGGGGATGCTCAGTGAGCTTGGGAGCTGGGGAATTGTAGCTTTAACCCCCACAGATGGGTCCTGCTGCTTCCCTGGGCTTTGCACCTGGTTTTGGGGGACTGCTCCCAAGGGTCACATCCCAGTCAGAGCTCCTGGGGCCCCTCCTCGTGCTCTTGGTCTTCAAATCGTGTCCAGCTTTGCAGGAGGGACTGTCCTGCCCCCTTTTGGCAGTGTCAGAGCTGGTGTCGCTGTCCCTGAGGGGCTGGTCGCAGTGCCCCGTTGTCAGGGCTGGTGTCGCTGTCCCTGGGGGGCTGATAGTGCCCTGTCCCCAAGGAGTTGGTGGCATTGCCCCGTTGTCAGGGCTGGTGGCAGTGCCTGGAGCAGCCCCTGCCCTCCTGGCAGCCCAGCCCCAGCTGACAGGGCTGTGTGACCACAGGACTGCCCGCCGGGCTCGCAGGATTTCCGAGAGCTGCAGTGTGCAGAGTTCGACAACGTGCCCTTCCGAGGGAAGTACTACACCTGGAAAACCTACAGGGGAGGTGAGTCCGGGCCAGGGACTGCTCAGCTTTGCTCTCCCCCACGCTCTGCAGGGATGGGTCTGCTGGTCCAAGGGGTCTGGGGACATTTGGTCAGGATTTCCACAGCTCTGGTCCCACAGGTTGCCCTCTGTGCTGCAGGGTGACAGTGACAGTGCATCCCTGCAGGAACCCGCTGTGCCCCCATCCCAGGTCACCACCCCTGTGCCAGAGCAGTCCCAGCAGCTCTGGAGCTGTTCTTTCCTCCAGGCTGGTTCCTCAGCTGCTGAGGGAGCAGAGCAAGGTGGACAAGAGAAGAGAGGAGACAGAGCAGGCAGGGAAAGCTTCCTGAGCAGAAGGGATGGGATCCTTCAAAGAGCAGCACTCCCCCCTCCCGAGGTCAGCCCTGGCTCCTGCACACGGTCTGGGGAGGAGAGGGGGCAGGAGGAGGCTCTGTGGCAGAAATCTCTTCATAATGAGGAGGAACAGCTCTTCTCCTTCGTGGAGTTAATGAACTGGGCTGGGGAAATCCTTCCCAGCTGTGTAAACAAGCCCAGCTCCCAGCGGGGCTCCTGCAGCTGCTGCAGCTGTGCTGAGGCTGCAGGGGATGGATCAATAAAAATGTAATAAAATTGTGAGGCTGTAAAGTCACCCCAAGACCCCGGTGGATGCCAAGGTGGAGACAACCCTGCAGGCTGGAGCTGCCCTGGCTCAGACCTCTCCTCCCCAGGCATGGCCCAGGGCTTGGCTGGCCAGCTGAGCATCACCCTTGAGATGTCACCTGACCCTGATATGGATTTTTGGCTTTCATAAAGAGCCCCTTCCTCTCTCTCTCTTTCTCTCTGCTTCAGCTTCCTCTGCCATAAAATAAGTGATGAAACCTCTGCCCTGGAGGGAGGCTGGGAGTGCAGACAGTGCCATGGTTTGAAGGGTCTGGGAGCTTCATCTCCTCTTCCTACACTGGCTGTGGGCAATGGTCACAAGGATCACTTTATTTTGTTTATTCAGTGTCAAAGGGTGTCACCGTTGTCCCCTGGGGTGGCCCAGGGAGGGACCATGAAGTGGGGAAGGGCAAGGAACTTCTTTGCACAATTCTGGGCTCTCTCTCAAAGCTGGGGGGACCTGGTTTGTATCCAGTACCTAAAGGGGGCTGGAAAGAAAGTGAATTTTAGCAAGGCCTGGAGTGCCAGGACCCAGGGAATGGCTTCCACTGCCAGAGGGCAGGGCTGGGCGGGATATTGGGAAGGAATTGTTCCCTGGGAGGGTGGGCAGGCCCTGGCACAGGGTGCCCAGAGCAGCTGTGGCTGCCCCTGGATCCCTGGCAGTGCCCAAGGCCCGGTTGGACATTGGGATTGGAGCAGCCTGGGACAGTGGGAGGTGTCCCTGCCATGGCAGGGGTGGCACTGGATGGGATTTAAGGTCCCTTCCCAGCCAACCCCCTCTGTGACTCCATGATTTCAGCAGGACCCTCATCCTCACATGCCTGGGGAGTTTGTGATCCTTGGTGGCATTTGGGTGACAGAGGCACATCCTGGGGAAGGTGGGGACATCCCTTGCACCTTCCCCATGTCATGGACCTGACCCCAGGGAACGGCTCCCTCCTGTCCTGCCCTTGCACTGATGTTCTGCTCCCAGGCCCTGTGTCCCCCTGTGCCACCTGGCTTTGGGGTGGTGGTGAGGGCTGGTCCCCACCTCCTGAGCCCTCCCAGCAGTGCCCAGGGCCCTCAGGAGTTGGGCTGTCAGTCCTTCCCTCCCCACTGGCACCAGCAGCCCCCCAGGATCCCTCCTTGCTGGCAGCCTCATCCCTGGGCACTCCTCCCTCCAGCTGGCAGGAAATCTGTCCTCAGCTCAGTTTTGGGCACTTTGGGACCCCGTCAGCACCCTGACCCTCTGCTGAGCCCCTTCCCCTGCTCAGCTCATCCCCTCGGGCTCCACAAAAGCCTGGGTGGGTTTGGGGGTGCCTCACTCCACAATTCTTGGGGAAATACCCCGGGTATGGAGCACCCCACCCTGCAGACAAGGAGTGTCCCACCAGCTCGGAGGAGGGGGCCACGAGGAATCTGGGGAGGGAAGAAGCCGGACACGGGTCCCGGAGGTCGGGGCTGTTTTCCTGGCGTTGATTTCCAGCGATCCCGGAGCGCAGAGCCGGGGTCGGGACGCGGAGCCCGGAGAGCAGCGCTGAGCTCAGCAGCCCGCAGATACCTCGTGGAATGCGGCTGGAATTGTTTGTTTGCTTTGCTTTGTTCGCTGCGTTCTTCGTTTTGCTCTTGGCCGATGTGGGAGCTCGGGGAGAGCGATGGGAGGAGCAGGAGCTTGCGGAAAACAGGAGATGGCTCGTCAGAAATTGTAATGAGGCTTAATTCCTCCACGGGAGAGGGCAGGCAGGAGGAACAAAACATCCTTGGAGGCAGCAGCCTGCTGGAAATATTCTATTTTAATACCTGTGTTAAATGTGCAAAGGAGGAACCCAAGTGAAGAAAGGGGACCAGAATCTGCAGGATGGAGATTGGCCGGGGCTTTCACCCCTCTGGGACAGAGACAGGAGCCCAGGAAGGGCTGGAGCTGTGCCAGGGCTGGGGATGGAGCTCAGGGAAAGGTTCTTGCCCCCGAGGGTGCTGGGCACTGCCCAGGCTCCCCAGGGAATGGTCCCGGCCCCAAGGCTGCCAGAGCTCCAGGAGCGTTTGGACAGCACTCTCAGGGATGCTCAGGGTGGGATTGTTGGGGGTCTGTGCAGGGACAGGGGCTGGGCTGATCATCCCTGAGGGTCTCTCCAAACTCGGAATATTCTGGAATTCCATAATTGTATTTAGCAACATTCCCTGGGCCAGCTCAGAGGTCCCACTCATTCTGTGGAAGTCGCTTTCCAGGAATCTCCAGGAATTCCAGGACACGTTGTGCTGTCCCAGAGGATCTTGCTGTGTTCCAGACTTACCCTTGCTATGCTCAGTGCTGATGTCATGGGGACACAGCTGTCACTGGAGCCACCTGAACAAGGACAAGGTGCTGCCCAGGGCACCCCTTGGCCAGCTGAGTGCCAAGTACGCTCCAGTTCCCAGCAGATGCTGGGCAGTGATTCCAGTCTCCTTTCCTCTGGGATGGTGACCTGGCTGCCAAAGGCAAATCCTGCCTGGAAATTGTCCCCAGGGAGGGTGTGGGCACTGTTCCAGAGCTCAGGTGGCCCAGCCAGCTCGTGGACAGTCAGGACATGGGGACCAATGCAGGGTCACCCCCCTCTCCCTTCTTCACTCTCCCTCTCCCTGTTCCTCTTCCATGGGGTTTTAAGGACAGGAATCCCCCTGTGAAGGCCTTTCCCAAGTGAGCAGTGAGGATACCAGCAGGGATCCATCCCTGATGCCTTATCAGGCTATCTAAAAACAGAGGCTGGGCAAAATTAGAAGAATAAAAAGCAGTTATATTTATTGAAGGGCCTTCAGGTACATTTGGGGCAGACAAAGCCCAGCCAGGGCTGCACCCAAAATGGACCACGGGTCACAGGTTTGGTTTTAACATTTTTATAAGTTTGATCCATTTACATATTGGGGATTAATCTTCCAATTACAGCTTCAGATAATCGAGTCATTTACCCCAAGTTTGTTCCCCCCAACTCACTTTTGTTTCCATTTCTCGGGGCCTGAGGCAGTGAGGTGTCCTTGATTCCCAGCCTGGAGAGGAATTGCTGTGTCTGACCAAAATGAGAGAACAGCAGCTCACACTGTACATGGAGTTTAGAGTTATAGACTAAAGAATTGCAGGATTACAAATGTATGAAAAATTTAGAAGCTGGAATCCTAAGGCATCATCCCCCATGGAGCAGTGTGACTGCAGGAGCCGAGTCCCAGCTCCCTGCCTGGACCCCAAGGGCTCCCCCTGCTCAGCAGCTGCTTCCCAGAGCTTCTCCAGGGGCTTGCCCAGGCATCCTGCTCCCGAAAATGCCTCCAAGCTGCTGAATTCCCCTCTCATGTCTCCTCCTGTTCCTCCCTCTCCCAGCTTTGCTCTCTCTTCCCCCCAGCTGCACTCAGGCTCAGCTGGGCCCCCTCCCCTCCCTCTGCCCCTTTGATGTGCTGTGTTGAGTTTCCAGCTCTGCACATTCCCGTTCCTCCCATCCAAGGTGCTTCCCTGGCACAGGGGGCAGGACTGTGGCTGCTGCTTCCAGGGGGAACTGCCACAGCTCAGGCACCTGTGCCAGGGTCCTGCTGGCTCTCCTGGGATGCTCAGTAAAGGCAGCAAATGCCACAAGCCACACCAGGATTTGATAAAATGCAGTGTCAGGGGCCAGGGAATGCTCTGCTGGACCCACATCCTGCTCCCAGGCACTTTATCCAGATATCCAGGCACTGTTCCTGGGGTGATGCTTTGGCAAAGGTTGTTGGGAAATATAGGAAATACAGAAATTTCAGCTGTAACTTGAAGATCCTTCTCCTTCCTCCTCACACTGCTCCTTTGCTGGACAGGAAGGAATGGTTTCCCTGGCTAACTTGGTTGTTCTGCTCTGGCAGCTGAAAACACCTTGGGAAGGTAACTCAGGAGTTGCTGCCTCAGTTTCCCTGTTGGTGAAGTGGCCAGAAGGGTTTTACAACTTGTAAAGTGCCAGGAGTGACCGAGATAAGAACAAATCACTTTGTTTCCTTCCCTGTCACATCCAGCCCACGTCCCCAGGCTGTGCAGGAAGGACAGTGTCCGCCCAGTGTCCCCCCAGTGTCCTTCCAGGGGTCTGAGTCCAGCTCCAGGGCCTGGCTCCCTCCTCCAGGGGCATCCTCCTGGTTTTTGGCAGCCTCTCCTGTGCTTGGCAGCCCCGTTTGAAGCTGTGCTCCTTCCCCAGGGGGTGTCAAGGCCTGTTCCCTCAACTGCCTGGCCGAGGGCTTCAACTTCTACACGGAGCGAGCGGCGGCCGTGGTGGACGGGACCCCGTGCAGGCAGGACTCCAATGACATCTGTGTCAACGGGGAGTGCAAGGTGGGACAGCCTGGGATGGGGCAGGGACAGACCCCTGGGATGGGAGGGACAAGGAGAAAACCCCGGGCAAGGGGGGCCAGGTCAGACCCCCAGGCAGGGGGGACAAGGAGAGACCCCTGGGATGGGGCAGGGACAGACCCCTGGACACAGGGGACAAGAACAGATCCCCAGGAAGAGGGGACATGGTCAGAGCCCTGAGCAAGGGGGAAAAGGACAGAACCCCAGGCACAGGGGACAAGGACAAAACCCTGGGCAAGGGGAGAACCCTGGGGAGGGGAGACAAGGACAGACCCCCGAATGCTGCCTCAAACTGCTTGCACAGACAGGGTGCAAAGGTGAAAGGTTAAGAGAGCTGGGGGTGCTCACCTGGAGAGGAGAAAGATCCAGGGAGAGCTGAGAGCCCCTTGCAGGGCCTAAAGGGGCTCCAGGAGAGCTGGAGAGGGACTGGGGACAAGGGATGGAGGGACAGGACCTAGGGAATGGCTTCCACTGCCAGAGGGCAGGGCTGGATGGGATATTGGGCAGGAATTGTTCCCTGGGAGGGTGGGCAGGTCCTGGCACAGGGGGCCCAGAGCAGCTGTGGCTGCCCCTGGATCCCTGGCAGTGCCCAAGGCCAGGCTGGACATTGGGATTGGAGCAGCCTGGGACAGTGGGAGGTGTCCCTGCCATGGCAGGGGGGGAATGAGATGATCTTTAAGGTCCCTTCCAACCCAAACCATCCTGCAATTCCATGATTTCTCTGTAATTCCATGATTTCTCTGCCTGGACACCCAGAAGGAGCAGGAACATTCCAGCCCTGGGTTTGTGCCCATCTACTCTGAGGCATTCCCACCCTCGGGGATGGATCTCTGCACTCCCAGCCTGTGCAGCCCCAGCCCCTTTGATGTTTCCCCTGCAATGGATCTGAGGGGAGCTGTAAAAATTAATTATAAGAAAGAACTGTGGGAGTGGCCAACATCCCCCAGCAGGCAGGCAGACAGACAGACAGATTGTGTATCTGTCTGTCTCCCTTCCTGTATCTCTGGGATCTTTTTGTCTCCATGGGGCTGTGGAACAAAGGGGGGTTGCACCCGAGGGAGCCACAGCCGTGCTGGTGACCCTTGTGCCACTCCACGGGTGGTGGCAGAGGGACAGAGGCCACAAGGACACCTGAGCTGCAGGGACAGGGCTTCCCCTGGGCTCCTCACAGGCATCCCAACCTCTGCTTTACCCCGGGATTCCTGCCTGCACCCCCAGCCCTGCAGAGATTCCCAGGACAGGGGTGGCACAGGTGACACTGCTGAGGTGTCCAGGGCAGCGAGGGGAGCTGGGCTGCTGCAGGGCAGCTGTGGGGAGGGAAGGCCCCTCCAGGCTGGCTCATTGCTGCTGCTCCTCCCCACAGCACGTGGGCTGTGACCGGGTGCTGGGCTCCGACTCCAAGGAGGACAAGTGCCGTGTGTGTGGGGGAGATGGCAGCTCCTGCGAGACCATCGAGGGCGTCTTCAACCACTCCCTGCCCGAGGGAGGTAGGGAACAAACAGCCTGGACACCCTCAAATCACTCCTCGACCTCACCTGGCCCTGGGGACAACAGGGATACATCCCAGAGCAACATCCCAAGGGGTAGGAGGGAGCCAATCCCTCCTGTCCACCAGCCAAGCCTCCACTGGCACCCAAATCTGACACAGAGCTCCAAGCTCCTCCCCAGCTCCACAGGTCCAGCCAGGGTGGATCCCAGCTCCACAGCACATTCCCAGTACAGCCCACAGTGCAAACCCCCCACTCCAGTTTGGTGCCCAAAATGCTTTTCCCATCATTTCGCTGTGGATAAGGGGTTGGCTCACGCTCCCATCCAGACCCAGCTCTGGCTGTGGGACTGGAGGCTGGAAGTCCTGCTCACCTGGCTGTCCCACAGGTTATGAGGAGGTGATCCAGATCCCCAAGGGCTCCGTGCACATCGACATCCGGGAGCTGAACCTCTCCATCAACTACCTGGGTGAGACAGGGCTGGGGGTGCTGAAATCCCAGCCAGGCCCTGCTGTCCCCTGGGATTTACAGGGTCTGGGAAAGGCCTGGCTAGGAGAGCTTCCCACTGCAGCTGGGAATGGGGTGGGGGGTCCCAGGCTGGGGTTTGGGGCGGGGGAAGGCAGCAGGGCAGTGTGTCCCAGGCCAGCCTGGGCTGTGTGTCCCCCAGTGTCCCTGTCCTGTGTCAGCACCACAACCCTGAGCAAACCCCACATCCCGCAGTTCCTGGCACTGCCTGTGGCTCCCTGGCATCCCCCTTCTGCCATCCTGGACATTAAAAACACTCACATTTTCCTCGGGCTTGGTTTTCCAGCTTTGCTCAGTCCTGCTTTCACAACGAGGATTTTGTTCCCCTTTTTTCTCCTTGTCCTCCAAGCGATGCAGGGCGGGGCAGGGCAGGGCGGGGTGCTCGCCCTGGCTCTCTGCTCGGTGCCTGCCCGAGCAGGACCCGCAGGATTCTCCTGGCAGCATCTCTCCCGTCCAGCTCCCTTTGCTGGGAGCTGCTGCCACCCCTCCCTGCCCTGTGTGGGGACGCTGTGCTGACGAGAGCGCTGTCCCCAGGCTCTGTCACACTGGGATCTCTCCTGGAGATGGAGGGAGCATCACCAGCCTCACCAGCACGGGGGTCCCGCCTGTCCCGGGCGCGGCGGGGTCGGGGCGGACACCGGGAGCGCAGGGACAGCGGGGCAAGGAGCGAGCGCTCCGATCCCCCTCTAGCGACTCTGCCGGGCAAGCACAGCCGGGCTGCGGCCCCAGCAGCCCCCAGCCAGTTTGCACAGCTGGGTTTGAGCCTGGCTTCGTGGTCACAGCTCGTCCCCAGCCCAGCTGAGCTCCCCGCACTCACAGGGAGGTGCTGGGCAGGCTGAGACCGCCCGTGGGTGCATGGGTGCCACCGTGCTGGTGACTCTGTGTGACCCTGAGCCAGCCCCCACCTGTGGGACAAAGCTGATGCCATTTACCCTCTGTCCTGGCGATGCTCTGAGCCCGGCAGGTGAGAAGCACCTGGCTGAAGTTGGCCCAGGTGCTTGCAGCCTTTGTGGTGACCCTCCTGCCCTGTCCTGGCAGCGCTGCGAGGGGACAGTGGTGAATATTTCATCAATGGGAAGCTCTCCATCGATCCCCCCCGGCGCTTCGACATTGCCGGCACCACCTTCCACTACAGGAGGTCCCCTGAGGAGCCCGAGTCACTGGAGGCTTTGGGACCCACCAACATCACCCTCTTTGTCATGGTTGGTAACATCAGACCCCTCCCTGTATGGTCCTGGCTGGGCTAGAGGGACCTGGCCATGGCCACCTGGGATTGGAGCTGATCAGCCCTGGAGTGGCTGTCAGGAGTAAAGGGACACAGAGAGCAGAGGTAAATTGGGCTAAATTCATACAATCAGTCACAGAATTAATTAGCTGGGAAAAGCCCTTTGAGACCATCGAGCCCAACCCGTGACCTGGCACTGCTTTGTCAGCCAGACCAAGGCACCAAGTGCCACGTCCAGCCTTTGACAGAGTCACCCCAGGTGGGACAGGAGCCCACAGTCCCTGCCTAAGGAGGCCACTGCTTTATCCACTGAGCACTCTCAGGTCTCCTTCCCCAGTTCCCAGATCTCCTGCTCTAATCTGTCAGGTTTGGGGATGTGCCGGGGTGCTTGTTCACTGTCACCACTGGTGGCTGCCCTGCCAGGTCTGGGAGGGGACAGGGGAAGGTTCCAGCTGCCCTGGGTGTTAGAGGGGCTGGGGGATGTCACCTGGGTGCTCACTGGGTGGCACTGATGTGCTGGGGGTGCCTTTCCTGCAGGTGCTGGTGCGGACGGAGCTGCAGGGGATCCGCTACAAGTTCAACGCTCCGGTGGGCAGGGATGGCTCCAGCCTGTACTCCTGGCACTACACCCCATGGACCAAGTGCTCTGTGCTGTGTGCAGGGGGTGAGCTTCCATGCTGGGCTGCTTTGGGGGGATGTGTGGGACCCCCCCCCGTGCTGTGTCTGGGGCTCTGGTTGGCTCTGAGGAGCTCTGGGGTCTCTACATGGCCTACCCCTCACTCAGCCACGTGAGAATTGTGTCAGGTAGTGCCAGGGCAAAGAACCTGGGTGCCATCTTCAGCTGGGCCACAGGTATGGGTGGAAGGACCTTAAAGATCAAATTTGTCCACCCCTTTCAATGGGCAGGGACACCTTCCACTGTCCCAGGCTGCTCCAATCCCAATGTCCAGCCTGGCCTGGGACACTGCCAGGGATCCAGGGGCAGCCACAGCTGCTCTGGGCACCCTGTGCCAGGGCCTGCCCACCCTCCCAGGGAACAATTCCTTCCCAATATCCCATCTGGCAGTGGAAGCCATTCCCTGTGTCCTGTCCTCCATCCCTTTTTAAACCCATTTGTTGGTGCAATGCATGCAATCATAGAATGGATTTAGGTTGGAAGGACCTTAAAGCTCATCCAGTGCCACCCCTACCATGGCCAGGGACACCTCCCACTATCCCAAGCTGCTCCCAGTCCTGTCCAGCCTGGCCTTGGACACTTCCAGGGATGGTCAAGGACAGGTCAGCTGGTTACAACAGCCCCTGTGGCCTCAGATCTTTGAACTGAAACACACCTGGTGCTTCCCTGAATCCTTGCACTGGTTCCCATATGGATTGGCTCACAGCTTTGGGCCACGTCTCAGGACTTTGGAGAGCCTGGCTGGGAGGGGCTGAGCTGGTATTCAGAAGAGAATGGTCCAATAATGTTCCCTGTTTAAAGCTCAGGGCTTGTCTTTCATGCCAGACCTGGATCAAGTGTTGTCCCTTCTTGTTCCTGTTATTGCCCAAGTGCTGCCCAGAAAGGCCAGGGTTAGGACAGGTTAATTTGAGTATGACATCCCTGGAATGCTGTGATCCTCCATTCTCTGGCATGTCCTGCCCCATCTGGTGAGCTCTAGAATCCCAGAATCATTGAGGTTGGAAAATCCTTCAGGGCCATTGAGTCCAACCTGTGCCCAATCCCCCCCTGGTCACTCAGAGTGCCACATTCAGGCATTGGCACCATCATTCCACACCATCCATTTTTCTGGAGATGTCAGAGAAGCCCTTGGCTATGAATGAATAAGTTCAGGCTCCACGTGCAGGGACAAGTGGTTGTTTTGTCACATCACCCCATGGGAGCAGAGCTGTGGGTCTGGCACCCCCAGCCCAGCTCTGCTCCCTCCTCAGCCTCCTCCTCCCCTTCCCCTCCCCTCCTTTCCCTTGGCAGGCAGCCAGATCCAGTCTGTGGTGTGCAGGAAGCTCTCTGATGGCTCAACCGTGCCCAACCATTTCTGCAGCGCTGACACCAAAGTGCCCGAGCGGCAGAGGAGCTGCAACACCGAGCCCTGTCCCCCGGCGTGAGTACCGGGAGCAGGGCAGGGAGCTGGGAGGGAATCCACGGTTGAAGAGACTGAAATTCCCCTGGCTGCATTTCCCAGTGAGCCCCCACTGGTGACCCTGCCTGACTGGAGCAGCTCTGATGGGGAATGGGGTGGGGAGGTTTCTCCTCTGTGCCCCAGGTATTCAGTGAGCCCCTCAGGAACTGTCCCAGCCCCTCCCTGGCTCCTCTCCTGAAGGGGAAGGGCAGAGCCCTGTGGTTCAGCCTGGGAGGCTGTGTGCAGGAGTAGGACCAGGGCTGTGTGCAGGAGTTTGGGACAAGCCCAGCCCAGTGTGCCCCTCCAAGCTCTGCTCTTGCCCCATCTCCAGCTGGGCCATTGGGAACTGGTCCGAGTGCAGCCGGAGCTGCAACGAGGGCGTCCGGACCCGCAGCGTCTTCTGCAAGAGGAAGATCTCTGCCAGCGAGGAGAAAACCCTGGATGATGCCTCCTGCAGCCAGCCACGGCCAAAGATGCTGGAGCCCTGCAACAACCAAACGTGTCCTCCAGAGTGGGTGGCCCTGGACTGGTCAGAGGCGAGTGCCAGAGGAGGGACATGGAGCTGGGGAAGGTCTGAGGAGCAGCTGAGGGCACTTGGCTTGTTCAGCTGGAGCAGAGGAGACTGAGGGGAGACTCCTCGGGGGCTGCAGCTCCTCCCGAGGGGAGGCAGAGGGGCAGGGGCTGAGCTCTGCTCTGGGCCAGGGGCAGGAGCCCAGGAAGGGCTGGAGCTGTGCCAGGGCTTGGGATGGAGCTCAGGGAAAGGTTCTTGCCCCCGAGGGGGCTGGGCACTGCCCAGGCTCCCCAGGGAATGGTCCCAGAGCTGCAGGAGCGTTTGGACAGCGCTCTCAGGGATCACAGGGGGGGATTGTTGGGGGGGTCTGTGCAGGGACAGGGGCTGCACTGATCATCCCTGTGGGTCCCTTCCAGCTCAGGATATTCTGATTCTGGGATTGGTATCATCCCTCATCTGAGGGTGCTGCTCTGTAGGACAGTGCCAATCACCAGTGATACCCATGGAGAGCTCAGTGTGGGAATGTTGTAGCTCAGGAGCCAGGAAAGGTGGGAGCAGCACGGGGGGAGCTGGATCTGCCTCTGTCCCCTCCTGTGCAGCCACCCTGACCGTGTCCCTGTCCCTGCAGTGCACCCCGAGCTGCGGGCCCGGCTTCCGCCACCGCATCGTCCTGTGCAAGAGCGGCGACCACAGCGTCACCCTGCCCACGTCCCAGTGCCACGAGGCCACCAAGCCCCCCACCAGCATGAGGTGCAACCTGCGGCGCTGCCCCCCGCCCCGCTGGGTCACCGGCGAGTGGGGAGAGGTAGGGACAGCCCTCCCCACGGGGGAGCTCCCCAAACCTTCCAGTCCTGCAGGGCAGGAGGATTTCACTGGCCAGCAGAGCCCTGGGTGGCCACCACAGCTGTGCAGGGGACAGCAGGACCCCCTGGCAGTGTTCTTTGCCCCCTTTTGGCTCATTTGTGGTGGTGACCTAAGGGCAGAGCTGACCCTAGGGGTGTCCCAGGCTTAGCAGGACCCCACAGAAGTCATTGAAGGGTCCCCATGGGTGCCTGGGGGCAGCAGGGCAGTGCTGCAGATGTGGGATGGTGAACCCCCCACAGCCCAGTGGGGTGACCCTGACCCTCCTCCCTGCCCTCCAACACCCCTCGAGCTGCAGGGTGACATCGGGGTGCAGGAGGCCTGGGAAAGGCTGGGGATTTAGGGCTGGATGAGGGATCCTCCCTGAGCCCTGGAGAATCCAAGCAAGCTTTTCTGGGATGCAGGGCCACAGCACTCGGTCATGCCAGGGAGTCCCAGCTGGGGAGGGAAGGGACAACAACCTCCAGCTCCTTTGCACCCCCAAAGCCCCATCTATGCCCACTCCTGTCATGTTCCTAAAGCCATGGTGGCCACAGCAGCTCCTTCTGTGCTGTCCCCACTGTCAGGAAAATTAATCCACAAACACCAGAGGTTTATGTCCAAAAAGGAGACAGAGGAGTCCTTTTACTTTATTTGAATAAAGGGAGAGGCCATGGGGCATTCTCCTGGTGTCTCTCAAATTTTTGGAGGATGCAGCCTCCTTTTTATCCCAATTTCCCATCTGCATTTCCCTCTCTCTTTCCCCATTGCTGAGGTACTTGAGAGGTCCAGACTTCCCAGAACACCTGATACCTGAGATTCCCCTCTAATGTACAACCCTCCCTTTTAATTTTTAATTCTTACAGAATTCATGTTTTTTCCTCATTGCTTCTTTCATCTTTCAATATCCAATTTCATTTATCAGCAAACCTACAGTTTGTTTGTAAAGGCAAATATCTTTTTCCATTCATCAATCAGTGGAATCCTTCCCGTTGTTTCTTTTATCTCTCAGTGCTGGTTTGATCTACCAGCAGACCCACAGCTGGTTTGGAAAGACAAATCCCTCATTCCTGTCCCCACAGTGCTCTGCCCAGTGTGGCCTCGGGCAGCAGAGGAGATCCGTGCAGTGCCTGGCTCACACGGGGCAGCCCTCCCTGGAGTGCCTGGAGGCTCTGCAGCCCCCTGGGATGCAGCAGTGCGAGACCAAGTGCGAGTCAGGGCCCACGGACAACCCTGAAGGTGAGAGGTCTCTGGGGAAGGGACACGTGTGCCACTGGGGACAGGGACATTGGAGCCAGCACACCACCCGCTGGGCTCAAGGGTGGGGAGACTCCATCTCTGGAAGTGTCCAAGGCCAGGTTGGACACTGGGGCTTGGAGCAAGCTGGGATGGTGGGAGGGTCCCTGCCCACGGCAGGGGTGGAAATTAATGAACTTTAAGGTCCTTTCCAACCCAAGTCACTCTGTGGAAATTGTGGCCATTCTATGGCTCTGGTCCCCTCTGGTCCCAGGCCAACTTGGCCATGACCCCCAGAAATGCAGCAATTGCACCTTGGCAAAGAGAGGCTTTTATCAGTGAGGCCCTCAGCAGCTTCTTCATCCCAGCAGCATCTTTCAGCTTCCTGGCAAAGCCCCCCAGGATCTCCTCAGCCTGGCTGTGACCCTGCTCCCCCTCTCTGTGTCCCTGCAGAGTGCAAGGATGTGAACAAGGTGGCCTACTGCCCGCTCGTCCTCAAGTTCAAGTTCTGCAGCCGGACCTACTTCCGACAGATGTGCTGTAAAACCTGCCAGGGGCACTAGGACAGCGGGACACACGGGAACCCGTGGCAGAACTGGAAGGCCAAAGCTCCACTGGACGCTGCCCGAGCCTGCCCTCCGTGCCCGCCCTGGGAATGTCCCCTGGTTCCCACACAGACTCCAGCGGGAGCCAGCGTCACCCAAACCCGTCCCCACAGACCCCCTTGGCCCCCGAGCTTCACAATGGCAGGTTCCCAGTTAAACCACTGCAGCCCCAGTTGGATGAGCTGGGAGAGGGGGGAGCTGGGCAGAGCAGGGACTTTACTTGAAATTCTGATGTTGTTATTTATTAGGAGCGGAGCCAGGTCCCGCAGGCGCCACTGAGGGAAGCGGCACCGCTCGCCCCGCTCCTGCCTCATCCTGCTCCGTGTCCCCAGGGCGTCACCACGGCGCTGGAGCACCCCCGGGGCTCTGCCCTTCCCCCGGGATCCCAGGGGACACACGGAGGAGGGTTCAGGTGCCTCGGGTGGCCAGCGTGGCTTGTGGCTGCTGGGCGATGGATGAAGAGGAGCCGCTGTGGGGAGGGGGGAGTGGGGCTGAGCAGGGATTTTGTCCCCTTGGTTTGGACCCTGTCACCTCGGGACTGGCAGCAGGGGACAGGGAGCAGGTCACCCCATGAGCAGAGGGTGACACCAGTTTAACTGGGAGAGGGGGTTCTCCAAACTTCTGTAGTGACCAACCTGGATTGGGGTGTTCCCCTATTTGTCCTTAATGCCCTTGTCACTTTTAGGACCAGTTTTTATCCCTTGGAGCACGAGCTGAGGTGGGGGCAAGGCGTGCTCGGGGTTGCATCTTCATGGGCATCGAGGCTGTGCCAGGCTCAGGGAGTGAAGCAGAGGAGGATGCAGGACATGAAGGGTCCTGTCAGTGTCCCCAGGGCATGAGGGGTTCTGTCACAGTGTCCCCATGACATGAACAGTCCTGTCACAGTGTCCCCAGGTCACCAAGGGTCCTGTCAGTGTCCCCAGGGCCTGGCCCTGCCCAGAGATCTCCTCAGCCTCTGCATTGGCCTCACTTCCAAAGGTGCTTGACTTCCAAAGGTGCTTTGCCTCCGAAAGGTGCTTTGCCTCCAAAGGCAGCCTGGCCACGTGTGGCTGTGGCCTCGAGGTGCCAGTCCCAGTGCTACCCACTCCTCTGCCCACAGGAGGCCTCCAGTGATGGGAAAAGAGCAGGCTTGAAATTCCTCCAGGTCACCTCGTGGCCAAACCTGGGCCAATTTCTCCACAGGCAGCCTGTGGAGACCTGACTTCAACTCTCCAAAGCATGTGCTTTTTGTTAGCATTGTAATTGTTATTGTTACGATTATTTTCAGGCCTTTCCACATCACAGCGATGGGAAAGCTTTGTCCAAAGCCGTGTTTTGTTCCCTTGAGGCCATCCCTGTGGTGCAGGGAGGGGACAGCCCCTTCCCCAGAGCAAAGCCCCCGTGTGTTCCTGTCCCAGCTGCATTTTTGTGTCCACCTGCTCCTCGGCCGATCGCAGCTTCTCTGGTGCTCAGCAAACCTCGTTTCTCTTCCTTCCTGGTGCCATGCTCCATTCTGATGTTTTGGGTGAGGGGAGGGGGTGTTTTCACCATTTTTGTATCGATATATATCTACTGACCAATGTTTAACATACTAACTCTGAGGAGGAGCGACGTAACGGCATGAATTATAATAAAGGAGTAGCTACGATCCCGGGCACAGCTTCTGCTCCCACTTGTGTTCCTCCAGCCCAGGGCTGGGTTTGGGCACCCACAGCACCACAATCCACCCCAAAGGAGGGGTTTGGCAGCAGGGGAGGGTTTCCCTGGGAAGCAGAGCAGATTGGAGAGGTGAGGATTCATCCAGACCTGCTTTAGGATGTGGAGGAACAATTTCCCCCCATGGGAACAGAGACCCCCAGTGTTGGTGATGCTGGGCTGGGCNTGGACATTGGGATTGGAGCAGCCTGGGACAGTGGAAGGTGTCCCTGCCATGGCAGGGGTGGCACTGGATGGGCTCTAAGGCCCCTTCCAACCCAAACCAGTCTGTAACTCTGCAGGGGACAGTGGGGACAGGGTGGCCTCGAGCTGTCTCAGACCTCAGCCTCCTGCAGCAACTCCACTTTGTACCTCAAGTGGAATCTCTTTTATTTAAAATACCTGGGGGGAAAAAAAAAACAAAAACAAACCAGCAGCCAAAAGCATCTTGCTCCTAAAACCACCTCCAAGCACAGACTGACAGGTGGCTGCTGGACAGGTGACATCCAGCTGTCACCTCAGGGTGAGGGGAAGGTCATGGAGGCTCTGAGCATCCCTGCCAGGCTCTGTCCAGCATCTGCTCCCTCCTGCAGCTCAGTGACACCAGCAGCAGCAGAGGTGGGACATCCTGGGCAGGGCCACCCCAAAGTCCCCTGGCAGCAAAGCTGGCGTTGTGCTCCCCACCCCCACAAAGGGTGCAAAATGAGGAAGTGGTGGGAGGGAAAGAAAATTCGTCACAATCGTTGTTACAGCGGAAAGGCAAAAGCTGAGTGCTCTGGGATGGCCCCGGGCCGTCGGTGACAGGAGCCCCGAGCAGCCCGGCCCGGGAGGGACACAGGGACATCATGGTGAGTGCCAGCAGGGCCCTCCTGGGGACCCCACCCTGCTCCCCTCGGGTCCCCCGGGTGTCACCTCCTACTCCTGCCACCTCAGGGCCACCTCAGCCCTGCCCTCCCCTGCACCCAGCCTGGTCCCTTGCTGCCTTGGGACATGGCAGGGGTCTGCCCCATGTCCCTGCTGGAGAGGGGACAGTGTTCCCCAGCTGGGGACAGGCCTGGGTGAGGCACTGGGGTGGATGTGGGGTGCTGGTGTCCCCCAGAACAGGGTGGGTGCCACCAGGGGATGGATCTGTGCTGGCACAGAGAGGTTTGGGCTTTGCTGTCGCTGCCGTGGTACCCACAGGACAAACTGGTGTTCCCACTGGTGCTTCTGGTGTCAAACTGGTGGTGCTGGTGGGGCAGGGGTGGCAGCCAGGAGGGACCCTCTGGTGCTGGTCCCCAGGTCAGACCTTGCAGGGGACAGGGGCTGCAGGGAGGACGGGGGGCTGCTGGGAGGGCACAGACACTTCTGGGTGTTCTGGAGGCAGAAGAGGAAGATGAAAGCTCTCAAAATTAGGAAGATGCTCAGACATGGGGTAAGGGGCTGTGAGCTCCCAGCTCTGCTTCCTATGCCCCTTGGGGTGATGCTGTCCCCAGCTATTTGCAGCCAGACAGGAAGGGGACAGTGGCCAGGCTGAAACTGAACCTTCTTCCACCCACGCTTGTGGCTGTCACCTCCGAGAGGCTGCTCAGATGCTGTCCCCAAAGACACTCACACTGTCTCCTTCTCACCACCTGAAGCTGCTCTGTGGCTTCCTGGCAGACCAAAGGATTCTGCAGCCACAACCCCGACCCCTGCCAGGCCCAGCTCCAGAGCCAGCCCCATCCCCAAACCCTGCTGTGCCTGGCTGTGACAGTGATGTGACAAACCTGCTGCTTCTCTCGAGCCTTCCGGTGGTTTTTAAGGTGTTGATGCTTTTAGGCTTGGCTTATCTCGATTCAAAAAGTGCCCCTTTGGGTTGCATCCGCTCCTTGCTCAGTGCTGCAGGCTTCTTTTGTGGTTTAGACCACAGCTTTGAAGAAAACACGATGTTTTGGATGTGCTGCCACAGGGCTGCTCCCCTCCCCGCCCAGAGATCCTATCTGAGTGCCAGGAGCATCCTGGCACAGGGGTGGGGACAGTGCCAGTCCCACAGCTGGGGAGGCTCGGGGGCTCCTCATGTGTCACCTGCCACCTTTGGAGCAAAGTCCCTCATGCACAGGGGCTGCAAAGGGCACCTGGAAGGTGGAGTGGGGACAAAAGCTTCTCCCTGCTTGGCATGAGGATGGAATGGCTTGGTCCAGGCACCCTTCCCTGGGCAGCTTTGGCCTGGGGCAGAGGAGGGGACTGGACAGAGCAGGGGACAGAGAAACTGCTGCCCCAAACTCTGGAAGTAATTAATTTGTGCTCCCACTCCCCACAGGGACATCATCTGCAGCCCTATCCCATGGGAGCTCTCTGGGCACTGAGCTGGGATAATACCAGGGCTTTAAGGGATCCCAATTCCTCTTCATCCTGATTTTATTCAGATTTACCTGATTTTTCAGTGAGCCCTGGCCCTGCAAAGCCCCCGCTGACACACTCAGGGAAGCCAGGCAGGAACACCCAGAGCTCTGCAGGTCCCCAGGACAAACCCTTCATTCCCCACCTGTGAGTTGGTGTTTTCCTCCCAGCTGGACTGCACCAGGTGCCCCAGCAGAGCCAGGAAAGCCCCTGAGCTGGCCCAGAGGAAGAGGAGGTGAAGACACACTCACCACCGACAGCCCAGGGCAGTCATGTGGCTGTAGGAGAATCTCTGGGTGTCAGCTCAAAAACTTTGAGCTCTCAGTGCAGGAAATGCTCCTTGGCCTTAATTGGCCTCGATCAGCAGCCCAGGGTGCCTGTGCCAGCAGGTTTGGGGTGATGGGGACAGGGCACAGAGGTGTTTGGCTGCCCATGGGCTCTTCCCACTCTTCTCCTCCTGAAACCCAGGGTTTGGGCCAGGGTGGGGTGGAGCTGGGCAGCTCCTGGAGTCCCTGGCGGCTCCCTGGGTGACACCACAGTGACCTGGAGAGGATGGCTCAGCCTGCCTGTTTGTCCAGCTGGACTTCCTAGGGGATAATAGGATGAAGGCAAGAAAAAAGCCCAGGAGGAAGAGGAGGAGCTCCCTGGGTGATTTCAGGCTGTCTGAGCAGCCCTGAACCCCCTGAGCCCCCTGAGCTGACCCAAAAAAAGGTGGTAGGACAACACAGCCAAGAGCCCCTTCAGCAGTTACGTGGGCTTGACTTGCATTTGGGGTTTGGAGAGGGGGCACAGGGGATGTTTGGGGGTGCAGAGCCCAGCGAGGAGGGAGATGAGCAGGGGAGCAGCACGTGATGGAGCCAGGTTGTGACTGACACCCCAGGGTGGCTCTGGGGGGCTGGGGACACCCAGGGAAAACCAGAGACTGCCAGGAGTCTGCAAAGGTGTTGGGATCCAGAGCCCTGAAATCTTGAGAGTCTGCGGGGAAATCAAGCAAAAGGGGAAGAGAAAAAGAAAAGGGAAATGGAAAGAGGCAAGGGCTGATGGGGGAGAAGTGAAATCGGTGACAGGAGCATGGGGGTGAAAGAGGAACCGCGGGGATGGGGAAAGAGGGGCCACAGACTGGTCCAGATGGGGCGTCCCCTCCTGGGCACTGTGCCGGGAACCACACAGGCGCCACAGCAGAGACCAGCTCGTTTGTGGGGACATCGAGGGCAAGGGGAGGCCTTGAGGTGGTTTTTGCAGGATGAAATCCCCCCCTCCCAGTCCAGGGCTGTGTTTACCCCACAAGGGCTGAAATCACAGCCCAGCTCTGCTGCTGCCCCACAGCCCCCGCGGGACAGAGCTGGGTGAGCTGGGACAGCTCAGAGGGTGCCGGCACCTCCCTGGGCAGGAGGAAGGGGAACAGGGGCACGGTGGTGCAAGGAGGATGTGGGGGTGCAGAGGATGCCGCCACCACCACCCTCCCCCTGCGTTGCCCTGGCTCATAATCAGTCTGTGCATCAACTGCTTCATTAGTGCTTCATTAGCCCTGGGGGCTGGGCAGGGCCTCTCTGCTCCTCTGCGGGTGCCAGGCGGTCAGGAGGGATCCAGAGGGTTGGGACAAGCCCCCGTGCACTGAATTTACAGCTCTGCGAGTTCCCAACTTGGCCAAACGCCTCCCTTTCACCACGAGGTGCCTGGTTTGGAGCGACAGCTGAGCCAGGGACCAGTCCCAGAAGCTCAGGGGGGGTCAGAGCCAGCCCTGGTGGAAGGAGATGGCCTTGGCACAGTCACCGTGTCCCTGTCCCCTCAGGGCAGCAAGGAGCGCTTCCACTGGCAGAGCCACAATGTCAAGCAGAGCGGGGTGGATGACATGGTGCTGCTGTCCAAGATCTCCGAGGAGGCCATCGTGGAGAACCTCAAGAAGCGTTTCATGGATGATTTCATCTTTGTATCCTTGCCCAGGCAGCGGGGACAGGCACAGGGAGCAGCAGGGATGGGCTTCAAGGCTTTGTCAGGGCACGGGACAAACTGGAGCTGCCCCAGTGCTTACAGTGTGTCCTGTGCCCTGCGGGGACAGGTTTGGGGACAGGTTTGGGACCAGCTGCACCATCCCTGAGCTGAGCTGCACTTGGCAGAGACACAACAACCAAACCTCCTGTCCTGCCGTGCTGCAGGACCCACCTTGGTCCTTCCTTTGTAGCCACAAAGCCCTGAGCAAAGCCCCTCACGTTCACCTCCCCCTGCTCCTGTGAGGGGTGGCAGCAGTGACCATTGTCCCCTGTTGCTGTCATCCACCCGCAGCGATGCCACAGCATGTCCTGGCTGCTCTGAACCCCCACAAATCCAGGCAAACCCTGGATGGAGCAGGAGCATCCCTGCAGGTCCATGCCACCCCTCATCCCCAGCAGTGCCAGGACACAGGGGACACCATCCCAGCGCAGGGGACACCATTCCAGGACACAGGGACACCATCCCAGCACAGGGGACACCATCCCAGGACACAGGGGACACCATCCCAGGACACAGGGGACAGTGAATTGCTCCAGCTCCCTGCTGCCATAGCGGAGCTGGCACTGCTGGCCACCGCAGCTCTGGGGGAGGACAGGGACGTGTCCCCAAGCCCTTGCTCACCCCACAGCTGCCTGGGGACGTGGCCAGCTCGGTGCCCTGCTCCCCAGGGCCGGATGGCTGTCCCTGCTGGGGACAGGTAGCAGAGCCCCGAGGGGCACAGCCGGGCACAGGGAGGGCTCAGGGGTGGCAGAGGTGCTGCCCACACCGCTGGATTTCCCCTGCAGATGTGGCCCTGTCCTTACAGGGCCATGTCCCGGCTGTGACTCAGCCACAGCCCTGGGGCTTTATATGCGTTTGGGGTTGGCTTTTTTTGGGGCTTTTTTTGTTAGTTTGTTTTTTTTTGAGGGGAGAAACACCCCACGCCGCCTCTCTCTTCCTTTTTTTTCTGTGCTGCTGCACGCAGGGCTCTGTCCAGTCATGACTCAACATCACAAGCTTCTGCATTTCCCAGAAAAGCTCCCTCATCCTGCCCTTTGGCCGCTGTCCCCCTGCCCCGCTGGCAGGTGGGACACAAATAGGATATCAAAGGCTTGGGATAACCCCACCTGCACTGCTCCGTCCCCAGCCTCCATCTCCTCAGCCAGCTGATCCTGCATTTCCAGGTGCAGTTCCCTGCCTTTCCATGGCCCTGCCCGCACCGAGTGATTCGGGGATGCTGCAGGAAAGGAGTGGCTGGTGGGCAGGGAAAGGCAGGAGCCGCGGTTCCTCTGCTCTTTGTGCCTCAGTTTCCCTGGATGTAAAATCAGGATGGGCTCCTGCTGGAAAAGCTGCAAATGGAGCGTGAGCAGAGGGTGGATTCCAGGGATGCTGGAGAAGCTTTTGGGGCCATTCCTCAGCCAGAGCAGGGAGTTGAGGGGATGCGCCTGCACGCAGCACCCTGCAGGGGACACCCCGGGGCTGAGGAAGCTCTGGGAGTGCCCCAGGTCAGGGAGCAGAGCAGGTCTGCCTGTGCCGAGCTGGAAACCCTGGTGCCAGGACGTGGCAGGGACCTCATAACCCCCTCCCAGCCTCCGGGGTGGGACTGGGCACGGGAAAGGGGGGACATGGGAAGCGACACATGGCCCTTGACCTGCTGCCCAGACCTACATCGGGCCCGTGCTGATCTCCGTGAACCCCTTCAAGCAGATGCCGTATTTCACCGACCGCGAGATCGAGCTGTACCAGGGCGCGGTGAGGCTGCCCCGGGGCAATCCGGGCTTCATTCTGTGCAAAGCCCCTGAGGGTCCCCGTCCTCCACAGCCCCTTGGCTGCTGCAGGGGTCAGTGCTCCCAGCAAGAGACCCTGCAGCAAATCCTGGGGAATTCAGCTCAGAAATGCACGCTGAAGAAACCCAAAGATGGTAAAATGCAGCCGGAGTGGCTCTGCCCCAGCGAGCCTCCCAAGGAGGAGGGGAGAGGCAGAAAACACCAGACGCTGCTGATGAGCTGGTGTTTGTGGGGAGAGGATGATTCCCGCCTGGGCAGAGTGATCGGGGGAGCTGGGGAGCTGGGGGTTGCTCTGTGCCCAGCACTGCTGTCCTTGTCCCTTGTTTAGGGTCAGTGTGAAGAGGCTGGCTGCCCTGTGGGCAGTTAAGGGGGTTTGGGGAGGGGAGCTGGGGGCTGCCCTGTGCTCAGCCCTCTGTCCCTGTCCCCTGCTTAGGCCCAGTATGAAAATCCCCCCCATATCTACGCCCTGACTGACAACATGTACCGGAACATGCTGATCGACGGCGAGAACCAGTGTGTCATCATCAGGTACTGGGGGACACTGGGGCACAGCTGGGCTGCCACTGCCCCTGGGGACATCTGTCCCCACCACCCCTTCTCCCCAGCCAGGGTGTCCCAGCTAAGAGGTGGCTGAAGAGTTGGCTCCTGGGCTCTGGGGTGTCTGGAGGGACAGGCAGGGCTGTGACCAGGGGCGTCCCAGGCAGGGACAGAGCCTTGTGCAATGCAGCTCTCCGGGGCAGTGTTGCAAGGGAAATGGTCAGGATGTGGGGCAAGGCCAGAGACTTCCCTCTGAGGCTCCCAAGTCCCCTCCTCCACTTCTAAATCCAGTAACAACAAATTCAATTTCTCATGGAGCAGCTCCTCACCGAGCCATGCTCTGCTCACCCTGATAGCCCTGGGCAGCCCCATCCAAGGGGGTGGCCACAGTCCCCAAAACTCACTGTCATCCCCTGGTCCTGCTCCAGGAGCCACCCAAGGCCCCCAGGATGGGTGGCTCTGGTGGGGCCATTTCACATCTCCTCTGCTTTGCCATTTGCACAGCGGGGAAAGTGGAGCTGGGAAAACGGTGGCAGCAAAATACATCATGGGCTACATCTCCAAAGTGTCTGGGGGTGGGGAGAAAGTCCAGGTAGGTCTGTTGTCCCCTCTGCCACCCATCATTTCATCTCCCAACTGATCCCCACCACCCCAGCCCCACCCCCCCTGGCTGATGGTGACACATGGAGCAGCCACTCCAGGACTGGGGAATGTGCAAAGCCTCAGGTGTGTCCCCAGGCCTGGAGTGGGACACAGCTGTTCTGAGCCCTCCCCTCCTCTGTCCCCAGCATGTGAAGGACATCATCCTGCAGTCCAACCCGCTGCTGGAGGCCTTTGGAAATGCCAAAACTGTCCGGAACAACAATTCCAGCCGCTTCGTAAGTCCCAGGGCAGGTGTGGGGGGTCAGGGCTGCAGCAGAGCCCTTGAACCAGCTGGGTTGGAAAGGTGACCTTTGAGATCAAGTCCAGCCATTTCCCCAACACTGCCAAGGCCACCACTGGGCCATGTCCCCAAGAGCCACATCTACACAGCTTTTAAATCCCTCCAGGGATTGACTCCACCACAGTCTGTTCCAGTGCCTCACCACCCTTTCAGTGGAGGAATTTTTTGTGATATCCAATCTAAATCTCCCCTGGGGCAATGTGAGGCCATTTCCTCTGTCCTGTTGCCTATTACTGGGAGAAGAGACCAACCCCACTTGGCTCCAACCTCCTTTTGGGCAGCTGAGGGAACAATGAGGTCTCCATATAAACCATGAAGTCTTCAGCCAGGGATTGCACATCCCAGCAAAGCTCCTCGTGTGGTGGGGAGGGGTTGGGGGGAAATGAGGAATCCCCTGAGGCAGGGCCATGGCTCTGAGCAGGATCTGTGCTGGAGCAGGGAAAATACTTCGAGATCCAGTTCAGCCGGGGTGGAGAGCCTGATGGGGGCAAGATCTCCAACTTCCTGCTGGAGAAGTCGCGCGTGGTGAGCCAGAACGAGTGCGAGAGGAATTTCCACATCTACTATCAGGTATGGGGGTGGCCTGGAGCCACCAGGCTGCAGTGGGGGGGACCAGGAGCTGGGTGACCACAGCCCCCTGTCCCCTCCCAGCTCATCCAAGGGGCATCCCAAGAGCAGCGGCAGAATTTGGGCATCATGAGCCCGGATTATTACTTCTACCTGAACCAGACAGACACCTACCAGGTGGAGGGCACAGATGACCGCAGCGATTTCCACGAGACCATGGTGAGTGCCTGGGAGGGAGGGGAGGCCCCAAAAGCTCTGGGGCTGGGCAAGTGCTCACAGTGTCCATGCACCCCCAGAATGCCATGCAGGTCATCGGTATCCGTGGCGAGGACCAGCAGCTGGTGCTGCAGATCGTGGCAGGGATCCTGCACCTGGGCAACATCAGCTTCAGGGAGGAGGGCAACTATGCCCGGGTGGAGAACGCTGACTGTGAGTAGCCAAGTGGCTCCAGGGGACAGGTGGGGACAGTCACAGGGACCCTCGGGAATGAGGGGCAAAGGGAAGCAGGACCAGCACCTTCCCCAGGTTAGACATGGGGAAACTGGGGCAGCAAGCAAATGGCTCAGGCAGAGCTTGATTTAGCCAGGGGACAGATGCCAGGTGTAACTTTGGGAGAGGAAGGACCCATCCCATGTCCCCAGTCACTGTCCCACTGCTGTCCTCCACATGTGGATGGGGCTGAGGGTTTCAACCACGGCCGGAGCCAGGTGGGGAGGACACAGCCCTGACCAGCCCCACTCTGCCCAGCCCTGGCCTTCCCTGCCTACCTGCTGGGGGTCGACCAGGAGCGCCTCAACGAGAAGGTCACCAGCAGGAAAATGGACAGCAAGTGGGGCGGCCGCTCCGAGTCCATCACCGTCACCCTCAACGTGGAGCAGGCAGCCTACACCCGGGACGCCCTGGCCAAGGGGCTCTACGCCCGCGTCTTCGACTTCCTGGTGGAGGTGTGTGAGAGGGGATGGTCACCCCTGGTCCAGGAGACAGCCAATCCCACTGCCCTGCACCCACCTTGTCCCCTCTGTCCCGCAGTCCATCAACCGGGCGATGCAGAAGCCGTATGAGGAGTACAGTGTTGGTGTGCTGGACATCTACGGCTTCGAGATATTCCAGGTGTGTGTGGCTGTGCTGCAGGAGCCTGGCTGGGAATGTCCTGCCCTGCTCCCACAGCAAGGACAGCACCTGGATCAGGTGGCCCCAAGAAGGGTCCCTGGAATAGCATCCAAGTACTGCTGGTTGGGGTCCTCCCATGAGCCAGAGGAGCAGAAGGCAACTCGGCACCATTTTCTCTTCCATCTACCATGCAGAGAAATGGCTTTGAGCAATTCTGCATTAACTTTGTGAATGAGAAGCTGCAGCAGATCTTCATTGAGCTGACCCTGAAGGCAGAGCAGGTACGGGGGGCTGGGCTGGGGGCTGTGCCAGCACCCCAATTCCTGCACCCCCCTCCTCCCCAGCACCACAGCTGGAGCAGGGGGTCTGCAGCACATCCCGGGGGCTGGGGGCCCATCCAGCTCTCCCTGTGCTTGCCCAGGAGGAATATGTGCAGGAGGGGATCAAGTGGACACAAATCCAGTACTTCAACAACAAGGTGGTGTGTGACCTGATAGAGAACAAGCTGGTGAGTGGGGTCCCCTCTGCCAGGGAGGCTTTTTGGGGAGCAGAGGCACCCAGGGACAGGGAGTGGGTTGTTGAGGTGGCAAAAGATGGTCCTACCAAGCAGCAGAGAATCCCAGACTGGTTTGGATTAGCAGGAACCTTAAGGATCATCTTGTTCCACTCTCTGCCACGGGCAGGGACATTTTGTACTGTCCCAGGGTGCTCCAAGCCCTGTCCAGCCTGGCCTTGGACACTTTCAGCACCCGTGGGAGGGCACCAGCTCTGAGCTGTGGCTCAGCATGAAGCAGCTGTGAACAGGTGCAGGATTGGGCCCTGCCCCACCCATGGCTTCCCTTTCCCTGTCCCAGAACCCTCCTGGGATCATGAGTGTCCTGGATGACGTGTGTGCCACCATGCATGCCACAGGCGAGGGCGCTGACCAGACCCTGCTGCAGAAGCTGCAGGCGGCTGTGGGCACCCACGAGCACTTCAACAGCTGGAGCTCGGGCTTTGTCATCCACCACTACGCTGGCAAGGTGGGAAGGGCACCCCAAACCCCACACCCTGCACCCCACAGCCCCACCCTCCGCAGCTGAGGTCCCCTCCTGTCCCCAGGTGTCCTATGATGTGAACGGCTTCTGCGAGCGCAACCGCGACGTGCTGTTCACAGACCTGATCGAGCTGATGCAGAGCAGTGAATTGTGAGTGCTGGGCACCTGGGGCACCCCAAACGGGCTGGGGGAAACAGCACAGTCCTCAAAATCCACATCCTAAAGGCTTTGTGGGCATCACAGCTTGGGGTGCTCAGTCCTGCATGGCCTGATGGGCACCGGGGGCATCCCAGGGCTGGGAAGAGTGGGATCATCCATCAGCTCTGCTCCTGTTCCTGCTCCTGTTCCTGCTCCTGCTCCTACCCCTGCTCCTGCCCCTGCCCCTGCCCCTGCTCCTGCTCCTGCCCCTGCTCCTGCTCCTGCTCCTGCTCCAGCTCCTGCTCCTGCTCCTGCTCCTGCTCCTGCCCCCGCTCCTGCTCCTGCCCCAGTTCCTGCTCCTGCCCCTGCTCCTGGGGGTGCTCAGGGAGGGATTCAGCCCCACTCACCCCACAGTAGAGGATTTCCCAGTGGCAGAAGGCAGAGCTGGAGCAGGCTCAGCCC
>VXBI01005845.1:50318-85598 GCA_013397375.1 Toxostoma redivivum | reverse complement strand
CCCCATTCCCCATATCCCAATCCCCCTTTCCCCAAATCCCAATCCCCATTCCCGTACCACAATCCCCCATTCCCCATATCCCAATCCCCCTTTCCCCAAATCCCAATCCCCATTCCCGTACCCCAATCCCCCTTTCCCCAAATCCCAATCCCCATTCCCGTACCCAAATCCCCCTTTCCCCATATCCCAATCCCCTTTCCCTGTACCCCAATCCCCGTTTCCCGCTCTCCGCCTGCACCACCGCCCCATTACCCGCAGGGGGCAGCACCGGCACGGCCATGGGGGCGTCCCGGCCGTGGAGGGGCCCGGAGGCTCCGGGGGGACCCCGGGCTGGGGATGAGCCCCGTGCAGGAGGGGCTGAGCACGGCTGTGCTGGGGATCAGCGGAACCCCGTGCAGGAGGGCTCTGAGTACGGCTGGACCCGGGCTCACCCCGGGCACGGAGTCCTGCTCTGGGATAACGCAGCTGCTCCCAACCCGGTGCTGCCAGGGTGGGATGTGCGACCTCCAGGAAAGGAGGTCGAGGTTTTTTTGGAGGCGCCTCAAGGGTTTGGGTGGCACCAAGGTCACTCCAGGAACTTGGCAGAAGAGTCTGAAACAGGAGCTGTTGAGTCCAACCATTAACCCAGCAACACCATGATCACCACCAAGCCCTGTCCCCAAGTGCCACATCCACGCTACTTTTGAGCATCTCCGGGGCTGGGGACTCCAGCAGTGCCCTGGCAGCTGTGCCACTGCCTGTCCGCCCTTCCCGTGGAGGAATTTTTCCCAATTTCCAATCTAAGCCTCCCCTGGCCCAGCCTGAGGCCGTTCCCTCTCCTCCTGTCCCTGTTCCCTGGAGCACAGCCCGACCCCCCCGGCTGTCCCCTCCTGTCAGGGAGTTGTGCAGAGCCACAAGGGCCCCCCTGAGCCTCCTTTTCTCCAGGCTGAGCCCCTTCCCAGCTCCCTCAGCCTCTCCTGGGGCTCCAGCCCCTTCCCCAGCTCTTTTCCCTTCCCTGGACATGCTCCAGCCCCTCAATGTCCTGCTTGGGGTGAGGATCCCAAACTGTCCCCAGGACCTGAGGGGCCCCAGCAGTGCCAGCACAGGGGACAGTCCCTGCCCTGGGCCTGCTGGCCACCTCTGGCCCAAGCCAGGTGCCACTGGCCTTCCTGCTCCCCTGGGCACACACCAGCCCCTGTTTGGCCACTGCCTCTGTGCCCTGCAGTAATTAGCTGTGCCCTGCAGTAATTAGCTGTGGATTCTGGCATCCCTGTGCCATGTAACCATGAAACAACAGGCAGCCCCTATCTCAGAGCAGATTTGGAGGCACCTTGCAGATCCCTGCCTGATCTCCCTGATAGGGAAGCTGAGCCATGCAGAGCAGGTATTGATCCATCAGCACCTGCACAGAGCCAGGCCCAGCTGCTCCCACACAATCCAGCATCACATCCACTGCCTTGGAAAGAGAGGGTGGGAATGGCTCTGCCTACAGCCCTAGGGATGTGCCTGGGGTGGGATTTGGGGAGCCAGGGCTGCCTTAGGGCACTGTCCCCACCTCACCTGCACACAGGGTCATCAGCTCCAGCTGCCCCCAGCACCTCTCAGGCTGTTTGCAAGACTTGGTAAAAATTAATTCCTGATTTTACAATGTCCCTCAGCTCAGCCAGACCAAGCAGTAACACCAGGAGCTGCCACAGTGGCAATTCCTGCTTGGCACTGCCAAGGGGTTCTGGATCCCATGTAAGGGAACCAACACCCAGAGAGGCCACAGAGAAACCACCAGTCCCAAGGAGCTCACACAGGAGCGAAATGGACTCCAGGTGCCTCAAGGCCCAAGATGCACCCCTGATTAGGGTTAAAGAATGCTGCATCTGCTGGGAAGGCATTTCCAGAGACCCCAGGAGCACCAAAGAGTACTTCAGTCCAAGATTACAACACACTCAAGCAAACAGGCAGGAGGCCTCTGTGTGCAGGATCCTCAAATGTCACCACTTTTGGGTTTTCAGCTCACATATGAGGGTTTGAAGCAGCACTGGTGTTGGAATATCACCATGTCCTGTCCCTGCACCTCTTCCCTGACACCAGGATTGTGCTTCAACAGCATCAGGTCTCAGCCAGCTCATGACACTTCTGCTCAGTATGGCCATGGACAGCTGAACCCTGAGGTCTTTCCCTTCTCTGGCCTGGGCTTGCACTTGTCTGGAGAATTTCTGTGAACAGGTAGGGAAAAATCAGGATTTCTCTGTTTGCTCCCACAGCACTGCTCAGTCAGAGCTGCACTTGCCCCTAATTCACACAGTGTGTGCTAATATCCTGGTTTTTTGCAGGAGAAACATTGGAGTGAGAGCATCCCTGGGCAAGCTGGAGCTATTCCTCATCACCTCCATGGTCCTGAAGCATGAGGGGCTGCTGTGCTCTGCACCCTGCCTGCAGTGAGATTTCAGGACATGAAAATAAAATTTGGGAAACATCTATCTTTGGGAACCAGTGCCACAGGGAGAGGCACACTGTGGGTGGGATGGTTCCCTCTCCCAGTTCCCATTCCAGTTTCCCAGTCTCAACAACAGAGGAGATAGGCACGGGCTCAGCCTGGAGGCCACAGCCTCTGTCACCAGCCTTGTGCAACCCTCTCGCCCTCCCTCCCTCCCTCTGAGGGTGTGGGAGAATTCCTGGCAGGCAGGAGCTGCTCGGGGTCCAGCTGGGCTTGGGAAACAGCTCCAGGAGCACGGGAGAGCCCCCAGGCTCCCTCCTGCACCCTCTCCAGTCTCCCACATCCCAATCCCTCAAACCCTTGCTTGGCTCCAGAACTGGAATGGAGTGGCCAGATCCTCCTCAGGGTTGATTTCACAGCCTGGAGCTGTTTTGATGCCAAACTCCATCCTGATGCAAGGTGGAAGTCGAGGGAGTTGCAGCAGCCAGGGGTTATTTTGGGCCCTTCAGCTTCACCTTGGAGTTGCCTGAAGACTCAAACTCTTGGGATTAGTTGGTTTTATTAGTTGGAGATGGGTTTTAGTTCCTGCAGGGAGAGGCAGGAATTAAAAGAGTAACAAGGTAGTGAAGAATTGGGAAGTTATTAAATGAAGAAAGGAAACATCTCTGCAGGCGAGGGCTGGTGAGGGCCAGGGTGGATGTTCAACACAAGGAGAGCGCCCAGACATCTTCTCCACAGAGTCTGGCCCATCAGACATGTGGTTTCCCATCAAATTTACCAGGGGAGTTTCAAATTGGGTATTAGGAAAAATTCCTTGGTGGAAAGGGTGTTCAGGCACTGAAACAGGCTGTCCTGGGAAGTGGTGAAGGCACTCTGGCTGGAAGGGTTCAAAAAACCTGTGGAGGTGGCACCTGGGGACAAGGTTCAACCTTGCCAGGGCTGGGTTGATGGTTGGGCTCAATGGCCTTAGAGGGCTTTTCCAGGCCCAGGGGTTCTGTGGTTCCATGTTTGGTGATTCCCATTGTCCCTGGGGCAGCCCTGAGAGATTTGGCACAAGTTTGCCAATGCTGGCACAACCCTGGAAATGGCATCAGGATCTTCCTGTGGAATGTGCACAGAGGGGGAACGTCCAGGGACACTCCTGCACCTCCCTGCCCTTCTCAGGCTTTGCCNGAACAAATCCTGGGGATTTCCCATTTCAGAAGGGAAGGGCTCCCAGGGCAGCCATCAGGCAGCAGGTAGGCCAGGGGACATTGGTTTNCAATGGCCTTAGAGGGCTTTTCCAGGCCCAGGGGTTCTGTGGTTCCATGTTTGGTGATTCCCATTGTCCCTGGGGCAGCCCTGAGAGATTTGGCACAAGTTTGCCAATGCTGGCACAACCCTGGAAATGGCATCAGGATCTTCCTGTGGAATGTGCACAGAGGGGGAACGTCCAGGGACACTCCTGCACCTCCCTGCCCTTCTCAGGCTTTGCCAGTTCAGGTGACAAACTCTCCCAAGAGGTTTTTCCAGTGGCTCTTCAAAGTGTCACCATGTCCCTGTTCCAGCAGCCCCTCTGTGCCCTCGAGGCACTCACACCAAACTTCTGTTTCCAAAAGGGAGACTGTCCCAAATATCCACCTTCCTTTATTTATGTAGGANGATATTGGGGGAAAATCCTTCCCTGTGAGGGTTGTGAAGCCTTGGCACAGGTTGGTCGGGGTTGTGGCTGCCCCTGGATCCCTGGTAGTGCCCAAGGCCAGACTGGATGGGGCTTGGAGCAGCCTGGGACAGTGGAAGGTGTCCCTGTCCATGGCAGGAGGATGGAACTGGATGTTTTTTAGGGTCTGTTCCAATCCAAACCATTCTGGGATTCTAAGAGGAGGTGTTTTTCCAGCCAGCACCTAATCAAACAGAACCTTGCTGCTGCAAAATATGACCACAGAAATAATCTTTAAAAGGCTCAGGTAAACATGGGCAGGTCCTGACTAGTTAAATATGATGGCCCACAACCTCCAGCTAAGGAAGTATTAAATCACTGACCACCAGAAGATGGGGCAGGAGGCAAACCTGTGTCTGCCTTCTTAGGAACTTCCTAAGGAACTTCCTAGGCTCCAATTCCCCTTCCTGAAGCAGAGGCAGCAGCTCCTGCTCTCAGCCCAGCAGGGAGCAGGGAGCACAGAGGGGCTGGGGGTCTCCTCCTTGAGAACTCATGAGCCTACATGAAGAATCTCTGGTTCCCAGGGCTGCTTGCAGACTCTGCTATCAAATCTCTCCCAGGACTTGCACAAACCACTGGGGTCTCCTGCCAAAACTTTGCACCACTCTGGGATTGCAGTGTGGGATAACACAGCTCCTGCTCTGAGCTGCTGCCAAGGCCCTGCCAGCTGGGATGGGGAGCTACAGGCTCAGCCTGAGCAAAAAGGAACTTTCTCTGCACCCCCTTCCCTTTCCACATCTCTCCAGAGTTAACATTCCAGCAAATGTCCCATCCTGGAAGGGTTCAAGGCCAGGAGCAACCTGGGTAGTGGAAGGTGTCTCTGCCCATGGGAATGAGATGGGCTTTAAGGTCCCTCCAACTCAAACTCTTCTAGGATTTTATGAAATAAGGTTGACAAATTGCTGGCTGCAGGGGTTTGGTTTGGTGAGAGGAGCCTCTCTGCTCTGTGGCTCCTGAATCTGAAACCTTCCAGGACTCCAGGCAGCCCTGTGGCTGAGAAAGCCCTGGTTGTGCTGTGCATGGCCAAGAACAAGGTGATTCTTCTTCTTCCTGATTTAGATATTTTCATCTACAAGAAGGGGAGAGTGGGGAAGGTCTCTGTTCAGCCCCTGCAGGTCCAGCAGCTCCTGGTGAGTTACACAAGCCAAAGCCTCCCTGCACACCTCGCAGTGCTGGAGGCACATGTGACAGATGACAGAGCATCCTTTAATTACTCTGTTCTTGCTGTCACCATCAGCAATTAAGACATTTGCTTTAAACCAGCCAGGATTTCAAAACAAGCCCGGGGTGGTCAGATTGACACAGCCTCCTGGGCTGCCTGGTATGGCATCCTGCCTGAAGCACAGATCATGGGCTGCCTGGGAGATTGCTCAGTGCTGAGGGATTGCTGGGGAATCTCTCCTGGACCCTGAGACCAGCCCTGTGGGGCCTGACAAGGCTTGTGCTGTGCCCCTGTGGAGGCTGACTTGCACAAGGTGTTGCACAGAGCAGGTGTTTCAGGCACTGGAGGCTCCAAAGCCACACCTGGCGTGGGGTGCTCCTGGCTTTGCTGCTTCTCCTGCTGCTGCTGCTGGTTTTTGGTTGCCTGGAGCCCCTGCCCTGCCTGGTGAGGAAATACAGAGATATTTCCAGCTCTGCAGAAGGGAAAGGAATGGGGACAGTGCTGCTGAGGGGCTCAGAGGCAGCAATGGAGGCAAATGCTCCCATTTGGCTGAGCAAGGCACATCCAGCATTAGCACATCTCCTGCTGCTCTTGTTATTTCTTCCTGACCACAATTTGTTAAACAGCTTCCCAGCCAGGCAGAGGACAGATTCCTGCCCTGTGAAGCAAGAAGGAGAGGGATTATCTGCCTGTTCAGCATTAGCAAGGCTCCCAGGTCACCTGCCTGTGTTTTTATACCTGGAAGCAGGAGTACCAAAAGCTAAAGGATGGCAGTGGGATGGAGCCTGTCCAGGCAGCTCCAGGGCCTTCCTGGGCATGGACAGAATGCTGCAGCAGGGTGACAATGAGCCCAAATGCCTGCTTTCCCTTCCTGACTCGCCCTCTGCTTCCCTGTGAGAATGGAGCAAAGCCATTTGTCTCCATCCACGCCAAGGCTCTGACTCACTCTGCTGAGCCAACAGCAGTGGCAATGTGGGATGCCAGCACTCCCACCTCATCCTCCCTGCCCTGCTGCTGCTGCCCCTCTGCCCAGAGCAGCCAAAGCAATAAATAAACACACGTGGCCCTGGACCACAGCAGCTGCCATTGGTATCTCCAAAAAATCCCTCGTCAGCAGCAGCTTGGGTAGAAATCTCCATCCAAGGTGCCACAGGACAAAGCAGGTGGGACCAGCCTGGAGTTAAGCAAGTTTGAATTCTCCCAAACCAACCTGCCAGAGTCTTCTCTTCCCAGTTTTTGGTGGCAGCAGCAGCAGAACTGTCTGCCCAGCATGGCTTGTGGGCACACAGCTATAAAACCCTGGCAGCTGGGCCCTGAGGCTGCTGGTTCAGCTCCTGTGAAGCCCTTGCTCTGTCCCTCAACTTGGACAAGGCTTGGGACACTCTGGGATAGTGAAGGTGTCCCTGCCAGTGGCAGGGGGGGGCGCTGGGTGGGCTTTAAGGTCCTTCCCAACTGAAACCATCTGGGACTCTGTGGTTCCACTGCCTGCTCTCAGCTGTCCCAGTGAGAACCTTGGCACCCAGTGCCTGCCCCAGGGAAGACAGAGAGGCAAAGGAGCTGGGATGAGGCTGCCCAGGTTAAACCCTGTCCTGTGGCACAAAGCCTGAGACATTGCCCGGGATGTGGGGCCTTGCAAGAGGGCATCAGTGCCAGGGAGCAGGAAGGGACCAGCTGAGGGGACAGGACAGTCCCTGAGGAATGCCACGTGTCACTGACCCTCACAGAGCTGAGCAGAGGTGTCTCCTGTGAGGACCCAGGTGGGGAGGAGGCAGCAGGGCTCAGCAAGGAGGTGAGGACTCCAGGGAAGCTTTGAGAGAAAGAAATTTCAAATACAAGGAAGATCAGAATCACAGAGTCCTTAAGGCTGGAAAAACCTTTAAGATGAACAAGTCCAACCATCAGCCCAGCACTGACACTGAGTTCATCACTGACCCATGTCCCCAAGTGCCACATCCACACTGCTTTTGAGCACCTCCAGGGATGGTGACTCCACCACTGCCCTGGGCAGCCCATTCCAACGCTTTACAATCTTTCTGTAAAAAAAAGCCTTTAATTTCCAATCTAAACCTCCCCTGGAGCAACTTGAGGCTGTTTCCTCTCCTCCTGTTGATCATTTCCAGGGAGCAGAGCCCAACCCACCCCAGCTGTCCCCTCCTGTCAGGGAGTTGTGCAGAGCCACAAGGGCCCCCCTGAGCCTCCTTTTCTCCAGGCTGAGCCTCCCCAGCTCCCTCAGCTGCTCCTGGGGCTCCAGCCCCTTCCCAGCTCTGTTCCCTTCCCTGAACACGCTCCAGCCCCTCAGTGTCCTTCTTGTCATGAGGAGCCCAAATCTGCCCCCAGGATTTGAGGTGGGGCCTCAGCAGTGCCAGCACTGGGGGGTCTCTGTGTTACTCTCACAAGGCCCAGAAGCTTCACCCTGTGCTCCCTGGGCACCCTCCTGTCCCCAGCCCAGCCCCGTGTCAGCATCCCCAGCATCCCTAGCATCCCCAGCATCCCAGCCCCTGCTGACCACAGGCAGGAGGATGTAAACATTAGCAAGAGTTTGGAGTGAGGACTCAGCAGGAAACCAAGCTCTCTGTATGACCTAGTTATTGATGAATCAGGGGAGGTGCAGACCCATGACACCCTGCCCAGTTATGCACCCACTGCCTGGCACAGGATGTATCAGGGATGCTTGGACACTTTGCTCACCCCAAGGATGCCAGAGGTTTTAGGATGGGAAAACGCATTCTTTCTGATGTTCACACAGTCCAGGCATCACCTGTGTGGGTTCTTCTTCCCAAATCCACCTCTGCCACCTTCCCTGCCTCCCTTCTCAGGAATGGGCAAGTCACCACTTGTTTCTCACTGAGATTCCCTGGGGAACTGGGGAGCTCCTTTCAGCCTGAGAGCTTGGTCTCCTGCTTGCAGAGTCCATTGGGAGTTCCAAGTGAATAAAAAGCAAATCCATCCCAGACTCCCTCAGCATCCAGGGCTGGGAGCAGCTCTCTGGGATCCCCTCGGATTCCTCTGCTCCAAGTCTGTCCTAGAAGGACACAGAGCCTGGACTTGGTGACACATAACGGAGGCTGCACCATGGTGCAACATCAGCTGCTGCAGTGTTTAATTACCCTCATTTCTAATCCCAGGAGGATTTGTGAGGCTTTTGTAAGCCCTGGCACAGCCCAGCTCTCCCAGGGATGCTCCTTTTCATAGGAGTAGCAAAATAAATGGCTGAGCTTTCCAAAGAGCTTCTTCCCATGGCAGAGGCTTGATCCCTTCTCTTCAGGAACCACAGGGACAAGGACAGGGACAGGGACACTTTAGAGCTTGGTCTCACTTTGCCTGTGGCGTCTCCACCAGGAAGCAGTGGCCAAATAAGAAGTTTCATGTTTAAGAAAACAACATATTTCATTCAACTCTGCATAGAGGAAAAAAAATGTTGTTTTGGGGGCAAAAGTTTAATTGCTGCCAAATTTCTTGAACGCCGGAATGAGGTCCAGGAGGAAAATATTTGCAAAGCAGTCACCCAAAGGTGTCCTGTTCAGATAGTTCTTTAACTAAATAACAGAAGGAACTGGCTAGAAGAAATGAGATCTGATAACAACATTCTTTTTGATGATAATAAAAAACAGCATTTGGGGGAAAAGTTGAGAAGTGGCTTGAATTTAAATCCTGAAAGGGGCAGCATCACCTTGCTCCACACTTTTTGGTGCAAATCCTCGTGTTGGGTTTTCTCCATGAGCAGTGGATGTTCCCTCCCCTGGGAGAAGCAGGGCCAGGGCCAGGTGCGTGCGCCTGCGCAGGGAACCTGCCCCGGGGCACACGGATGATTTCAGGCTGCATTTCCACCCCGCTCTTCCAACCCTTCCAGCTCACACTTCCCTGCCCTGCCTCCTTGCCCCTGCCCATCTGGGGGCACGGATATAAACCCCTCCAGCCAATATGTTTCCTGTGGGGGCCCAGCTTTGCCTGGAGGGTGCACATGGCTCCTGTCCCATCCCAACTCTTTGCCTAGGGACGGAGCAAGGGGATTTTCTGGCGGCTGCTGGCGGTGAGCTCACACTGTGGGCACTCCTCTGGAGCTAGAGCAGCAGGGCAGGTTGCTGCTCCGGCTTTGCTGGAAACCTTGGAGCTCCTGGAGCGTGTGGAAGCAGTGCTGGTCCATCCAAGGATCACAGGTAAGCCAGGCTGGGAGGAGACACCAGCAGCCCATGCTGGCCACTCCATCACTGCTTCCATTTTTCTGCTCCTTCTTCTCCTGCCTCTCCATCCCTTCAGCATCTCTCAACTGACATCTCTTTAGCCATGAGGTGGGATTTGCTATCCTGGGTCCGATTGTTTTTCCACCTTGCATTGCTGTAGAAGCGATGAGGGATGAGCAGAGAGTCCCTGTGGTGTGAAGGAGCACATGGAAACCCAGGAGCATGAAGAGTCAGCCTTCAAACCCTTCTGCCTGCCACCTATTTCTTCAAACCCTTCTGCCTGCCACCTCTTTGCCTCCTGTGGCTGAGATCTCAGCTGCTCTGGGGAGCAGCCAGCCTGCATTAAGGAGAGGCCATGGTTAACAGTGGAGGTTCACCCTCGGGTTGGTCGGTCTGGTCAGAGCAGGAGCTGCAGAAGAGCTCGTTTGTGTTGTCTTACACTCCTGTGTTTTCTCCCTTTGAACTGCTTGGGAAGAGAGGCAGAGGAAGCTGTGGGAGCCCCACCCTGCTGCACATCCAAGGGACTGTGGACACGGTGGTGGCTCAGCTCACCCCACTGCAAACAGGGAGTTTCTGCTCAAGAACATCATCAACTGATGAGTGGGATTGAGACAAATTTCCCTTCCCTGCATTAAAACTGAAACGATTTTCAAAGAGAATCAAAGAAAGTTGTTTGCCACCAGTGCCTCAGGAGCTCAGAGTTGTCACTGAGGCAATGTCACCTTGGTACCTGCCTGGTGTCACCCCAAACCTGCTCACTCTGCAGGGCTGGAGCAGCCTGAGTGGCTGGGTTAGTCCCACACTGCATCCAGGGACTGAACTGCTCTGCTCCAGGGAATTTCTGTTTCTGTTTTGTACCAAAAATCCAGCTAACATGGGTTTGGTGGTGCTTCCAGATGCCTCTGGGCTTGGCACCTATCTTCAGAAACAGCTTTAAAGTCTCAGCGATCTGAAAAAATTATATGGAATAGGAAACTTCTGATCAAAATAAGATCAGAACTGCTTTTTCAAATTAAGGAAAGAGTGCTGAGAAACAATGAGGACAGGAAAGTTTTTAACATGGGGGAAATAAAAACAGGCAGAGGGTTAGACTTTCTTTTTGTTTGGAGTCCCATTTGTAGCTGCAGTGCTAGCAGAGGTTGGGCCTGGCAGTGGAGAACCCTCTGGAGGTGTCAAACTCTGATCCCTTTCACTGGCAAACCAGGGTGGAGATTGCCTTGGAGTGCACTCCAAGTGAAATCCAATTCAGAGGGAAGAGGCACCTCCCAGTGCTCCCAGTGCTCCCAGTGCTCCCAGTGCTCCCAGTGCCCCAGGACTCTGGTAATGCCCAGGGTCTGTGCTGGCGCTCTGGGGCTGAGCTCCCAAGAGCTGAGTTCCAGCCCTTGGGAAGATGCTGAGGAGCAATGGAGGAGAACAGAGCCAATGAGCACCAACCTCTGTAGGGTTGTCCACTCCCCAGAGGTAACACTCAGAGCACAGGGAAGTCTTCCCGGCAGGAAGGTCTGAGTCATAAAGAAAGTGAGGAGAAGGGAGAAGACAAGGTGACAAGGACTGGGCTGAAATGGGGAAGCATCGTGTGGCAGCAATGGCACCTGAGCAGAGATGTTAATGCCATGGATTGGTGACCATCCTCAGAGCCCAAGAGCAACTCTGGGGCGATTTGCACCTCCTGCATCGAGGGGAGAGAGGAACGATCGAGCAGTAGGATGTGTATTGGGAAGAGGATGAGTCCTTGGTAGCCGGGTAAGGCGCTGTGCTGGTGCCACTCTGTGAGGAGCGGGGTCCCCTTTGGGTGTGCAGCCCTCTCCCCCCCTGTGCCCGGCACTGACTGCTCCTCTCCTTTCTCCCGAGGTGTCTGACCATGCCCAGCATATTCTCCTACCAGAGTGCCGAGGTGGATTGGTGCGAGAGCAACTTCGTGCGCTCGGCGGTGATTGCTGAGTACTACAACACCGTGAGTGGCTGAGGGAGGCTGGGGCCGGCTCGGGCACCCAGGAGCTGCTTTTGGGACCCAGACAGGACGGGACATCCCTGTTTTCTTTCCTCCTCCTCACTCCTTTGAACTTGCTGGTGCTGGAGGGTGCTGGTATGGGGAGCGTTTCCTGAGCTTCAGGTAAATCACGGGACTTTTGTTGCTTGCAGTGATCGCTCCCCAAAACGTGCTGGGGTCAGGGGCGATGCTGGTGTGTGTGTGAGGTTGATTCCCAGTGAGAAAACTCTGGCAGAGCTCCTTCACAGCCCAGATCTGTGAGATCCTGTTATACCAGTCCTGCAGCTCTGCTGCCAGCCGGGGTAAGTCCCACACAGGGCTCACATATTCCAGCTAAATGTACAGGAGTGGCAAAATGAGAGGCAGCACTTCCATGAACCGTGTCAGGCAGGTTGGGAATACGGAACTCAGAAGGAAGCTGGTGCATGAGCCAGTTTCACCTCCTGTGATCCTTTATCACCCAGGCTGCATCCTGTGCCAGTGCCTTGGCTGCAGCAGGGCTGGAGCATCCATATCTGCCTGCAGAGGGCTGAGATAAGCGGCCTCTCCAAGCATGTCCTGCTCCCTCAGAGCAATTAAAGGCTTCCAGGGGTGTGAGGCATGTGGATTTACAGCCTTCCACAGGCCTTGTTTACAACTTTTGGCAATTACTCTCTAACACTAATAGATCTTGTTCTCATGGAAATGGCTCTTCCTCTTTTTTTCAAGCATTTCCTGTTTTTAATAAATTACCTGTAATAATGATAATTCCCCAGCCCGGGTCCTGCAGGCTCTAATTGCCCAGCCAGGGTCTCAGAGGAGGGGGCTGTGTGTAGTCACTGTTCTTTGAGGCACTCAACAAAGAGAGACCTGCCTGTCCAGCCCAAATCCTGCTTCCCTGTGGCACCCAGCTGTGTGTTTTGTGCTCTTTGCTGTTTACTGCTGCTGCTACATGGGCCCAGAGGTGCAGAGCAGGGCATAACCAGCAAGGAGATACAGAAATCACTCAATACTCACATCAGCACCTCAGATCTCAGGGCTTGGAGCAACCTGCTTGAGTGGAACATATCCCTGCACATGGCAAGGGGTGGAAGGAGAGGATCTTTAAGGTCCCCTTCCAACCCAAACCATCCTAAATGCAGCTGGAAGTGCCCAAAGCCTTTGTGTTTGAGAGAGTCACTGCTAACACTGGAGAGGGGCTGATTTCCACCAAAAACACAAAGCCTGAAAGTGAATGTTTTGGTTTTGGTCTGAATTCCTTCCAGGAGATAAATTTGCCTCATGTCCTAGTTTGATACACAAGGCAGCATTTTTTAAACACGTCTTTGGAGCTGAGACACCATTTCCAGCCAGACTGCCAAAGTGGTTCAGAATCCTTATCACACCAACAGCTATCTCAGGAGCTCTTCAAAAGCACTTCAGTGTCTGACTCCTCTGCTGGACACCAGCTGGTGTGGCCAGATGCATGACTAATTCTTGTAGGCCCTTTAATTCCCATAAAACTTTAACTCTCAGCTGCCTGGGTCGTTCTGTGGCACAGTTTTCTAAATTCTGTGGCTACTCCTGAAGATCTCACCCAGGTGCCCAGTCCCTGGAGGGAGGTCCCTGCTGGCCACAGCCATCTCCCTGGTTTCCACACCACACCATTGGCTTGTTGGGATGAATTCTCACTGTGTGGGACTCAGGCAGAGTGAGGAAAACCTCTTCAATGAATGTTTCATTGCAGATAAAAATGAGTGTGATAATGAGGGACAGAGGGATATGGACAAGCAAACCCTGCAGGATTTTTTCCCAGCAGTTGGACTTGCCCTTGTTCTCCTCTCCTCTTCCTCAGCAGAGAAAGAGCTTTTTATGCTCCCTGCACTGATGTCCTTCTTGCCAGGCTCAGGAGACCTGCAGAGTGCCTGTGTAGGAAGGGAGGGAAACAATTCTGTCTTAGGTTGTGATTCCTGAGCAGCAGGAATGTAACCCTGCCATGTCAGCTGCCTGCCTTAGGCTGGCTGGAGAGCTCCTGTCCAGACAAGGAGTGGCAGAGGAGCAAACCCTCCTAAAATTTGCCATTATCTGAGCATTTGACAACAGCCACAAGGTTGCACAGTGCTCAGGGCCAGACCTTGTCACCAAAAGTGGGCAGGAACATCCCTGATGTGGGCATCACCCCTTCCTCAGCAGCACAGCCTGGCTGGCACTGCCTGGGTCCCATCCTCAGCTGGTACTGCCTGAGTCTCACCCCCTGCAGCAGCACAGGGACTCCCCCTTCCCGCTCTGGGATCTCCCCCAGGATCAGGCTCCTTGTGATGTGCCCTTAAGGCGGGATTTTAGAAATCTGGCCAGGCTGAGATCTGTAGCTATCCCTGCTGGCTGCACCCTGCAGGTCCAGCTGGGGCTCAGGGCACTATCCCAGGTGTGATCCTAACAGCCTGCATCTTCTCTCCATTCATTTGTTCCCTATGTTCAGGTTGCTGCCTCTCTGCAGCAAGCATTACTGCCCTGAATTAATTATACCAATATTTACCTCAGTGTCAATTTTCTGGAGTTTTAGGCAAGCTGGGAACCCAGCCAGCTCCTACCCAAGCCTCCTGGAACACTAAATCAGCAGGGTTTCCTCACAGAGCATCCTCTTCAATGGCTTCCTCCCAGCCCTGCCCAGGGCTGGAGCTGAGCTGTTCTGTGCCAGCAGCAGCAAATGTGCTGCTGGGGATTGCTCTGTGCCAGCCACACTCTCTCAGGCCTGCTTGGCTTGGATGCTTTTTATTAGAAATAAGCACCAGGGGTATGAGAAAAGAATGTAAACAGTACCTTTAAGTACCTAATAATACATGGTGGCTCATGGCTGGATGCAGTTCAGCAACAAAGCTCTATTTATAGTGACTCAGTGACCCAGAAATTTATTGTCTTCTGGCTGCTCGGGAGAGAGCAGAATTGTGCTCCAGGAGGGTCATCAGTCAGGGACTTGTCTTTGTACCCTCGTTTCTTTGCTGATCCAGGTTGCTGGTAATGACACCCATGTCCTCAGCAGCTCTGACACTGCTCACACCCAGAGCTCCTGGATGCTCCCTTGAGTGGTGAAACAAAGGGTGCAGATCTACCAGAGAAGGGCTCAGTGGCAGTGGCAGGGCTGTGTGGGGTGTCCTGTTGTCTCACATTCTCACTGATCCTATGGCTCTCTTCCCTGCCTAGAAATTGTGCTCAGGAGCACAGCCTAGGACGCTGCAAACACTCCCCAAACTGCTGCTTCCTGCCCCAAAGCACCAGCATTGTGATGTCAGGACCTGCAGCCTCATCCCCTGCAACACAGGCCTGGCTTTAGGAGCTTGCTGACAGGTCTGGAGAGCCTCAGAGGCGTTCACTCCTGTCTCTGGCCCTGTGGGCTCCTCTGTCAGCTAAAGCTGGTTCCCTGTGAGTGAGAATGAGCTCCCTGCCACGAGTCCTGCAGGAAGCTCCTTCCACTGCAGAAAGTGCCTGGCTGGAGTGAGGAGCAGCCTGTGCTGCCATTGCACTGCTGCTGTGCTGAAACCTGGCTGTGCTTAAACCTCCTGCCTCAGTCCACATCAGAGGTTGATCTCACCTGTCACAAGTGAAGGTTCTGTCCCTCTGTCTCAGGCTGGAGTTGCAGAAGTTGGGGTCTTCCCAATGATCCTATTAATGCACCAGGATTTGAGCCCTGTTGCTGATCCCAGCCTTGCTTCTCTTCTAGGAAAAGAAGCAAATAGTTGGGCTCAGCTGAGGCACCTGGAGCAGTAACTCACACTCACTGGGGAGTGGGACAGGCTGGGAGCTCAGGCAGGGGGACTCTCCCATGTCCTATCACACCTTGGCTCTATCACCACTCCCTTATCTCCTGACACTCTGGGCGGAGGGAGCTGGTGTGTCCTGGCCAGTGTGACCAGAGAGGTTGAAATAGAGGCTGTGCTAGGGGGTCCCAGCCTGAGCAGAAACTCCAGAAACATTTCTAATGGATGTCCTCTCCTATCCACATCTGCCATGGAGCTTGCCACATCCCAGAGGGAAGACAGAAAGTCAGCATTTACAAATCAGGGCTTGGAGCCGACAAGTGATGAAAACCCCGTGTCCCGCACGGGGGTGGGAGCTGTCCCCTAAATCCCAGCTTGGCTGCTCTGCAAGGAATCCCGTTTATCTTCCTGACCCTATTGGCACGGTTCCCCTGGTTATCCCTCCCCTCTGCTATCTGATCTTGCACATCTCGTCCTGAATTAATGAAGTGATAACACAGCTATCATGTAATTAATGGCACTGTTGCAATGCCCGGTGCTCAGGGATCCAGAGCTCTCCTCTCCCGCGTTTCCTCACTGACTGCGTGCTGGCACTTGCACTCTCCTGCCTTTTCCCCAAGCGTTTTCCCTCTCCTTGCTATCCCTGCTTGCCTTCCAAAAGCCTCCTTAATCACTTCAGGGGAAGAGAAATGTTTGAAGCATGGTTGTTGCTTGAACACATGGTTTGATTACTCAGTCGTTTCTGAACAATTTGACCTCGAGGGTGCGAGTGGAAGCAGCACTTCTCTTTTCATGGCTGGATTGGGAATTGGCCTGGATTTGGCTCTAAGCACCTATGGAAAACCGATACTTTTGGCTTGAGAACTGCTGCTAATGGGAGCATCAACTTGTCTCATGGAAGCCTTAGTGAAAATCAAGATGAATCTCCGGTGTTTAAGGGAATAGAGACCTCACATTAGGCGTGAATTGTGTTTCCCTCTGGAATGGGAGAGGGTGTGTTCCAGAGAGATGACAACATCCCAGTGACTTGCAGCCCTGTTACCATAAACTGGGATCCCAGGGTACACCACAAGCCCAGCACCGATTTTGCAGTTTACCTGGTGCTGCTGAGGCAGGGGAGACTCCAGCTGTGGTCGCCAAATTCCAGGCGTAGGGTCTGGGTCAGCATGGAGCTGGAAGATGAAAGGAAAAGGATTGTCAGGCTGAGATAAAAGTCACCCTGGTGCTTTGCCAAATGGCACTTCAGCAGATGGCTCCAGAGCCCCAAAGAGCTGTCTGGCAGGTAAATGCAGCACCACAATCCCAACCTCTCATAAGCAAGAACCATTTTCCCCGGGGAGGCCATGCTTCCCAGTGATCTCCCTTCCCTGAGCTTGCAAAGTCAGGTGAAAAAGGCAGGGTAGGAACCCACAGAGGGTAATTAAATTAGTTCAGATTTCCCTTCCCCGTGCTGCAGGGTGGAGCAGGCCTGGCCCAGCAGACAGGTCCAGCCTTTGGGCACTCGCTGCTCCTTCCCAGCACCCACATTTTGCCCATCAGCATCTCCTCTCTCCGAAGCACTGGCACCTTCAACCAGTCCAGCAAGAGGCTGAGCCTCAGCATCAGTCTCTCCTCCCCAGCACTATCCCCTCCTCCCCAGCACTATCCCCTCCTCCCCAGCACCATCCCCTGCTCCCCAGCACCATCCCCTGCTCCCCAGCACCATCCCCTGATCCCCAGCACCATCCTTTCCTCCCCAGCACCATCCCCTGATCCCCAGACTAATCAAAGTCTGTCAAAGAAGGAATTTTGCAAGTTGGAAACCAGAGCAGAATAATTCCTCTGTGTTCATTTGCCAGGTGTGTTTACAGGAGGTTTATGAGCTCATGTAATTACCAGTGTCCAGACAGGTGTCTTCACACCTGACACCACAGGATGTCACCTCAGTCCTGCCTGTTTTCACTTACTGATGTCCTGCTCATCCTGCTGCTCTCCACCACACCCACTCCCAGTTCAGGATGTTTTGCTGACCGTGGCTTGCTGTGCTGGCCGAGCTCCTCATACCCTTCCAACCCCTCACAGGGGGATCACTGCTGGCTGGAAGGGTCAGGAGTCATCCAGGCAGCTCCTGGAGGGTCTGGGCTGACATGAGAGGGACATGGCTGCAAACAGAGGAGTTGCTTGGAGGCACCAGGCAGCTGAAGATGAACCAGCATCATCCAGAAGGGACACAGCAGCTCACCCCAGAGGGAGGGCAGAGGTGTCTGCAGCCACTGCTGCCACAGCAAGAGCTGCCCTTCCAGTTCCAGCCTGGCTTCTGCAGAAACACCTCTGCCCTCTTCCTGTGCCAAGAACAAGCCCTGCTTCTGCACAAGGCTCTGCTGGAGATCAGGATCCTCCTCACACACAGAGGTGCTGAGGCACGTGCTGGGATGGGCCTTGCCCAGAGCTGAGTGTGCCTCTTGTTTTTCAGATCAGCAATGTGAGTTTCTTTGTGCTGTCCCCTGCACTGCTGTACCTGAACCGGCAGTACTGCCAGAAGAAGGCTGTGCCCCTCTACTTTGTCTCAGGGCTGCTCATCCTCGTAGGTAGGTGCCAGCATTGTGGGAAGACCAGACAGTGTGGGGTTAATTCTCCGGTGCTCTAGGCACCAATTTGTCAGGTTGTCTTCTTTTAAAAGCCAGGCAGCTCATAGTTGCTATAAAGTTGTTTACTGCAGAAGCACATCAGTCTCAAAAGGCAAAAGTCACGGATGCTAAAGCCCATGCTCAGTTTTGGTATAGAGCCCAAACAGAAACAGAAGCTGCTCCTGATGGTCTTGGCAGGGCTGATGTTGCTGCAGCAGCTCCTGCCTTCTTTGGGTGATGATGATGGCAGCGAGAGAGCAGGAACAAAAGCAAAAAGCAAAGCAAAGCAAAAGGAAATGGCAAAAGCACCAGCTCTCCCCAATGCATGTTCTTATATCGAAACTTCCCAAGAAGCTAACACAAACTCAAACCACTACTTCTTACCTTATTAGAATTCTAGTTCCTTAGTGCGACAGGTTACATATAAACTACACATAGGGTCTATCTTCTATCTGAAAAATGTAAGCAATAGTCTTACTGTAGTTTTATTATGTCTAAAACCATGTTCCTGGAGCCTCCATGGAAACACTAGTATCTAGAACTATGTTTTTCAACCTTCACTAGAACTCACATTTCCACTCTGGCATCTGAGACCTTTTACTCACTAAAAGCACGTAAAACTCATTCTACTTACTTACTTACTTACTTCTTGCTTATTCTAAAACTTAAACTTACACCTCTACTTTATGTGTGATTGGCTTAACATACTTCAATCCAACGAAAGGTTTTAATTCAATTCCTGCACTCTGATTTCTCTCTGAAGAATTCAGAGAGACCCTTGGCTTAGTAACTCCAACAAGACAAGTTGCCAGACTACCCAACATGAAACCTTTGAAGGGTCTCAGTGGCCAAAGCACAGGGAAAACTCAGGTTGGCAACCAAGCAGCCAGGTTAGTTTGAAGCCTGCAGCCCATGGTTCCTGCCAGCTGTGGATATGCATCTTCCAGCCCTGTAATTCCCCATGGTGTGACTGGATTGATGCAGTCCAGCCCCCTTGAACACCAAAATCCACACCCTGCTCTTCAGGAATGGTGTATCTTCAGGAACAGCCCCCAAAAATCTCCCAGGGCTTGTGGGAAGATGGAGCTTTGTCATCTCAAGGTGTCCTTGCTCCTTGCAGGTATCTTCTCCATGTACTTTCACATGACCCTGAGCTACGTGGGACAGCTCTTGGATGAGCTCTCCATCCTCTGGACGCTGGCTGTGGCTTATTCCTTCTGGTACCCACAGGCTTACTTCCCCAAGTGCATCAAGACCAGGTAAGACCCACAGGGACACGGTGCAGGCTCTGAGGGGAGGATGGGACATTGACACTGAGGTGTAGTGACCCACAGATCCCCCAGTTCCCCTGCAAGGGGTCAGCTCTGAGGTCACTGAAGGGCTTTAGGACCAGGCCCTCCTTCTTTTGGTGCTGCCAGAGGAAAAGTCAAAACCCTTCTGTGCTGGGCTCCTCTCAGCTGGAGCTGCTTGTGTTTGTGTCGCTGCTGAGGAAACTTTGCATGGAGAATTTCAAAATTAATTAGGAAATGAAACGTTCCTGAACATTAGCATTCAATTACTTATGCTGTCAATCTGTTCCAGCATCCTCTGTCATCCACAGAGAGCTTTCCCTCAAGGCTGAGGGGGTTTTCCCATAGGACAAGATGGTTACACCTCTCATTTCAAGGAGGGCTGGCTGGGCTTGAGGAGCCCAGCAGAAAGGATGGGGCCACTGGGAGGGCATGGACCAGCAGAAATGGGAACCCAGCAGGGCTTTACTCAGAGGATGTCTCCTCCTGGGCTGGAGCCCTCTGAGCCTGCCCAGTTCCTTGCAAAGACCTGCTCCAAGTCTGCTCTTCCCATGACGAACAGGAGGTCACCAGGAGTTCACCGTGGAGACACGGCTGGGGGAGAGGGAAGGGACTTGGGAAGGGATTTGCATGTGAAAGGCCCCTCTGAGCCCTATTGTTGCTCAGGGAGCCCAAATCGGTGTTTGCACAGTCCTGCCTGGCAGCTCTTCGCTGTGCAGAGCTCCCTGCCTTTGCCACATCCTTGGCACCACCATGAAAATGCAGGAGCACTTTCCAAAGTCCTGGGCTGTGCCCTGGGTCTGTCACGGACCCACCAGGGGCTGGTACCTCAGCCTTCCTGCCAGGACCCCACAGACACTGAGGTCAGCCACATGCAAACAGACGGGAGGTGCTGGAGAAGCTTTTCCCCTCTCAGGACAGGAGCAGGGCCTTTCCCACCCTTACCCTCCCCTCCTGTGAGCCCTGGGGGCACTGACACTCGCTCCCAATTCCCCTCAGGAGACATTTCTTCTGGCTGACTGGGACCACCACTGTGATCAGCACCTTGATGTCTTTCATCAAGCCGACCCTCAATGCCTACGCACTGAACTGCATCGCCTTCCACCTGCTCTACATGACCTGGAGGGAGCTCAAGAAGTAAGGAGGGGCTCAGGGGTGACCTGCAGGTCCAGCTGTGCTCCTGTTGGCCACTGGCTCTGTCATCAACAGTGAATGGAGCCCAAGTCTTCACCAGCCACGTGTACTGGGGAGGGACCAGGCAGAGGCCCAGGCAGGACTGTGGGCAGTGGGGTACAAGAAGGGCACCTGGCCCAGGTGGCCACACAGAATGCGGACAACTCATGGGATAGTGGGGGAGTCATCATCCCTGGAAGTTTTCAAAAACCCTGTGGATGTGGTATTTGAGGACAGGGTTTTGTGCTGAACATGGTGGTGGTGCTGGGTTAACAGTTGGACATGATGATCTTAAAGGTCTTTTCTGACCTTTACAGTTCTACGAGTCCATGATTCTCCCCCTTGGATGTAATTTCTGTAGCTCCTTCCCCTTTGTGGGGCATTTGGGAACCAGTGTGGGGCTGGGAGAACGCTCCAGGGTCTGGAGAGAAAGACAGGAATGCTTTGGCATCTCCCAGCATCATCCTCACACTCAGAAAGTCAGAAATCCTCTCTCCAGAGCCACACTTCTCCAGCTCCTGTGGAATTCTGAGGAATACTCTCCAGAAGGGTTTGAACTGCTGCATGTGCAGACAGGAGCCAGCCCTCTTTAAAAGTCTCTTTCCTTCCAACACCATTACTCTGCTCCCTGTCCCTTGCTGTGTGTTCCAGGTGCAATGACAAACGTGTTCACCGGATGGCTGCAGTCATGGTGATGTGGTGGGCCCTGGCCATCACCAGCTGGATCAGTGACCGCTGGCTCTGCTGGCTCTGGCAGGCCATCAACTTCCCCTACTTCCACAGCTTCTGGTAAGGGCTCCAGGAACCCCAGCCCAAACATTTCCTGGGCTGAAAGGTCCACAGCAGAGTGAGATGAGACATTGAGCTGCATTATTTCCCCACCCTCTCCACCTTTCCTGTCACTATTGGTGCTTCTCCTCACTCAGCCCTAACCCCTGTTTAATGTTCCTCTCCTCCTCCACACCAGCCAAGCACTGTTTTGCAAGTGAAATGGTTCCAGAAGTCCCTCCAGGTGGGCACTGGCTCTCTAAAGGCTGTAGCTGCTCCCAGCCTGCTGTGTGAAGTGCAACATCCTTGGGGTTATTTTAGCAGCCAAACTGAAAGGCAGGGCTTTGTTTGGATCTGACATTTCAGTGCCTGCCCAGGTGGGGCTGCAAGTGCTGCACACTCAGATCCATCCTCACAAAGCACTGGGATGGCTGGGACAGACAGTGCAGCCAGGAAATGGGGAATGGTTGGAACGAGTCCCCTGTGTCATCCCAGCCCCTCTGCACCAGGAATTGTCCCTGGCCCAGCTCACAGAGCTCAGCCAGGATTTCCTTGTAGGCACAAACCCTGCAGGACCCACACTCTCTGCAGCCCTCATGGGATTTTCGAGGGCTGCAGCCTCAGGGTGACCATGCCAACAGGCAGAGATCCCTGTGTCCAACACAGGTTTTGGTTTCTTTGGCAGGCACGTGCTGATAGCCCTGTCCCTGCTGTACTGCTGCCCTCTGGTCATCTACTTCGACGTCAGCTACGAGATGCCCTCGTTCAAGCCAAAGCTGGAATACTGGCCCAGTGACTCGTGGCCTGTTGTGGTGCCCTACGTCACCCTGGAGGAACCCCACAAGCAGTGCTAGAGCTGGGTGCCCTCAGGCCTTCTTGGGACACGGGCTGAGTGATGCTCACATGGGGAACATCTCGGTTGTGTTCCTCCTGTTCCTCAGGCAGGGGCAGTGTGGCAGCAGAGGGGCCAGGGAGCAGCTGAGTCCTCGTGATGCTGGGCATGAAGCAAGGTGGGAGCCCACAGGTGCCTTGGCAGGCTCTGCCCAGACTGGTGTTCAGGGAGCTGGAGATTTCCTCCAGCAGATCCCCACGAGGAGGGGAGGGACACGGTGCTGCTTCTGTGTCCTCTGTGTTAGTCAAGCACCAGCACCCCTTGCTGACAAGGGCACAGGGCAGAACACTGAAGCCAAACTGGTGACAGCTGGGTTTGTTGGGGCTGCTCTAATTATTATTATTAACTCTATTTATTGATGTATGTGGTCTTATTCAGGAGAGCTGTGCATTAAAGCTGTGGCCACTGACTTACACTGAAGCCTTTTTTTTTTCTCTGACTGCACCACATCCTCTCATCCACCAGTCACTCCCATAGACAGGGGACCAAAGCTCTCACTGACCCAGGGAGAGCTGTTTATAATAAAGACAAATCCTGGGTGACAGCCCAAAAGAGGCTCTGCTGGCCCAGGTCCTGGGGTGCCCTGCCTCAGGCTCTTCCCTTTCCTCAAACCCCAGTGGCCCTTGCTCCTCCCCAGCTCTGAGTCTCCAAAGGCCACAAAGGTAACCTGGAGACTCCTCTGCTTTCTGGAAGGGCTGTCTGGGGGCAGGATGAGGTAAGGAGCCAGGATGGTGAAAGCTGGATTAAGGAGGGCGTTGTCCCACTCTGCTCTGCACTGGGGCAGCCTCACCTCCAGTGATGGGGGCACCTTGGGCACCACAAGATCAGAAGGACCCAGAGCTGTTGGAGAGTGTCCAAAGGAGGGACACAGAGCTGGGGAAGGTCTGAGGAGCAGCTGAGGGCACTTGGCTCGTTCAGCTGGAGCAGAGGAGACTGAGGGGAGACTCCTCGGGGGCTGCAGCTCCTCCCGAGGGGAGGCAGAGGGGCAGGGGCTGAGCTCTGCTCTGAGCCAGGGACAGGAGCCCAGGAAGGGCTGGAGCTGTGCCAGGGCTTGGGATGGAGCTCAGGGAAAGGTTCTTGCCCCCAAGGGTGCTGGGCACTGCCCAGGCTGCCTAGGGAATGGTCCCAGAGCTCCAGGAGCGTTTGGACAGCGCTCTCAGGGATGCTCAGGGTGGGATTGTTGGGGGGTCTGTGCAGGGACAGGGGCTGGACTGATCATCCCTGAGGGTCCCTTCCAGCTCAGGATGTTCTGGGATTCTACAACATTAGATAAAAATGTCATTACCTTTGCAGGACAGAGAGATGAAGAGCCTCAGCGAAAGACACTGCTGTGCTTTTCAGGTTGTCCCCACTGTCGCTCCCACAGCCATGGGACACTCTCCTGTTCCTAAATCTTGCTGCTCACAGTGACTACCTGATCCTTGTGGTGGGTCTGGGTCCTGGCCCAGCCTGCAGGGACTGTCACTGGGGAGCAACAAGGCTGGGAGGTGGCTGAGGTTGGCACCCTGCAACGCAGCCACATCAAGGTAATGTCACTCCATGGACATTTTTGGGCCCCTGCGAGTAAAGGAACAGCAGGAGCACTCTGGATATTATCTCTGAGGAGATAAAGCGGTGCTTTCTCTCATGGCCGTGGCTGCCTTGTGTCTCCCTCTGCAATGGTCCCCAGGGCCACTAGATGGCAAATTTGGCTCATGAACCCCGAGCAATATTTCATCCTGGGAGAGGGATGCCTTGCCATGGACTGGACTCCCAGGCCTGGTCCCTCTGTTGTCTCCATTCCCCAGCACTGGGGTCAGACACCTCTCCTCCAGCACGGCCACCCCTCAGACACCTGCACAAGGCGCAGGGTCCTGGAACTCGCATCTCCAGCCTGTGCATGGCCCTGTCTGCCCGTCCTGGTGCCCATCTCTCTCTTTGCCTCTTTGTCTCCCCTGCGTGCCACCACTCCCACCTCTCCCCTCATCACCCCGTCTCCCTTTCGCTGACCCTCCCTGCCGCTCTCCCCCCTCCTCACCCTTTCCCCGGCCCATCACATTCTTCCCCAGCCTATTAATAACTTCTGGGCAATTGCACCGGGTCCCCGCTGGGCCCGGCCCCGCCGCCGCCGCTGCCCCGCGCAGCCACTGAACGCGCCGGCAGCAAGTTCAAAAGTGCAGCGGGGCTTTCACAGCCCCGAGCCCCGTCAGGGGGTGGAGAAGCCGCTTCCAAAGAAAAGGCGGCGTTGCCAGGGAGCCCCTGGCACAGGAAAAGGGGGTCACCTTCACCTCCGGCAGGACCCGCCGGGATGGACAGGCGCCAGCAGCCCCGCGGGCTGGGGATGCTGAGAGCGGCCGGGGGGGTGAAGGGCTGGGCCGGGGGCGAGCGGGGCTAATTGGCCACCTCCGGCCAGCGAGCCCCGGTGGGATGCTCGGCCGAGTGGCCAAATCCCCCCGTGCAGTATGGAAATAAGGGAGGTGTCCCCGGCGCTGCTGCCGGGAGAACAATGTTGCTGCAGTTGAGTGACTGTAACAGGCCCCGATGACAGCCGGGGCCGCGTTAAAAATGCCTATTCAAGCACATCAAGACATTGAGAGGCCTCGTGGGGATCTGAAACCCTCGGGGATTTCTGGATGAGGCCAGAAGCTGAATCCCCAGCCCTGGGAACCTGNAAAGTGAGCGAGAAAAGAAAAGAAACCCACAAAGCAGCTTTAAAAGGGCGGCAGCGCCCGAGGCTGGGCCTCCTGCTCCGAGCGGGGCTGCAGCCTGAGAAAGCAAAGCAGCCGCAAAACCAGGCTGTGATGGTGCTCTGGGCATCCCCAGGGCGGCACAGCCTGATCTGAGGCTGGGCTTGCACCTCCAAAAAATGTCCCTGAGCTGCTGGGGATGCTCTGTCCCTCCTGCCGGGGAGCCACGGCTGCAGTCTGTGGGGCAGAGCTGACAAACACCCCTAAAAAACAAAAACTGTCAGGGGGGTGAAGGGATGGCCAGAACAGGGAACAGGGATCTCCTCGGGGTGAGAGGCAGCAGTGGCCCCTTCTCAACACCCTGGGGAGTTGTGAGGGCTCCCTGTGCCCCGGGACCCTGGTGTGGGTGTGAGGGGTGTGACACCAGGTGTGACACCAGCTCAGCACAGGACAACAGGCAGGGCAGGGCAGGAGGACCTGCAACCCCTCGTGCTCAGGGGGCCAGGCTGGGACTGGCCAAAAAGAAACCTCTCCTTAATTTTGCCACATCATTTCCCTGCTTTGGTTCTCACATGGCTGCATAAACCACAAGAGAGAGAGGCAAGAGAAGGAGACGGAATGAGGAAGAGGATGGAGGCTGCTCCTGTCAGCTGATGCCAGATTAAAGAGGTTGGAAAACAACAGCATCAGTTGAGTCGATTTGGTGCAATTGCAAAACAAATGAAAGAAAAACGTTGATAAGGCACCAGTCCTGCAGCATCAAGGATTAACATTTACCTGTTCTACTGCACCAGTTGCTTCCCGCTGTTTCAGATTCCCAGGATTTGGCAGGCAGACTGGAAGCTTTTCAAGGCAGAGTGATTTATCTGTAAAAGATATTGCACATTCACAGACCTGCATAAATAATGCAGAACTAATTAATAATAACTCAGTCCCTGCTCTTAACAATGCCAGGAAAAGAAATTGCTTCACTGGAGTGTCACTTATGCCTTTTGGAAAAGATCTTTATTTGTTAAGTGTCTCAGAGAGAAAGGACAGGGTGGTTTTGAAACAGGGAATGGAGGTCACACAGTCCTGGGATTTTAGTGCCAGCCTGGCAATCTTCAGGATTGATTTAAAGAACCTTCTGTTGGAGTCATGTGAAACCAACACTGATTCAGCTTTGATTGTATGTTTAGTTTTAATCGCCCATGTCTGCAGTCAAAAGTTTGAAACCATGAACACAAAGGGCTGAGAAACCCAGGAAGGAAAGAGATAAGCTCCAAGAATTATTACTTTTAAAAGTCTTGGCCTGTCAACCCTCAGTGTAACTTCTGAGGTTTGACACAGGATTTCCAACTTAGGGTCTGGCAGTCCTGTCCCACCCACTTCACAAGTGCTAGGAAAGATATTCCTTTTTTTTTTTTTTTTTTTTTCCCTCGCTGTTTTCCCTTCATGTTTGCTGTCCACTTTTCTTAGAAGACAAAATTAACCCTAAATGCCAGGATTTCATAGATATTGATGGCTGTTCTGGACAGGTGGAAGCTGTCAGGTCCTGACTAGCTGACAGGGAATATTGTCACTATATTCCAGGGAATGCTCTGACACTGTTTTTGCAGGGTGTCCCTGCCTGTCCTGTCTGAGCTGCACCCACAGCCAGGGCTGGGTTTGACCAGGGATCACAGAGATGTGGGGAAGGAGAAGCACAGCCATTACCTGGGCAAATAAACCAGCTGACCAAAAAATGAGGTTTTAATCAAAAGATCAAATAATCTCTTCAGCTGTTTCTATAAACCCCCGTGGTTTGGTTCCACTTGGGAAGGCATTCTCACTGCTGCTGGCAGAAGAAAAACAAGCAGCTCCCTTCTGTCTGGCAAAGTGGTTTGAATAACTTCAACTCTCCACTAATGGCTGCTATCAAAATACCTAAAATGGAAGGATTAATTTTTCTGTGCCTTCCCATTACAGCTTGAAATGTGGTTTCAATTAGGGCTGGTCTCCACTCTTTTTTTTTTTATTCACTTTCTGTGAACATTCAGTTGCTTCTGTGCCTATTCATGAGCTCAGTTCTGCAGAGGTTCTTCACAGATGTGTTCAAACATAAAACTGGACTACACTGAAATGTCACACTTCTTTGGCCCAAATATTTAACAAAAGGCAAAGATTGACCTGAAATGCTGAAATATTCAATGTTAAGTTGTGGGGTTATAAATTTCACAATCTGCTTTAGATGATGCATTTATTTAGATAGGCCTTCAACAAGAGACCAGCTGTCTCAGCTCCCTGAAATGTTTAAGCATATGTTTAATTTTAAGAATATGAATAATTCCATTGATATCAATGGCACTTACTTACACTTAAGAATATATTTTGCTGAGCTGGAGCAAGGAATAGTGCTATGTAATGCCAATAAAGTGCAAATTGCAACATTTCACTAAGTGCTTCCTGGGACCAATTTAAAAATTAATCAATGAAGATCTGTCATGTGAAAACACAGGAATTAATATATGTGAGATTTTGCTGTTTTCTATCCTAATATTGCCAAGTATTAACATCCACCAGAGCACTGACAAGTGAAATCAAACCCAAATCTGTGAAACAGAGCAAAAATGGCAACAAGTTGCATGTGTTGTTCATCATGAATCATCCTATCAGGCTTCATGATTTACCCATGGAACATTAAATAACATTTACCATCCTTACAGGCAGACACAGATATAGATTAATCCCAATTAAGATTTGGAATTGGATGATCTTTAAGGTCCCTTCCAAGTCAAACCTTCTCAGGGATGCACAGGGTGGGATTGTTGGGGTGTCTGTGCAGAGACAGGAGTTAGACTCATGATCATTGTGGGTCTCTTCCAATCTGGGACATTTTGTGACTCTGTGTCTCTTAGTGATTGAAATATCACAGTGCAAAAGGGTAAAAAGTTACATTATTTTCCTCTTTCTGCCTCTTACCCTCCACAAAACATTTTATGAGCATCAAATAAAAATTCCCAGGCACAAACACTTCAGCCATTTCTATTTGCCCTCACAATTTTACTCCTCATGAGTTCAACACCCCTGACATTGCCTGTGACCTACAGAGACCTGGGCCGTGCCCCTCTTCCCCTGGGATAGTGTCACCAAATAAATAACTCTATATCCATATGCAAATGATTGCTGTTTTCAAGCTGTTCCCCAGTGACCTCACACACTGCCCAGACGGTGCAGGAATATGTTTCCCACATATGTCAGATGTTTCGTGACACATTTCACACGTATTTAAAATAGATCTCCTGGCCTATAAAAATGCCCAGGCACCCAAACCAAGCAGCCTGCACCTGTAATATTTGCAGAGTGCACTTCCAAAACTGTGAAAAATGTGTCCAAATTGATTGTATCCTTCATCCAGCTCAAATATTGATGGTTTATAACTTTATAAGTGCCATGGATTCACTCATGGGAGGGTATTACCTGACTTATTTGATGGCTGAGTAACAAAAGGAAAGAATTTGTTACAGCTCTGCCTCCACAGTGACAGCTCTGAATCCTCCCTGTGTGGGTCAAAACAGTGCTTGTCACATGTGTTTGTCACTTTATATTCTAGCCTGACTCCCTTGAAACTGCATTGGCAGTGCTTTTATGCAACAAAATCCAGCTCCAGGGTGTTCGAGATGTGCCACGCTGCTAAAAAATGGCTCTGCTGCAATCAGGGGCACTCCTGTCTCACAGGTAACTCTGGCACTGATAAAGCTGCAGTTTCAGTGGGCTGGATTTCAGCATGGCAGGGCCAGCCAAATGCCCTGAGTCACACACAGCATGTTGGCATAGCCCCCACTGCAGTGTGGGGCACTATCTGAGCTGCTGTCACACCTGAGCCAGGTAGAGCAGGGGCATTTGCATACATTTGCATATGTGGCAACCCCTCCTGCAGTTATTGTGCAGACAGGTGAAAGCTCTTTTTACACCATTCCAGAAAAACAGTTTAGTGGAGTATGTCATGGGAGCAGCTGACCCAGAATCCACAAAAAAATCAGAAATTCTTAATAATTTCATCCAATCACAGACTCAATCACAATTGCTCAGATCATTGAGTCCAGCCACCAACCCAGCAGCACCAGCACTTAAACCATGTCCCCAGGGGCCACATCCACAAGTTTTTTGAACACTTCCAGCAGCAGTGATTCCACTACTGCCCAGGACAGTCCATTTCAATGCTTTACAACCCTTTCTTGTGAGGAAGTTTTCCCAATATCCAACCTAAATCTCCCCTGGACCAACCTGAGGCTGTTTTTTTGTCCTGTCCCTGTTCCCTGGGAGCAGAGCCCAACCCCTACATGGCTGCCCCCTCCTGTCAGGGAGTTGTGGAGAACCTGAAGGTCCCCCCTGAGCCTCCTTTTCTCCAGGCTGAGGCTTGGAATGCTACAGGCTTTGAAAAACAGCTCCAGGAGCTCTGGTTTTGTCTCACAATGTGCAGAGAGCGTCACACACCACCAGGCTGGAGATCCACTGACCTTGGAAAACACCAGTGGCTCTCAAAACCACCAGGCTGAATTACTGGGGTTGGAAACAGCAGAAACACCAGTCCCAAGAGGAGAAGGCTCCACGCAACATGAGAAGAGCTCAGGATGCTCAGAATCAGGGCAAGCATGAGTGTGCAGCCACTGGACTGCCAGCTTAGAGCCCTAGGAAACTCCAGACACTGGGAGGGCCCTGGGAGAGGTTCTGTCTCAGTGTATTTGTAGAATCACAGAATCATGGAATGGTTTGGGTTGGAAGGGACTTTAAAGCTCATCCAGTGCCACCCCTGCCATGGGCAGGGACACCTTCCACTATCCCAGGATGCTCCAAGCCCTACTCAACCTGGATTTGGACACTTCCAGGGATGGGGCAGCCACAGATGCCCCAGGCAATGTGGGATAGCAATCCCTACTCACTTTTTGGGCTCTTCAACCCAGAACACAACTCAGAACAGGCTCTTTGGTGCTGGTCAGACTTCCCTACTGATCTCCTTCTGTCATGTTCCATTTTTCAAGCTGTTTTTTCCCTAATCTGGTATTTTTCATTGGCCTAAAGGTTACCCTGCTGAGAGTGACAGTCCCCAGTCACAAGGTGGCCTCTCTCTCAGCATGCAGATGGGCACCTTTCAAAGACTTTGGCAGCAGCCAAAAGCAGCCCTGTGCAGAGCAAACACCAATTTCAGCAGTGAATCTCCCTCCCTCCTATTGTCCCACAATTGTGTTTGCTCCAGTGGCCACATGAGGTGCCTGGGCCCGTCTTCTCCAGCTGTCCTTGTGCCAGCAGTTTATATTCATCCTGGGACAAATCCAGCTGGTGAAACTCTCCCTGTGGCAGGTCTGGCCAGCTCTGGCAGCTCCAGGCTGTTACATCACTTGGCCAAAGCTGACCTCAGTGTGCAGAGCACAAGGGGAAGGTGCCTTCACCTCAATAGCCAGCACGGAGGATTGATGGGTGTCACTTCAGCAGCCACTATAATGCCAAGCTCACCTTTGGTGTTAATGAGGCCCCTTCATTAACAGCCTGGAGCAGAGGGGTCAGGGCCTGAATAGTGACAGGCTCCTTTCTCCCCCAGTGAGCTGGTGCTGCTCATTCAGAACTGGGTCACGTTGGCGGGGCAGTTCGAGGACGCTTGTGCTGCCCATGCTGCATCTGCAAGGGACGTGACATGTTTGGGACTATTCATCTGGCTCTTTTCACCAGCACTAAATACCCAGAAAGAATAAAATAAATTCTCATTGTGCTCCCACTTACTAAGAAAATTTTCCCTCTTCCTTCTGGTTCGGAGGGTTATTGTACATTTAAATACTTCTGCATTTTTCAGTAGCTACAGCATGCTATAATTTAGATTTTCCTCGGGCACAAAAGAATTTAGTTAAGCTAAACTGTATTACAGTGTGGGTTGGGTTTTTTTACAAAGTCCTTCATTAATAAGGAACTAAAGAATTTCCAAGCTGTCTGTAATTTTTCCCAGATGCAGCTAGTAGTTGCTAGGAGTATCTTTTTGGCAATCAGAGTTTTTGGTTATTAACAATCTGGGCTTTTGCTACACTACATCAGTGTTAAATATGTTCTGTGAACACTGCAGTGTGGAGTGTGAACTGCAGAAGGGGAAGGCAGACAACAGGCAAAAGAAAATCATTTTTTAGAAGAATAAACACTGCTGGGGTTCACAGCTGATTGAAACAAGCCCAGGATTCCCTGCAGGGATCCCAGTGTTGATTAACAAACCAGGAGCCGGCGTGGCTGCAGCCCTCCCTCACCCCTCACTCACAGCTTCTCCCTGTCACCCTCAGGTGACCCTGTGACCACAGCAGCACCCAGGTCCCCCCAGAGAAACCAAATCCTCCCTCAGCTTCAGGTTCAGGACGTTTTCAGAGGCTGCACACAAGGATGTGATGCTGTGGTTGGCAAAGCCTTGGTCCACACCAGGAGAAAGATCTTTGCCCCTTCTTACCTAAATATCACCAGTTCTGGGTTTCAGCTGCAGATTGGCCCATCTTGGGAACACCACAGAGCCCTTGGCTCCTGGGATGTGCTTTGCAGAAGTGAGTGAAGACCACTGGAATCATTTTGGAGCTGTAAGAGAAGGCAGTGAAGTCACTGACACCCAGAACTTCATGATCGTTCCACTCAAGCATGTTGCACGTGGGCACAAATTGGAAGAGTGAATTTTCTCACAGAAACCCTGCTCAAATGTGGGGTTTTGTCTTAATCTTTAAATGCTTTAGAGCTATTACAAGATGATAATTTTTCTGCACTGCCTGATTCTTTCCGTGCTGGAATCAGCCTTGCTTGTTCCCTGGCTGGTGTCCAAGCCACTCAGAGCCCAGACTGACCACAGAAGTCATGGTCTTCAGTGCAAGAGTGGAAGCAGAGAAGGCTGCAACTAAATTAGTAATGAGAAAATAATAATGAATGATGAAAAAGAGTGAAACAAACTTGTTTCTCCAGAGACAGAAAGGGCAAGCCACAAGCAGAGACACACAAAACCATGAAAGGGACTTGCAGTCACTATAGGGTTGATGTACAGCCCACCTCACAGTGAGGGATGCTAAACCTACAGGAAAGAACTTTTGCTGGGAAATGAGCAATTCAGGCATCTTGGGCTGCATGAGGATTGTCTGGAGGGGCTGCTGTGTGTGTTTGAGGGGGTCAGTGCTGTGTTCCTGTAGAGAACGGGAGCAGGGGAGGGAAAAGGTGCCTCGAGGGGCAGTTTTGTCTGCAGATCTCTGCTCCTCAGATCATCCCAAGAGCTGGGGTGGGCTCTGCCATGGCTTTGCCACTCTGGTGACTGGGGGGACACCTGAGCATGGGCTGCTCTGTCACTGCAGCACCAGGACTCGTCTGATCCCAATGCCCTGACTGTTGCTTCCTTCGCTCACACTCCCCAGGAACAGCCACGTTCAGCCTCTCAAGCATCCGTGGTGTGCACAGGCAGGAGAGAGAAAGAACGTGTTGTCCTTTCCCAGGGCTGGAACCTGGGAAAACACCCCCGAAATCTTTCCCATCCCTGGCCAAGGCAGGGATAAGTGCAGTGCAATGTCTTTTTTCCACTTTATTTTCCATCATCTCCAACTCTCACGGGACAGAACCAGCCCTTGGCATGGTCCCCTACCATGGGCCAAGCCAGATTAAACACACACCTTTCAGTCCGAGACAAGGATCTTTGAGGCAAGAGTCTGGAAAGAAAAATAAAAAAAAAAAAAACCCAAACAAAAATGAAGGAGAGCTGCCGTGATTAATTTGCATATTTGAATATGCAAATAAGGGCTGTTTCTTATCCATTGGCACTGGCTCTACTGTAGATGGCAGCAGCACAGCGGATCTCTGCCAGCATCCAGTGCCACAAAGAAAGACGCTAATTGGATTTGCAGACGCTTATTGCAAAGCCCAGAAGTTGCTGGAATAGGTATAAAGAACCAGGAGCTCAGCCCACGGCTGCCTCGGGTGCGAAGGCACTCGGCTGACAGCTCGTTAGCTTGAGATCTCCCTGCAAAATTAGGAGTTTGGAGAAGCCTGGATGGCTGCTGGCACCAGTGTCCCCAGCACCCGAAACTCCCAACACACTCCCAAAGAGCCTGGCAAATTTTCTACCTTTGGCTGTAATTTTATTTTTTCTTTTTGAGGGGAGCTTGAAAAGAAAATCGGGGTAGGTTTGCTCAGTGGTTACGCTGGAAATGGTTCAGGCTGGAAACTGCTAGTGGAGCAAAGGCTGGTTCTAGGAATTTCTCTCCTTGAGTGTTTTCGCAGTCGAATGTAAAGAAACCCCAGCACATTTTAAATTAATCCGTTCACGCCACTTCATTGAATATCCTGAGTTGGAAGGGATCCACAGGGATCAGCAAAGTCCAGCTCCAAACTGCTTGTTCCAGCAGAGAGTGCTTGGAGCACCAGGTGGTGCTTACTCCAAATGGGACACCCCAAATTGTTCAGTAAAAATGTGGTTTAATGCTCAATTATTGGGCTGCCAGAGTGCATGTGGAAGCTGAGGCACTTGGTTCTGGGCTTCCCATCTTGGAAGTGTCCAAGTTTTTGCTCAGATCTCCCCCCTGAAAGCTGGAGGAGTGACCTGTGTCCAAACCAGAAGTAGGATGGCAGCTGTGTCCTGCACGTCGAGAGCACAAAAACAACCATTAACACCAGGCTGGGCAAAAATAAAGGCATGGGAAAATTGCCATTGAGGAAAATTAAAACAAAAAGCAAATTCTAACAATGTTTCAGAGGAAGCAACAGGCAAATTTTCAAAGGAAAAGCTCAGGGTCTGGTCTGTCTGAACAACATCTATTGCACAAGGTGGAAATTCAGCAGAGCAAGAGCAAATTTGGGAAAGATGAAGACATTCCCAGGAAATACTCAGCCCTGGGAGCACGTTACCTCCAAGGACTGTGATGAGGCTGGGAGTGAATAGCCAAGATGGGGAGGTAGAAAATAAAAAGATTTAGACCCGAGAGTCACGTGCATGGGAATAATGTTCACAATTAAAGATATCAATGAGAACTCCCAGGGAAAGAGGCCCTTTCTCAATGGAGAAGAAAAGGGACTGTCCAAGGAGATGTCTCTTGGGACTGCATCAGACAGAAACATGGAAAATTAAAACAGGAGCACTTAAAGGAACCCAAATCAGGCTCTTTTTTGTTGTTGTTGTTGTTAACTGAAGCGATTAAGCATTTTGCTTTGCTAATATCCTCTATCAGGTTGATGAGGTAAAGTGGCTCTTTAGAACGATTTGGGAACCGATTAATCCTCGCCTGTGGCGATCAGTCAGCGACACACAGAGTTATTGGCTAACACGGGGTTTTTCTGCTGCCTCGCAGAGATCAACAAATTATTTCAAACAAGAAAGTTGCACGGAGAAAAATTCTGAGTGAGTTTGCTCGGAAACAGTCACCAATTGCATTTGTAAAGATCAGTCCAGTGCTCCTGTAGGGCTGGCAAAATTGAGAGCTATAACTTGTCATTTAAAACTCTAAAAAAAAAGGGTAAAACTCTGCCTGGGAGGGAGAAAGAGGGGGGAGAGGGGGAAGGAAGGCGGGAAGGGAACTACAGAGGAATGAGGGACAAAGGGGAGAAATGAGGGAAGTGAAGGGGAAATGGGAACTGAGAGGAAATGTGGGAGACTGAGAGGAAGAATGAGGGGGAAATGAGGGAGATCAAGGGCAAAAAGGAGAGAAACTGAGGGGAAAAGAGGAAAGTGAGGGGCAAAATGAAGGGGAGTGAGGGGAACAAATGAGGGGAATGAGGGTAACTGAGAGGAAAATGAAAACTGAGAGGAAATGTGTGAGACTGAGGGGAGAAATGAGGAAGACTGAGAGGGAAAATCTGGGAGACTGAGACGAAAAGGAGAAAAACATAAAATGAGGGAGTCTGAGGGGAAAAAACAAGGAAGACCAAAGGGAAAAGGAGATAAACAGAGGGAAATGAGGGAGACTTGAGGGGAAAATGCATGAGACAAGGGGATGCTGCAGGGAAAATAGAAACTGAGGGGGAAATGAGGGAGACTGAAGGGAAAAGGAGAGAAAATGAGGGGGGAATGAGAGAAACTGAAAGAAAATGAGGGACACCAAGGGAAAAAGAGTGAAAAAGGGAAAAGAAAAAAAAAAAAAAGAGGGATACCAAGGGGAAAATGGAAACTGGGAGAAAATGTGGGAGACTGATGGGAGGAATGAGGAAGACTGAGGGGAAAAGGAAAGAAATGGAAAGAAAATGAGAGAGAATGTGGGCAATTGAAACGAGAGAGCAAAGGAAAAATGAGGGAGAACAAGGGAGAATAAAGGAGCAAGGGAAAACGGGGCAGAACAAGAGCAAATGAGAGAAACTGAGGGGAAATAAGAGATAGGCAGGAGGAAAAGGGGAGCACTGAAGGAAAATGAAAGACAAGGAGCAGAAAAATGAGACGGGGGAACGTGAGGGAGAGACGGAGAGGAAAAAGGCGCATGAAGGAGCGAGGCGGAGAACAAGGCGAGCCCTGCCTGGGCATCCCGCATCGGGACCTGCGGCTTCCCTCGTTTCCCCTTGCTCCCACCTCATTTGTGTCGGGAATTAACACACCGTCGGGGAAACGTGGACCGAGGGCGGCATGGGAGGAGTAGGGGCGGGATGGCGCGGCCAGGAGCGCACGGCGAGGCCCACACGCCTGGTCCCGGTGCTGGTTGTGCACTAAGAGGAACATCGCGGGGGACAGAAGGGGGGACAGCAGCGAGACGGCAGCCGGAGCGGAGCGGCCGCCGCATCGCCCCACACGGGGCT
>VXBI01005845.1:16274-49248 GCA_013397375.1 Toxostoma redivivum | reverse complement strand
CCCCGAGCCGCGCCGCCAAGGGTTAATGCCACCGGGAGAGTCCCTGGCGGCCCGGGGGGTTCCGGGATGCGTGCGGGAAGTTTACCTGAGGTGATGGGCATGGGGAGCCTTTTGTGTGCGGGGAGCGGGTAACAGGTACCTCCGGGCTGAGCTTCGGGAACCAGCCCCGCTATCCCGGATAATCACCCGGAGGAGCGGGAATGGGAGCTGCTGATGGCTTTCAGGCAATTAGCACATCAAACAAAAACCAGAGCAGCCTACAGAATGTTTATTGAGAAGTTGAAAGTAGGCTCCTTTGTATTATTACAAATTGTTTGAATAGGATCCTGATTTCCCTTTGTTGAGAGACACGCTTGGAAAAAAAGGAAAAAAACCCTCCATTTTCAGCGGAGCAACTTTGGATGTTGGTTATATTGGGAGATCTTATTTTCAAATGTGTTTCAACTTCTGGCTTAATTCACAGCGATTGTTAATTGGAGCAGGGTGTGAGGAGTGCAGCAAGTACAACTTTCACTCTCAGTTAAACAGTTCTCTTTTATGTTCAATTTCGGTCTCTTCCACACAGCCCCATCTGGTTCTCAGCTCCAATTTCTCAGGCGTTTCAACTCGGAAAGGCAGATTTTGTAGCCTGACAGTCATTTGCACTTCTCAGGAGAGGGGTAGTAACTGGCAACAGTAGCAGGATTTAAAGGGTAATTATGGAATCGATAACGTGAGGCTGCGGCACAGCCTGGCTCAGGGGATGTGAGCACTGTGGGAAGCATCCCAGATAAAGCAGGCCTGCAGGCACACTCCAGTGCGAGCTCGGGGTTTCGGCAGGCTGGCTCCACATAATGCTCTTGCAGCGTTGGAGGATTGCTGTGATCGGAGAGAAGCACACCTTGCCTTTCTTCTCAGCCCTTAATGCGACATGAAAGAACAGCCGGCCCTGGGCCTTGGTTCTTAGCGCAGGAGCGAGGTGGGGCTGCTCCAGATAAGCCTTAAGAACAGGAAAAAATGGCCTGCCAAGAGAGCTTGCAGAGGAAGGTATCCCAAAGAAATGCTGTAGCAATAATGGTGAAGAAATTAATGAGATGAGTTTGTCCCAGAGCCTTAGGATTGATGTGTTGGGTGGCTGAAGGTATTTTGCTGTAAAGATTTAAACTGCCTGAAAGAGTGTGTTAAGGCTTATAGTTGAAATTGGAACTGGACTGCAATTTGGGAGGTCAGGCTGTGATGCCTGGTGCTTTGCAGACCTCCTGTGAGAGCTTTTTACAAGGACACGAAGGCTGAGATGGAGTCACTTGTGCTTTTTCAGCAAGTATTCACCGTGCTCTGGAAAAAAATTTCAGGTTGGAGACGCGAAATATTTTTGAGCATTAATTGTGATCACACTCCTTGATGCAGTTTGTCAGGGGAAAATAAGGATGATACTTTCCCTAAACATTTGTCTGGAGCTTTCTCTTTCCCTGCTCATTGTCTAACGTGCCCTTGGTTTGGCTCCAGGTCAACATGTAATATAGGTAATGACAAATAATGCTGCCTCTCCCAATGGTAATTGGGACTTGCTAGGAAGAGCAAGACACTTATTTTCGAGCCTGAAGTGAAGAATGGGGTAGTGACTAAAAGCAGCCCTTTTTTCTATGAGCCTCCTGGTGCTGAAGCTGGATTTTGGTAGGTTTCGTTTGAAATCACTGCTGCTGCTCTGGTTTGTGTAACAAATGTGCAAAAAAAGTTGGGTACCTTGAGTGTTATTCTCTGTCTTCAAATGATTTTTCTTGTGTCTGAATCCCATTTGCCTTTTCTCTGTTACATCTGTTTAATTCATTTCCTTTCTCCTGGCTGTGAAGTCTGCAAAACTACGTGGATTTTCACCATTAATTTAATTTGGTTTTTAAGACACTTAATGGGATTTTTGTGCTTTGAGCCAGACATGGAATACACCTTCTGTGTTACTCAGTGATCAGAGTAGGATTCAGGAGTGCAAATCAGAATTAGGTCAGTTTAGTGTTGGACATTGTATAGGCAGATATGTTAACTTGGTCTTTGAAAGTGAGATAATAAAACATATTTAGAACCATACAGGAAACATAATTTTCTTCTGATGAGTGATATATTCTAGAGAACATCATAAACCACCAATTCATGGTCTGATTTTTCCTGTTTCAAGATGAGTTTTCTGTCAGTGCTGTGAATTCTGTAAGCTGTGAACATCAAGTTCTGTCTCTGACACTTTCTAGAAATAAAGATTCCTCAATTAGGACTTTGCTGACAATTTAACTGATAAGTGAGGCAGAGAAACCGATCCCTCTTGTAGAGCTGCTTTCTCTGCAGTGTTAATATTAGGAAGAAAATAGGTATGAAATGGTGCTGGAGCTATTTTTGTGCCAGCTTTGCCGTTGAGAACAGCACTTTGCAGTCCGAGGCTGATCCCCACACGGGGGCTGCTGTGTTCCCAGTGCCTCCCAGCACGGTTTTGTGTTGTGTGTGCTCACGCTGCTGCCTCTGTCCCCACGCAGTGCACGGTGCAGGTGAAGCTGGAGCTGGGGCACCGGGCCCAGCTGCGCAAGAAGCCGACCACGGAAGGCTTCACCCATGACTGGATGGTGTTCGTGCGCGGCCCGGAGCAGTGCGACATCCAGCACTTCGTGGAGCGCGTCGTCTTCCGCCTGCACGAGAGCTTCCCAAAACCCAAGCGAGGTCAGAGGGGGTTGGACGTGGTTTATCTCTGTGAAAGAGCATTTTGCAAGTCGTGGTTGTGTTGAACTGTCACTTTTCTGTGAAATGTCTCCTTAAAGAGGAGAGAAATGTCCATTGCGTGCACTCTGGCTTTAACCTTTCCCCACTGTGTTTGAGGAAGGTCAGGGAGAATGGGACCTTTCTTCTGCTGAAAGGGCAGAAGGTGAGCTGCTTTCTCCTCTTATTTAAGCGTTAGTATGTGCAGATTCTTAAGACACAATTGACAGCAAAAGATAATTAATGTTACACAATGGGATAGATGGGTTTGATTTGTTAGAATTCGCCAGCAAAAGCTGGAAGCACTGAGAGATGCTTTAATACTGGGCTCAGATGTGTAGTGGGTATGGAGAGTTTTGCAGATTCTTGCAATTTCTAGTCTCAGGTGCCAGTTCAGGTAATCTTAACTCAGCAGAAATTAATGGTGCCATGGCGGGATGGTGTCTTTGCTCTTTGCTGTGCAGGCCCCCTGCAAGCCCAGTGCAGTCAGTGTGGTTGGGTTGAAGTGTTATTTTCTGACTCTGTAACAAAATGAACCTTATTCCTGGCATAGGGCAGCAGGAGCTCATGAGGTTGAGGTGGAGGAGCAGGAATTGCCCTTCTCAGGGGCAGTGCAGTTACATCTGTGTAGGATTGTGTAACTGAAGCTGCAGTGCTTTAAGAAATACAAGCTGCCCGTGGGAATTGTTGTAATGTGCATTATTGGAAATACTGCCGTGGGAGCAGGGCACTCAGGATGCCTAAGGACAACCTGTGACATTGGGAATTTGTGGGAGTCCATGATGGAAAGGGGCTCAGCATTCACAAGGGTGTGATTCTGGTCTGTGTTTTGATAATATCTCCTTCAAACTGCTCTGCTAGAACTGATGTATGAGAAGCAGATGCAGGACTAAGCTGAAAGCTGATTTACAGAATAAAAATGCAATTTGTGGGTTACAGTTCTTGTCTTCTGGTGTAATTAATTTATTACAAATAACTGTGTTGGGATAGCACATAGAATCCTGCAATGGTTTGGATTGGAAGTGCCCTTAAAGCCCATCCCATTCCCCCCCTGCCATGGCAGGGGCACCTCCCATGATCCCAGGGTGCTCCAAGCTCCATCCAGCCTGGCCTTGGACATTGCCAGGGATCCAGGGGCAGCCACAGCTGCTCTGGGCACCCTCCCAGGGAGGAATTCCTTCCCAGTATCCCATCCAGCCCTGCCCTCTGGCAGTATAAAACCATGGCCTTTGCTCAGTCAGTTGCTGTATCATCTGCCTTTACAGGAGGATTTTTTCCCAGTCCCTGGGTTTTCCATGCTTGCTCCTAATGCCAATGTGCCTTTGTCCAAGGCGTGTCTGGGTTGTACCTAAATCCTGTGGCAAGTGCCTCTCCTATTCCTGAGTTGATTTGAAGGGTTTCTTCAGATGGTGCCCTCTTGGAGCAGTTCCTGGTGCTGAAGGTGGGCTCGTGCTGCTGGCAGATTGCTCTTGGAGCCCTTGGTATTTGTCAGAATAGAGTGGCAGAGGAACAAAGGCTGCTTGGCAGATAGGCTTAAGATTCCTGCTGCCATACTGGCACTGCTCTTTGGTTTGGGATTTTTTCCTCTAAATGACAGGGTTCTTACATGAAATTCAAGTTAAAGCAAGTCTAGAGGTTTTTGTTATTTTTAGTTATGCCCTTTTTTCTCAGTTGCATTTGGAGTGCTGCTTTCCAGCACCTTAATGATGGTAGAAGTGCTTAGAGCTGGGTGGGGATAATAAAGCTACATTAAAGGAAAATAATTTGTGTGCTTTTAGGTTTGATGTACTGTTTCCTAATCATATTAATTACTTGGAATTCTTAAGAGAAACTCAAAAGATTTGCACTGAATTCCTCTAATTACCTAATTGACTTTATTTACATATATTGTAGTGCATAAATTATATGCAAGTGCATCCGGTTCCTGAGAGGGAGACTATCTGTGTGGGGCTCATGTTTCTCCTGGCAGCTGCTGTGTGCTGCTACATCATGGCCAAAGAAATGATCCTGGAATCCTTCAAATGGGATATCCTGGAATGGATAATGGGAAGGATTCAGGAGCGTGAACCCACACCAGATAGCGGGACAGGGGGAACTGAGGCAGGGACATGCAGATTAATTTCAGAGAAGCAATTAACTTTTCTAATTGCTGTTTCTGCAGTAAGCAGCTCTGACCTTAGCAGCAAACTGGTTCACCTTCCTCCTCGTGTTTCCTTGTGTGTGGAATAAATAGCAGTGCTCACCTGCCCTTCAGGTTTGTTCACCTGTGGGGGAAGAAGCGTGGCTGTTATCCAGCTGTGAGCACTGAGGAGTGCAGGGGAGTGTTTCAAGGAAAAATAATCACCTGCTTGTGTGTGCTAGTGGAAATATGGGCATCAAAGTAAAGTTTACCTTTCTGTGCTGTTCCACCTTTTGGGTCTGGGCCTTTCCTTGCCAGGCACTTGGAGCTGGCAGTTTGCATTGTTGTGGGACTGCCCAGAAATGTAATTGTATCTGGGTGCACAGGAGGGGAAGGATCTCACTGAGACTCGGGCCTGCAGTGTTTTATGTTTCCGTTCCATGGGAGGAGCTAAGAGCAGATTTCATGTTCTTAACTAAGCCCGTGGCCACCATCTTATTCTGTGTGGGTTTTTCCACAAAGGTCAGTGTTTTAACTGTGCCCTGAGTTGTCAGAGGCCCAGTTCTGCTCTTGCAGCTCCTTTTTGGCTCAGATAAAGTTGTGCTGAATTCCAACTTCACATTTATTTGTTCTCTTTCAGTGTGCAAGGAGCCCCCCTACAAGGTGGAGGAGTCTGGCTATGCTGGCTTCATTATGCCCATTGAAGTGCACTTCAAAAACAAGGTAGAATCTGATTTCTGGTCTTCTAATTGTTTTGAGCTGTGCCAGAGCCTGAAACTGCCTGACAGAAAGACTCTAAATTATGTGACTGTTTTATGTGTGTGTTTTTTATTAGTCTAATAAATAGAATTTAACTGGGAGTTGGAAGCTCCTGCCAGACTTCAAAAGAAAGCTTTTGGCAGAAATGGAATTGAATAGAAAGGTGATACCAGGACAGTGGATGGTCCTGGAGATTCTGAGCAGAGATTGTACCACTTGTAGCTTCTTTAGCATGGAGGATATTCAAGCAATTTAAAATATTTTATTACATATGGAAGTAAATAAACATAAAAACTCTGATACTGTAAATATTTGTGAACACTGTGTTGATCGTCAATATATTAAAAAATCTGCTTTTGAATTCGCAAGCTTATTAAATTTTACTGTATAGGTATGAAATCTGCAGAGGCCCAAGACAAACATTTGCATGTGTAGCACAAGTATTTAGAACTGTGTTAAAAGATATCCTTGTTCTAACTCAGTGCTCTTCCAGAAAGAAAACACTAAATATTTTAAGTCTTAAGATGCATTGCCAGCAAGTATATGAAAGTTAAAATTTGGATTTATTGCTTGCGTTAAGTCTACCACAGAGGTCACATGCTGTAGGTTATGAAAACAGGGAATTGGGCACTTGTGTTCATATTACCTCAGTTTCAGTTAAATTGTTTTGTTAAACATGAATAATGGATGTTTCTGGGTTTGATTACTGCTTAAATAATAAAATAAAAACTAATGTTTTGCTTATGATCCCTAAGAGGGAACTGAGGTAAAGTAAACTAAAAATGTTGAGCCACATGCCTGTAATCTGTGCTCTCCCACCCCCTCAGCTCTCTGAGCAGCAGCCCTTACCCCAGGTGTGTTGACAGCAGCCCACATGCAACAGCTTCATTCTATTTAACTTCCCATCCTCCTTTCCCTGGTCCTCCCACAAACATCTGTCTGCTGTTGCCTCCTGTCCCCACTCCAGCCCAGGATGCTCTCCTGGCAGGGTCGCTTTGTGAATAATCAGCATTTTGGGTTGGGTTCTTGGCCTACCACATTGCTCTGAGCCCACTTCATGGCTTGGAGGAATAAGCCAGATAATGGGACTGAGCCACAGAAGACAGAGTGGCCTCCTAAACCTGGGAATGTTTTGCCCACAAGTTGTTTTTTGGGTGGGTAGGGTAAGCCAAAAGGCTGGGAAGAAAAATGGCAGGCAGGGGCTAGGGGGTGAACCATTGTTGATAAAAGCAGCTTTTTTGGCAAACACTGAAAACTATGACCTGAGTGCAACAAAAACACCTCAAAAGTTTGAAAGCAGTTCTACTTCTGGCTTTTCTGAGGTTTTAGATGAGAATCAGAAAATTCTCCATCTATACTAAATGTTAGCTTAAGTCAGGTTCAAAATCCTTTACACTCCTGACCAAAAAATGTGAAGTTCTCCAGACTGATTCCTTAAAAGTGAAACCTCTAATGCCTGGGAGGGGTGAACTGTATTTTAGTGCTACCCTTTCCTTTTATTTTCCCTTCCTTTCTTCACCCAGCCATTCCCCACTCTTCCCTTTTTCCTGCAGCTCTCCAATGGTTTCTTTCACAAACCCTCAGCTCTCCCTCATTTCTGTGGTTTTTTTGTAGCTGCTCACGTTTGCTGTGACTGCCATCTGCATTCCTGTGTTTTCTTTTCCCTCTGTCCCTCATGCTCCCATGTTCCTCATGGAATATGGAGCTGGCAGCTTTTCTGACTAGAACTTGCTTTCACACCCACTGGGGTCATCACTCCTCATTGTTTCTCCACGCACGTGACTGCAGAGTTGTTCCCCAGCACTGAGCAGAGAGGTGGCTTTTATAAATAAGGGAAATAGGTGGGCTCTGTTCTCCCTGGAAACAATGGAAGGAGCTGTTAATTTAGGAGAAGGCTCTTTGTTTCTGACATTTTGGTCTTCAGAAACATGACAAATAAATAGGAGAGCAGGTTGAGTTGCAGACTTGTTTTCAAATCTGCAGATCTTCAAAACAGTCATTTTTGCCCTGTTTTTTAGCTGCATGTTTTCTGGAGAAGTTCTTTTCCATTTTTAAGCTGATTAACAAATTGCTAATTAAGGAGTTTCAGGCAGCGCCTCTCATTATTTAATTGGGCCAAGGGTGGTTGAGGGAAAAGGTGGAAAAGGTTCCATCTTCCAGCACATCATTGGAACAAAGACATGTTTTCAGATTCAGCCATGAACTCACTTAGGATTGTAGGGAGCTCGGAGGCTGCTGCTGAGGGGGTGAGCAGGGATAGGCAGAGAGCCCAGGAAGGGCTGGAGCTGTGCCAGGGCTGGGGATGGAGCTCAGGGAAAGGTTCTTGCCCCCGAGGGTGCTGGGCACTGCCCAGGCTCCCCAGGGAATGGTCCCAGAGCTCCAGGAGCGTTTGGACAGCGCTCTCAGGGATGCTCAGGGTGGGATTGTTGGGGGGTCTGTGCAGGGACAGGGGCTGCACTGATCATCCCTGGGGATGCTTTTCAACTCAGGATATTCTGGGATTCTGTGTGAAGAGTTGGGCTCCTCTGTCCACCACTGCCCAGTGATGATGCTATCTGGGAATTCTAAGAGCTCTGATCATTATCAGTTAGTGGAGTTGAAGGAAATTTAAGAGTTAAATACTTCTGCAAAGACTGGGATATAGTAAAAATTAAAAAGATAGAGAGGGAGCAGGAGGAATGGGAGAGGTTTAGTATATACAGCCTGTGTTCTCCTGAATTAAAGAAGATGGTGTTAAAACACCAATTAAATCAAAGTCTTCATTACTTCAAGACTTTGTTCTCATTCTGTTCTGTGTAAACCTGTTGACACTGGTGGGGATCAGCTGGTGTGTGTGCAGCAGATATTGTGAATTGATTACAGCATTTAGGACTCATCCTTGAGTAATTCTCTTCAAGTAGATGGTATGGATTGGTTCTGGGATTGGGGTGAAAAGGCTCTTTGGAGGTGACTGGGCAGGGGAACTGGGTGGCTTTTGTGGCCATATGTTCCTCACATTGTGACACATTTTTGTTGATGTGTGTGTGGCCTCAGCAGAAACCAGACTTGCAGAGGCTTTGGGATTTGTTTATCGATGCATGTTTAGCTTTGTGAAGGTGAGAAGAGAAAGGATTCAAAGAGGGAGTGAGGCAGTCTGTGGAGATTGATCTTTGCCATGGTTGGCTGAAATGGGTTTTTTTTTCCACAGTTTAAGCCTCCTTTCTTAGCCATTTCCTCTCCGTGTTCTGATTTGTTACTGGGATGACAAATCCTGGCTGTCAGAGTCTGTATGCTCTTTGCTTTGGCTAAAGAAATACCAACCTGTGCTCTGGGAAGGAACAGCTTTACTAAGAACAGTTTTAATGAACCTAATCAGGGATTTTTTTTAAGCAACTTGGCATAAAATTGCCCCTTGACACTTTGTGTTGGAGGACTCCCTTTTTGTTATCATAGTTGTGTATTTGGAGCAGCAGGCTCGGAGCTCTTGGTGCCTTTTTGTCAGATGGAGAAGTGTCAGCAGAGTGTGAAAAAGGTGTAAGAGCCTGTTTTTATCCTCTGTGAACATTGCTGGCCTGTGTTTGTCCTTCTTGTGCTGCAATCCAGCTCGTCCATGAGTGGGTGCTTTCTCAGGGCTGGTATTTGAATTGCAGAATATAAACTGTGAATATTGCAGTGAGCCTGGGCAGTTGGGGGCTCTGAGCAGCCACAGGATTCGTGATCTCCTTTAACACTGGCAGAGCCTTTGCTGCTGTAACTGATCCTGAAAAACAAATGGCAGGGGCTCAGCAGGTTGATTGATAAAGCTTTTGAAAGTCGAGTTGGCTAATGACAGCAGATCATTTGGACTGGAGATGTTAGTGTGCTATTTTTGTTTTGAAATCCTTTGTGTTCCTGTAACGAGGGCTGCTGTGAGTGGCTTCTGGTGCTCAGATCGATACAAACCGGGTACAACAAATGCGTTGCTGTTTTTCTCCTGCTCTTCTCCTTCCCTCTCCCCCTCAATTTCAACAGTCTGGAAGCTTTTTTTCATTGTTGTCTCCAAATAAATCTCTTCTAGTGGTACACGTTGTAATCTGGAGACTGTAATACAGGTCTGGCTTTGGTATTCATTCCCTGTGACATTTTTTGCATCCTAATCAAATTAGATCAATCCTCCCCACAAAGCTAAAGGTCTAGGAGATTTTCATGTTATTCTGATACAAGGCAGATGATATTAATGCAACATGGATAAGATGTTGTATTAAAGTCTCTTTAAAGATGCTACCTCCTAATTTTAGTGCTAGAGATAAAAGCCTTCCAGGATTTACATAATGGATACATGGAACTTGGGCTTTTCCTATTAGTGAGAAAAAGATAAGCAGAGAAAGCAGAGAAATTAGTTTGATTTTTCCAGTGAGGTTCAAAAGAAAAATATGCATACTTTACCCCTTCTGCAACCTTTGTAGAGGTGATATAGAAAACAAATAGAGAAATATTGGAAAAGGGGAAAATTATTTGTGTATCAAAGTAGGAACTCGGTGGAGACGTTGTAGGTGGGCTGCACATATGGCAGGGGAGGTGAAACAGGAGCAGCTACAACTGGTGTCAGGACTGTGCCATCAGGAGGGGACTGGCCAGGGAAATCCTCCTAAGGAAGGTTGGAGAGCCTGTGTTTGCATGAGACATTTGATTTTACTGAAGTTGCCATTTGGGGCAGGATGTGCACAGGTTTGAGGAGAGGAGGAGCAGCTTTAACCTGTTGGAGTTTGCTCGGTGTTGCTGAAAGTTGGGGAAGGAGGAGTGAAACTTGTCCTTTTGTCTGCCCTTTGAGGGAAACGTTTTAGGTCTGTCCTGTACCACATTCCTTCCCAAACCTGCAGCAATTCCTTTTGTCCTACTGCTGACTGGGGAATCTTTGCTTTTACCTGTTTCTGTCAGAAATTAGGATGAATTATCAATTTACCCATTCTTTTATCTAAGCAGGACCAAAATCCCTGTGTGTGTGAGTAGCTATTCAGTGTGGCACATCCATAGGCACCTTCAGATGCTGAAAATACATATTTATTTATTTATTTATATAGATAGATATATATGCAGTGTGTGGCAAGCCTGTATCTGCAAAAACAGAAGCTTTATCAGTCATGCCAGCTTCATATCATGTATTTGTAGGAGTTAGTAGATTATTAAGTGCTTGTCTTGGAGCAGTAAGTAGACAAAGAGATATATTTACTCTAATCTATATTTTTATACTCATATATTTATTGTACTCATTAGATATATGTATAATAATAAAAATATATTAGGAAAACCTAATTTTCAAACTAAGTAATAAGCATCTGATGGAGGAAAGTCATAAATGCTTGATCTCCCAAATCTCCCAAAGAATTGTCTTTTGGGAGAGAATCTCCCAAAAGATAAGGGTGGTTCATAGATTCCTGAGTGGAACATAAGGCTGATTATTTCAAAATCTGAATATTGGGCTATTCCCTTTCCAGTGCCCTGTCTGAAGCTGCCCCAGGACCAGTCAGACGGGTTGTACCAGCCTGGGAAGGGGTTTCATTTCTCCAGACGTCCCGGATAAATGCCTCTGTCAGGCTGGATCTATGGCAGAAGGGAAGTGGTGTTAGATGTTATAGTTATTGAATAACCATGAGCCTACTTCCTTGGTGTGCTAGATTTTTGTAGATAATTTTGTTTTATGGCTTTCTAAAAGTGATTTATGAGCTTTATGCGCACGCTACCAGTGAAATTCTTTTGATTTGTGTTAAGTGGCAAAGGGCACACCCTGCCTTAAAAACAAGACAAGGAAATTTTAACAAAAGACTTTAAAAAATTCCTCCTCTTACGAAAAGTGCCAAAAGAATTTTAACCCATTACTTCAGAACTCAAAGGAAAAATAAAGCAGCTTCAGAGCTCGTAACAGCGCAGTGGCAGGCGGTGCAGACAGGAAGCAGTAAAAATAAAACCTAATGTACCCAGCTCAGGAGATTGGAGGTGGAATAGGGGGATTCACTGGATGAAGGGAAGTTTACAGCAGCTGCAAATAAAAGCCCTGGCTTTGTGGTGCTCACTTGTAGTTTACTTCTCTGGCATCCTGGGATTTAAGGGGCAGATGCAAAGTGAGGTTCTGAGGGGCCTTGCTGAGACATCCCTGCACCAGCTTAACCATTTCATGGCCAAATGCAGCACTGAATTTTAATCTGAACAATTCATATCTACCAGTTAGAAATGGATGTAATCCATCCTTTTAAAAGCTTTTCTTGGATGTAAGGCCCTTTAGAAAAGCCTATGGTTTTAGGAGCAGCAAAGTGCTCCCTTGTCAGTTTTTGTGATTGACATCAAGGAATATCAGAAGGTGAAATTACCTAATAGCAAAGCTTGGCTTGTGTGTGTACTTGCTGCTGAAGCAGCAGAACATGAAGGATGCATAGGATTGTCTGGACCAAAGTTTGTAGGGTGAGAAAGAACCTACTGTGAGTTGCAGCTCCCAGCTGCAGGATGTGTGGATCCCAACATGTTATTGAGAAAGGCTTTGAAATGTGGCACTGTGGATTCAGCCTGGCTTTCCATTTAAAGTTAGAGGATGGGTAGGTCTGGGTCAATTGAGAGAGATTTTCCTTGGGTTTCTCCCCCCCTTCTTCCCCTTGATGGTTGTTTGGGGGAAGAACCTTTTAGGGAGGACCGGATGGATTATGCTTTGGAGTGGCCTGAGCTGTAATCATTAGCTGGGCAGTGAGGGCAGTAAAGGAAAGAATGTTTATTTGCAGCTTTTTGCTTTGAGACTTTTGTGGTGGTTCTTTTAGGAGTGCTGTAATCTCAACTATTCACTGGGGGGTGGGGGGCTCCTTATGGCCTGGGGGATACAAAGGAGATTTTAATGATCAGGGCACTCTGCTGGGGCTCATTCCCAGGGAAGTTGTGATCTCTGAGCTGGAGGAATATCCCATTTTAAAACTGCCTTAATTCTACTGAAACTTCAGCAGACAAATGATAAATATTTTGGTTCTTGTGAAGAAAGCACCAAAAAATGGGATGCCCAAGGTGAGAGTGAAAGGGATCTGCTGCCTCTCTCCTGCTCGGAAAGCAAATGGGCAAATGACAAAGCAGAGCTGGTAATGGGATGGCAAAACATCTCCTGACCAAAGCCTGCACTTGCTGATGGAGCCAAGATTATTTACTCTGTTGTAAACCAGGGAAAGCATTTTAGAAGCCATTATTAGGCCACATTTGGATTTCTATTCATCCTTCATTTCAGTTTATTAGGCTTTGAGGGACCCTGTGCAGCTGCTGTTTGAACTGCAGCGAGCGCACACGCAGAGCTCGCTAATGATTCTGTTAATGAGAACGGGCATGGAAAACAGGCAAATGACAGGGCAGTGTATTTTGCAAGGATCTTTGTTTTTCCTCCCATTTATCTGTTTTAGTAAACTCCTTTCAGGAGCATACGGATTCTTCAGGACTTTTCCAAAAGAGGGTTTGAAGACCTGGCATTGGCAGCCTGTTAATCTGAGACTCTTCTCTGTATTGATGCCTGCCTCTGCTTGAGGGTGAAGATCCAAGACCTGGACTCCTAGATGAGCTCAGACTACTTATTTTGATGTAAACCTGGTGTAACTACCACCCTTTGTATTGTTAGAGGTGTAGTTTTTCCAAGGAATGGCCTCTGGAGCAAACAGCAGGAGCCAGGGTGGTCTGAAGCTGTTTCAGCCTATTCTCAGCAAATGTAATGGCTGAGGCTGGGAGCCTGCAGTGCCTGTTCCCATCCAACAATGCCACTGCACCAGGAAATGGAGCTGCTGGATGGGAATTCTGGAAAAGACTGCTGTGCAGCTGCTCAGTGCTGTGCAGGGAATGGGGCACGTGGGATGCATTCATGGAAATGCACAGGGCACTGCCGGCCTCGCTGCGCTTCCCAGCAGAGACCCTCTGCCACATTGAATTTCCAGCTTGGAAATGCAAACTGCAGGAAACACAAGGCAGTGTCCTGTCGATATTTGTAATATACAAGGAGAGTATTTGCAGTTTTGGTGGGGGAAGGAGGGGGATTTCTTCCATTCTGTGCTGTGAGCGCAGCAGGTGGAACAGAGGCAGTGAGGCGCAGATGATCCCCCACCAGCATACAAACCCTGGATTGCTTGGGTGAAAGTGCCCTTGGAAAGTTCAAAAGCCTGGGATATCTTCCCATTCAGCCCCTGCAATATGCATATTGAAGAGGATTTTACAAACCAAGCCATCCTTTTCCCATTGCATTTAATCTTTTCTCGGTGCCCACAGAGATCCTGGGAGTTCAGAAGTTGTTCCTGCTCTCAAAAAGGATTATGCTTTTCTTAATATTGATACTTAGAGTTGCTTCCCAAAGGAGATAGGATCTGAATTTTGGTGAAAACAGTAGTGCATAAAGCTTGTGAATGTGCTTTTCTGGGGAGACTTGAACAGATTTAAACAGGCAATTTTCAGTCAAGATTTGTGTCCATGCATTGCTTTTGCATGCTTGAGTTCCTGATGAACAATGTTAACCTCAAGCACAAATAGTTTAATTTCCAGCGCTCTGATCTCATGGTGAAAAACTCCATGAATACAACACTTGGTGGTTTATTTGGGATTTTCAGGAGTGACTGTTTGGATCCCCAGACTTAGTGTGCTTGCCAAGCTTCTTCCGGATTCCCAAAGCCTTTCTTGTTTTTAGGAGGAGCCCAAAAAGGTTTGTTTCACATATGACCTGTTCCTAAATCTGGAGGGGAACCCACCTGTGAACCACCTTCGTTGTGAGAAACTGACTTTCAACAACCCCACCAAGGAATTCAGGCGCAAACTCATCAGAGCTGGAGGGGTAAGTGCCCAGTTTGGGATCCTAAAAGGAGTGAGCTTGTTTTGCTCTGAGGTGTCTTTAAACCCAGCAGGCTTCAAGCAGTTTTCTACATTCATTTAAGAGATGACCCAGCCAGTTTTGAGTCGTGGTTATAAGGCTACAGCACTTGCAGCAGAACAAATCTGTTGTTGGTGTGTGATTGGTGACACTTTATTTGTAGTCAATTTAAATGTGAGCATTAATATCAAAGCAGAAAACTCCTCTGGAAAGTGAGATCTGCTGTGGATGTTGCAGGCTGTCAGTCAGGCAGCAGCAGGTCCCTGTGATCTTCCTGCTGCTAGGAGCTGGATCAGTACAGAAAAGCTCAAGGAAAGAGAGAGGCTTTCAGGCTTTCAAACCATTTTTTTCTCTTTTTTTTTTTAGCTTAATAGTTAGTTCTTCCTGGTCAATAAATGACCTTTAAACCTGACATCAGCTACTTGTGACTTAGATAATAAAAAAGTTAATGAAAAATTGGACAATATGGAGTGAAAACAGTTGTGGGGGAAAAGCAGGTATTCTCTAGAAGGCCCAGTTGCTACAGTAGCTGAGCCCTTCCATCTGGGAAGGTAATGAGTAGTGATAGACTAAAGGGTGATCCTCAAATAGCTGCAGGATCTGGGCAAATCAGTCCAAGCCACAAAGTGCAAGAAGTTTTTAATGAGCCAGAGGATATCAAGGCCAGGTTGGACGGGGCTTGGAGCAACCCGGGGTAGTGGGAGGAGTCCCTGCCCATGGCAGGGTGTGGAATAAGATGAGTTTTAAGGCCCCTTCCAATTAAAATCACTCCATGATTCCTGTTCCTTGCTGTGCCAGTGCTTTCCTGTATTGGGCAGAGAGAGGAAGGTGCTCATTTCAGCCCTAGGATGGCTGGAGCATCATCTGCTCTCTAGGATTTTCACAGTATGATATTTTAGTCCTTGTGTACTGAGGTGTTTCAGCTGTTAATCACTTTTGATGCCCTTTCTCTGGTGACAATTTTCCACAGAATTATCCTGACAATGTAGGGAAGGTAAGAAGGGAATTGTTCCATGGAGCTCAGTGCTTGGTGTTAAGATTTTTTGAAGGGAGAGACCCAAGCCGTGTTTTTTCCCTGTTGCCCCTGGAAGAGTGAATTCAGCTTCTAAGCCAAGGAAGTCTTGCTCATTCCTTCCAGATTTATCTCCCTACCCATTTTCAGGGGAAGAGCATTTGCAGCAGAACACACAGTTCTTGTCCAGAGCTTTATTGCCTGCCTGTGCTCAGAATATTGGCATTCCCTTTGGGAAAGACACTCGATATTGCATTGCTGCTTTTCAGTTTTTGTGGGTTTAATATTCTGTATTTGAGGAGTTGCCTTGAAACTGAACATTCCATAGACAATATCTTTTTATGGCCAGGAAGCCGGCGAGGAAAAAAACATTGAAAAGATGAATAATAGTGTGTTAATTGAGCAAGTGGCTTAACATAATCATGTGTTAATAGTTAATAGTCCGTGAGACTTTGTGCAGACATAATTTCCCTCCTCTTTATTCCCAGGTAATGGTGATGCCAGAAGGAGCAGAGACTGTTTCAAGGCCAAGTCCTGATTATCCAATGCTGCCCACGATACCTCTCTCTGCCTTCTCTGATCCCAAGAAGACCAAACCCTCCCATGGGTCAAAGGTCAGTGCAGCACACGTTTGGGTCAGCCCGAGGTGAGGGAGTCTTTCAGGCCAGGCTGCTGAGAGCTTGTTCAGCAGCTGTTCCTGGCTGCTGCTAATTCTGAACCTCCTTGTACTCTGCAGTTCAGTAGTTAATGGTCTGGAACTTGCCAGCCTTTAGGAGGCTTTTTTATGATCTGATAGACTTCTCTCCAGGGAAGTTTTGAAAAGAAAATTAGATGTGCTAGACTGGGAATTTTTGGTGAATCGTATGTTCCTTAAAGGCAGATGAAATCCTCTCTGATTGTTCTGGCTGTGTCCTCCATGCTGAGGATGGATTCTGTGGCTCTCTCACTCTCTGCCATGCCCAGCACTGAGTCCCTGCACCTCTTGGCAGGAAGGCTGAGTGGAAAGTCAGCCCCTCCTCTGTCCTCAGGGCAGTCCTGGAGAGAACATCAAATAAGCTTCACTTGGTCCAACGGGTGCTTTCCAGACTGGATGTTTGCATCCAGCAGTAGCCAGGTCCTGAAACTTCTAAAGAACCTCAAGTTTTTTTCCCTTATGTACTGAAGCTATTTTTGTATAATCCTATATGGGAGAAACAATCCCCAAGCAGTGTGTTTTGGAGCAGATTACATGCACTTTATCAGCCTGAGCAGTCACAGGTATTAACAGCAATTCATTTTCCAGTGTAATTCAATTCTGATAGCCATGTTCTTCAGGGCTCTGAACACTCTGGCACTTCAGTTATGCCTTCTGATGTTATGAAACAGAGTGAAGATGACTTACCTGTTAGTGGCTGATTTAATTTTGGTCAGGAATTAAGCACTGGAAAACACAGAAGAGAAATAAAGGGCTCTGAGATGAGCTCTGGTGAAAATTGCCAGTTGCTAAAGAAACAACATTTTCCTGCTTCCCTTCCTCCAGGGTGCCCTGAGAGGTGCATCTGTGTTTGCATTCAGGAAAAACCTGAATTAAACATCTATAGGTGTTTCTAGACTTTTGACAGACCCTGGAAAGGAGCAGAACATGTTTCATTCTTTCCTAAATGTTGAAGTGCACACTGCCAGTTCGTGTGCAGCAGCTTGAGGGAAGTGTGGATGTTTACCTGGGCATGTGGGGGTGGATTTCTGCATGGAACAAACGCTGCCATGTGATTTATGAGGATGTGTTTTATCATTCTGTGCAGAGCTGCAGTTTCATACCCAGCTTGCATGTTTCTGTTGCTGAATTTTAGGATGCAAACAAGGAAAGTAGCAAAGCATCCAAACCACATAAAGTAACCAAGGAGCACAGGGAGAGACCCAGGAAAGACTCTGAGAGCAAAAACTCCTCCAAAGACCTTGAGAGAGAACAGAACAAGCCTTTGAAGGACTCCTCCAGAAAACCAACTGAGAACAAACTGCCTAAGGAGGAGAAGGCACCTCCAAAAGCTGCTTTCAAGGAACCAAAACTGGCCGTGAAGGAGACCAAACTGGAGAACACCTCTCCAAAGGGGGGGCCACAGCCGGAGCTAAAGTCTTCCAGCAAGAGGCCCTCCAACGTGGAGTCACCAAAGCCTAGTGCCAAAAAACAAAAAAAGAGTAGCTCCAAAGGGGTAAAGAATATCCTGGGGACATCTCCCAGAACCTCTTCTTCCTCATATCCAGAGAAGAAACAAACCAAGGAGAAGATGAATGCCAAAGTGGAAAAGGTAAAATCTGAGAGCGAGGCCAAGGAGATCAAAAAGCCCGTGGAAATGGAGGAGTCAAACTCAGAGGATGAAACTTCTTTCAAATCAGAGGTGAGTAGGGATTTATTCTTTACCAGAGTTTGGAAGGATGATGTTAAATCCCTGCCTGAAAAATGTGTTAAAAATAATCTCTCAGAAAAGATAGAGCAGCAGATTGGTAAATGCCTAGGCTGGGCTGCATCTCAAATAAAATTCTTCTTTGTAACTCCAGTCAGTATTAAATGTTCCTCCTGTGTGATTTAGCTGCTGTTTCAGTACAAACTTTTGTTGAGATTTATCTGCAGGCAGTTACCTAAAAGTCAGAGTTTAAAGTTATGGTCCCTTATTCATCCCATGCAGTGACATCTACAGAGTTACAAGAGATACAGAGACACTTTTTGCCTGCTCATGATAGCAATGTTTTAGAATGTAATCTTATTTCAGAAAAGGACATCATCTCAGTTTTGGTAACGAAAAAAACCTAGTATTAAAATGTAAATAAAACCCCTCTTCCTGCCGTGGCCTGTAAGAAATGTGCCATTGGCTGAAGCTCAAAATACAACCACATGCCACTAAATCCAAATAAGTTGTGTTGTGAAACATAAAACAAATTATGTTCTTGTACTACTATTTTTAAAAGCTGTCTAAATATTTTTTTTCCTTTTTACAACTGAGAACATTCCTCATCCTCTGTTTTCTATAAAGTGTTTTCCAAAAGAAGGCAAAAAAATGCAAGAAGGGACAGACAAATCCAAACCCTTGCTACTTTTCACTTGTATATTTGTTATAAAGAAGCCATATATCTTGTAATAGGGTTCACAGGATAATGTCATGGGAATTCTGGAACTGGTTCCTCCTGACCAAGAAAGGTTTATTTTATTAAGTTGAATTTTCTAGGGACAGTTTGTATTATGATTTAATCAGCACCGTGATCCAACAAATATTGATGTGCATGTCAGGAAGGGTTTTTTTTCTGCAGGATTCTCAGTAGAAGAGTTTATTTAGCAAGTGTTAATTCCACTGTGCAGAGAAGTCACATCCCTGGAAGTGTCCAAGACCAGGCTGGACAGGACTTGGAGCAGCCTGGGACAGTGGGAGGTGTCCCTGCCCGTGGCAGGGGGTGGCACAAGATGGGATTTAAGGTCCCTTCCCACCCAAACCATTCTGGGATTTTATGACTCTACTTCCCAGATGGATTCGATGTGCACGTTGGGCATTAAGAAGAGGCAGTTCCTCTTCCCTTTTACCCAAAGTGCAGCGGTGCTCAGCAAGCCCCACATTTCAATGCACAGCCCTCCCTGCAAACCTGTGACTCTGCTGACCCCAGAGTGTCCCCAAGGTGTCCCCATCCCCTCTCAGTGCCACCAGCACTGATGGTGCTGCCAGGCTGTCCTTGGAACCACAGCCCGTGGCAGTGGGCTCAGCATCTGCTGCAGCCTGTCCTGCCCAGTGCAGGAGCTGGGGCCTGGACAGCAGGGTCTGGGGACAGCAGTGTGACAGTCAGGGAGTGCTGGCAGCTGAGCCCCAGGGCACAGCTCTGGGCTCTGAAAGTCCTTGTGCACCCTGGGGGATCTCCCTGCTGCCAGCAGTGCTGCTTGCTGCCCCAGGGTTTGTCCTGGCACAGCTGAGTGTGGAGCCGTGTGGGAGCCACATCACTGAAGTGAGGGAGCAGCTGGAGGTGGACCAGGGCCCGGAAACTCTTAAATCAGCTCTGCTGCTGCAGCCAGGGGATTGTGCAACAGCTCTGGGGCTGCAGCTCCACGGTGGCTCCCAGCTGACGTGTTTGCAGGCTGTGTGGAGAGGAGCAGCCCTGCTCCCATTTGTGCTGCTGGCCTGGGAGCTCGGAGGGGAACTCTGCACAGGGATGAAGGAGTTTCTCCTGCTATTTCAGCTCCTAATGGAAATTACTTGGCCCTTTTTTCTTTTTTTTTTTTTTTTTTTCCTTCCCCCACCTAGCCCAGTTCCCTGAACTGGCCTCATGCTTGGCTGCCCCTGTGCTGACAAAAGGCAGAGGCAGGGATGGGAGCAGTGTTGCTCTTTGCCATTGTCGGCGTGGCTTTGGTCACATCCTGGTGACAGTCACTGAGCACATGGAGCGTGTCCGTCTGCATCCTCCTCTGCTCAAAGAGCTGATGCTGTTAATGGCCAGAGGAGAGATGGGTTATCTCCAACAACTGCTGCTTAGCTCCTGTTGTCATTTTAAGGGAAGACCTGCAGATTACCAGGAATAAGGGATGTAGGATAGGAGCTGTGGGTCAAATGCAAGAGCTGTGCTCTGTTAGCTTGAAAATATTCATAAAATCCCACAGTGGTTGGGTTGGAAGGGACTTTAAATATCATTCAGTTCCATCCCTTGCCATGGCAGGGACACCTTCACTATCCCAGGCTGCTCCAAGCCCTGTCCAGCCTGGCCTTGGACACTTCCAGGGATCCAGGGACAGCCACAGTTCCTCCAGACAACCTGTTCTCTCTGCTCTCCCCTTCCATGTTGGAAATTCCCTAAACAGCCAGATCTGCTGCTATGTGCCAGTAGACCTGATATTGGAATTGTTAAATTATTCTCCTTTGCTCCTGTACCCTTCCCAAGGATTGTAATAGCATTTTTGACACATTTTCCCCCTTCCTAAAGTGAAGTAATGAAATTCTTGCCAATACTTGGGTGATGGTGTGGCCAGCAGGACCAGGGCAGAGATTGTCCCCTGTGCTGGCACTACTGGGGCCACACCTCAAATGCTGTGTCCAGTTCTGGGCCCCTCAGGACAAGAAGGACATTGAGGGGCTGGAGCATGTCCAGAGAAGGGAACAGAGCTGGGGAGCCCCAGGAGAGGCTGAGGGAGCTGGGAAGGGGCTCAGCCTGGAGAAAAGGAGGCTCAGGGGGGCCCTTGTGGCTCTGCACAACTCCCTGACAGGAGGGGACAGCCGGGGGGGTGGGGCTGTGCTCCAGGGAACAGGGACAGGAGGAGAGGGAGCAGCCTCAGGCTGGGTCAGGGGAGAGTCAGGTTGGAAACCAGGAAGAATTCCTGCATGGAAAGGGTGGTCAGAAACCAAAAGGGGCTGCTCAGGGGGATTTGGAGTGCCCATCCCTGGAGGTTTCTTAGGAAGGCCTGGATGTGGCACTCAGTGCTCTGGGCTCAGGACAAGCAATGGGCACAGACAGGAGGGATTCTGTGAGCAGTTTTAAAGAAGGGTGATCTTGGAGGAAAAAATTCTGGTGCCACTTTCACTTATCAGTTGCCAGGGCTGCCAGTGTGCCTCTTAGTGCCTGTCTCAAGGTTTTTGTAGCTTTGACCCTTCCTGTGTCAAATTAAGTATCAATGGGTCGATGTGATTCTTCCAGCGTCAGGATTTGGCAGCAGTAGTAGTAAGGAGATTCTTAGGAACAAAACAGTGAAGTTGAAATGCTGATTTCCAGGGAATTATTTCTAAAAAGGCAAGATATTGCAGTACTTTGAGAATCTTTAAGCTAGAACCCCCGAGTACCCAAAAACCCCCTTTTCAGGGGATTTTAGGAGCTGTTGGGGGGCAGAGGGAGTTGCTGTGGCCTCTTCTGCCCTCTGGCGGTTCCCAAGGCTATTGCAGGGCATTGCTGCTCAGTATCGGATTTACGATTAAAATTTCCCAGTGTCACCCGAATTTGCTTCCTGGATGCTGCTGTTCCAGTAGTTAATTTACTCTTCATTCACTCTTACTGCACAGGATATTCTTCTATTTTTGCCAAGTGCTGACACAGGAGTTGGGGTCACAAGGGTTGAGTTGGTCTGTGTTATGTTTTCACAATTAAGTGGAGCCAGTACCATGGATCACTCAAACTGGTGTAGAAACAGTTGGGTTTGGGATGTAATAATAACAATTTAGGGTTATTTTTGGAGTCCTGTGAGCTAGATGGGATAGATATCTCCATGTCTGTGAGGAAAGGGGTAGAGAAATGGAATTGTTCATTGGAGAAGTGTTGGGGTGACCTCATTGTGGCCTTCTAGTGCCTGAAGGAGCCTGCAGGAAAGAGAAATTGTTTATAAGGGATGGAGGGACAGGACCCAGGGAATGGCTTCCACTGCCAGAGGGCAGGGCTGGATGGGATATTGGGCAGGAATTGTTCCCTGGGAGGGTGGGGAGCCCTGGCACAGGGTGCCCAGAGCAGCTGTGGCTGCCCCTGGATCCCTGGCAGTGTCCAAAGCCAGGCTGGACATTGGGATTGGAGCAGCCTGGGACAGTGGTTTGGATTAAATCATCTTTAAGATCCTTTCCAACCCAAACCACTCCATGGCTGTGATTCCATGGTCAGTGAGCAGTCTGAGGTTCAAGGGAACCTTGGTGGCTACAATAAATACACTTTTTAAGAGGGTGTGGGTAGTTGTGGTTCTGTGCTGGTCATCTGTCACACTTCAAAGTAAAGGTTTTCATTGAAATGTTTTTCAGTTGCTCCATATCATCTTCTGGGTGTTTGAACCTCATGGTGTGAAGGGGTTTGATGGGAGTCCTTGATGTTGCTCCCAGGAGTGCTCAGCTATATCCTGTCAGACTTCCATAAATGTTGTTTTTATTCACCTCACATTTTGTTTTTTCTGTTACCCCAAGAACTGTATTCAGTGCTTTGTGCTCTGGTTTTCTGGATTAGAAAGATTAAGATTCTTTTTCTTTTGTTTCCCTTTTATGGGGGGTTAAGTCTGTCCAGTCCAGCCCTTCCAACTCCAGCTCCAGCTCCGACTCCAGCTCTGACTCTGATTTCGAGCCATCTCAGAACCACAGTCAAGGTGTGTTGCAAGAAATAGTTTGTTAAAACCTTCCTTGTGTAACCTTAAAAGGCTCAAGAGAATTAAATGTGCTTTTCCAGCACTCTAATAATACAGTTTCTTGTATGCAGCCATGTGTTGGAGCTGTGATGCTTCAGCAAGAAAAGGCAATAATGTTATAACATCATGAACAAGTATTTTTCTTCTCTTGGCAGCTAATTTATGAGTAAGGAATCCCTCTGGATTTGGTTCTTTCCCTTTTGGCTTTGATTTCTGCCTCAGTTTATAAATGTGTTGCTGCTGCCTGATCTGTAGAATCACCAGAACAGTTCTCCTCCAATCTCATCTATGTTTTATTAAAAATTATAAATGTGCCATTCATCACTTTGCCAGTGTGTAACAGCTCCTTTCTCAGATCCCTCCACTGATAACCCAGAGAGGGAAACTGGCAACAGTAAATGTTCCAAATGCTGTGCTGCTCCTGTCTCCAGTGACATTTAAATCAGCCCCACACGCATGAAAAATGTGTCCTTTTGTTCTCATTTGGGAAGGGAGGGGGAGGATTTGGGAGGGCAGGGAGTTGTAAAGTTTGTCAGCTCTGCTTTAGCCCTGAGCCTGGGACAGGGTGTCCTTCCCCAGTCACATCTCACTGCCAGTCAGGATGTGTCTCAGTTTGGCTGCTGGGGTTGGGTGGGGCTGTGTCCTGGTGCTGAATTCCCCTCTCCCACGTGCCCCAGGCCCCCTGCGCTCCATGGTGGAGGATCTGCAGTCGGAGGAGTCGGATGACGACGACAGCTCCTCGGGAGAGGAGGCAGCGGTCAAAGCCAACCCCGTCAGCCGGGATTCCAGGTGGTGACAAATCCGGAACACACGTGGGGGGTGGCTCTCTGCTCTCTGCATTTGGGGTTTTAGGGTGCTCTCCATTTGGAGGGAGGAATCAAAGGCAAGGGCTCTGTGTGGGGTCACTCGGCCCAGGGTGGGCACACAGAGCAGGGGTGGCTGCGGAGCACAGACAGGGGAAGGTGCTGAGCTGGCAGGTGTTGGTGACTGAGCCCCTTCAGTCACCTAATTGTGACCCTCAGATCTCTGCAGAGCTGCTGAGACATGACTCCTTTGATCTGCAGAGATCAGGGACGTGTTGGGGACAGGCAGAGTGGGCTGCTCTGGTTCCCAGGGACTGACAGGGCTCAGGAGTCACTCTCTGCCCACCCAGTGTCGGCTGCTCCACTCCTCTGGACTCAATGACAGTTGTTTCCTGCTCTAGGCCCTGGAAAGGGTTGAACTTCGTCCTTCTTCCCTCAGGAAATGCTGTTACAGCCCAAACCTGGAGTCTCAGTGAACACTTGAACCCAAATGCTTGGTCCAGAGAGCAGCTGCACATTGGAAATGCTGGTGGTGGTTACCAAAGCAAATAAATAAATATCCATTATTGCACTTGACATCATCAGTGAAACAAGAATGGAGAGACTTTGAAGGGTATTTTTGTAGACCTTCAGGGGATAACCAGTTTAGTTCACCACAGGTAGGATACCTGCCATATCTCTAGGGCCAAAGGAGAATGAGAATAAATAGGAAATCTTGGAGGTTACACCAGCAGCAACACTAAATGCATTTTTTGCCTGTGGAGGTGTCAGTGAGCCTCTCGTGCTTTGTAACATTGGGAAGAATTTCTAAACAGTTGTTGTTTGTGAAGTGTAGTGGTGCTTAGTTGTTCTAGAGGACGTGTGTATGCCAGAGTTGAACTGCTGCCTGTAACATGTCACTAAAGCTCCCTGCTCTGGGAATGCAAGGTGACATCAGCTGGGAAAAAAGGGATTCAGTGACCCATTCTCGCAGCCAATGCAGTAATCTGTGATAAAGAAGAGAATTTCACTGAGCTCTGTGTGGCTCAGCTGGCAGCTGATGGGTTTGCTGCTGCTGCTCATTCTCTGCTGGTGCTTTTTCAGACTGAGCCTCAGTGACAGTGACAGTGACAACAGCGCCGACTCGTGCCCGCCCAGCCGGGAGCCGCCTCCTGGGCAGAAGCTGCCCCCAGCAAACAACAAGGTATGAAATGCCACCTCCCACAGCTCTGCTTCCCTCCTCCCCTGCTCCCTGCCTGGCAAATTCTCACTTGCACCAAATTTTCCCTACCCCTCTCCTCAGCAGACAGGTGATTCCTCTGCTGTGACACCCTCGCGTTTCCTGAACTAATTTTGCTCCTGTTGTTGGTTTCTTTTCCCCTCAGGCATCTGGAAGGAAAAGCCCAGAGTCCTGTAACAAGCCAGAGAAGATTCTGAAGAAGGGAACATATGACAAGGTGTGTCCTGTGGAGAGGGATCTTTCATGAGGGCCTGGAGAGCCAGGACACAGGGAATGGCTTCTGCTGCCAGAGGGCAGGGCTGGATGGGATATTGGGAAGGAATTGTTCCCTGGGAGGGTGGGCAGGCCCTGGCACAGGGTGCCCAGAGCAGCTGTGGCTGCCCCTGGATCCCTGGCAGTGCCCAAGGCCAGGCTGGACATTGGGATTGGAGCAGCCTGGGACAGTGGGAGGTGTCCCTGCCATGGCAGGGGGGACACTGGATGGGCTTTAAGATCCTTCCCATCCAAACCATTGCAAGATTCTGTGATTGAGGAGCTGAGCATCACAGAACAGTTGGGCCTCACTGTGCACAAAACCACCTGAATCAGCCCAGCCTGTTCATTGTTCTGTCTCAGCAGGGTTAAAGCTTAAGTTTAACAAAAACCAGATGTTGAAAGGACAGACTTTGGAGAGTGACACTGCAGAAATTGTGTACATTAAATAGCTGGAGCCCCTGGTGTTCATGGCCAAAATGTTGAAATTGTTGTATTTGTTTGCCCTTTGTCTGAACCAATGGCCTAGTCACTGCTGCAGTGCTGGGGCACTTCATTGAAAGTCAGTTTCATCCGGCTTTGTTCTTATAAATTAAAGATTATTTGATGCTTTGCTTTGCAGGTTTAGTTGGAACCTTGGTTTGTTCAATGAAATTGTCTCATTCCTTGCCTCCAAAGAGTGCAGAGCAGTGTCCATTCTGTGGTTCACTGATTCTGTCAATCAGTTTTGCTGATACAGACCTGTTGTTGGCTGCCTAAAAAACCTAAAATTAAGAAAAAACCCAGTCACTTTTACCTAAGAACACTGAACATGTTGAGCCTGTGAACAATCCTTCATTTCCTGTTGTGATTTAGGTAAAACTACCTGGGAATACAGTGCACTCCAATAATTTTTCCTTACTTAAATGCAGACCATTGCTCAGCAGATTGCTGGGGTTTTGGTCACTGATGCACATGATGCTTTCAGGTAAATTTGAGTTAATTAGGAGAACCCACTGGTGAGGAGCTCACACTGAAGGTCACCAAGTTGAATTTCACCTCATGGAGGTCCTTAAAGGTTTTGTCCAGTTCTTGGAGCTGGTTACAGTTGTGGGTGTCATTAAATAAAAAAAAATTTGCCTTCAGAGCACTTGTATTTAAGCAAAGTCCTTGGTCCTCAGTGCTTGAGAAGGAGGAGGAGGCAGTAAAAAAGTGGGGAAAAATGGGGATGTGTGAAAGGGCCTCAAGCTCTGCTCCTCACTGGGGAAGTTCCTTTGGCAGCCTTCAGACTCTCCACGTGTCCCTGTTTGTGTTGCAGGCCTACACAGATGAGCTGGTGGAGCTCCACAGGCGGCTCATGGCACTACGGGAGCGCAATGTGCTCCAGCAGGTACAGACCCTGTCCCTGCTGTCCTGGGGCTCTGGGGTCCAGGGGCTCAGCCAGGCCCTGCAGCAGAGCTGCTGCTTTGCTTTGAGAGCAAAAACATGGAAGAAAACCAAAATCAGCTGTGCATGCAATGTTTTTGTAGGAAATGGTACAGGAGTGTGGTGTGGGCATCTTCTCTCTGCCATCCTGGTAGCAATCCCAAAGTTGGGATCTCCTGGTCTGACTGACAGCTTCCTCCAGGGGGAAGGCAGAGGGGCAGGGGCTGAGCTCTGCTCTGGGCCAGGGACAGGAGCCCAGGAAGGGCTGGAGCTGTGCCAGGGCTGGGGATGGAGCTCAGGGAAAGGTTCTTGGCCCCGAGGGTGCTGGGCACTGCCCAGGCTCCCCAGGGAATGGTCCCAGAGCTCCAGGAGCGTTTGGACAGCGCTCTCAGGGATGCTCAGGGTGGGATTGTTGGGGGGGTCTGTGCAGGGACAGGGGCTGCACTGATCATCCCTGAGGGATCCAGCTCAGGATATTCTGTTATTTTATTATTAAAAGGAAATGTGCCCACATCACTGTCCAGACTGAGCTTGTCAGGCCAGCAGGAGGAGCTGGTTTGCTTTTCTGGGGAGAGGATTCTGTTTGTGTTATGAGTCCCTCCAGAGGGTGGGAAAGCCTGGGTGGGATCTGTGTACCTGCTGCCCTCTGTGCTGTACTTACATCCATCCCCCATCCCCAGATCGTGAATCTCATTGAGGAAACCGGGCATTTCAACGTCACCAACACAACCTTTGACTTTGACCTCTTCTCCCTGGATGAGACGACCGTCCGCAAGCTGCAGAGCTACCTGGAGGCCGTGGCCACATGACGCTGGGCCTGGGAAGCTGGCTCTGCTCTTCAACCAGAGATCCCCTCCTTTGGTACCAGGAAACCACCCCATGGAACTAGGCCTTCTTATCCTCCTGCCTCACCCGAAGAAGCACTGCCTTAGAGAACAGCCATGCTCTAGGAATGCTCAGCCAGCTGCACTTTTCTTGTAGGCTTCAAACCAGCGCCCGCCTTGCTGAGTCTGTCCCCCAGCAGAGCAGGCGTGCTGCACTTAGGCTGCACAGTGACCTTTGCGTTTCCCTTCGAGCAACTGAGTTTCAAGAGCACATTTTCCAGGCATCTCTGAGCTCTGAAGAAGCATGGATGCTGTTCCCTTCCCCCGGAGCTCAGGACCAGCCTGTGGAGAGCTCCGGAGCCAGAGCCCTCCCGCTCTGCCCCGCGCCCTGTGGGTGACAGCGGCTTCGGCAGAGCTGGCCGGGACACTGGGGACACAGGAGGCTCCCCGGGGTCCTGCTGGTCTGCTGCAGAGGAGGGGGCTGCATTCCAGCTGGGATCACCCACCAGTTCAGTGACCTGGCTCCTGGTGGGAACAGGACCCTCAGCTCCCTACAGGGACACTGTGCTCGGTGAGGAGGCCTCTGGAACCTGCTGTCTCCTCTTGGGGTTTGGAGATGTCTTGTTTGTTGATCTGAGCTCCTAAACAAAGTCCCACTCCTTTCAGTCTGCTTTAACTGTAATAGGACTCCAAAACTGTAAGCTGTATATTTTATATATATATATTATATATATGTATGTACTGTATGTATAAGAAGGGCCTAGTTGGGTCTTATGATCTTAAGGGTGTGTTTTTCTGTTGTTTTTTTATGGCTCTGGCAGGGGAAGGCGCTTAATAAGATTTGACTCGTTTGTTCAATGCCTCTTGTGGACAATTTGTAGTGTAAGGAAGCTGGACAGCAACCTCCAGGCATCCCATGCTCCAGAAGGGGCTCACCTGTCGTCTGTCCATTTGTCAGTGTTTGATAACTTTGCCAAAACATGTGATTGGTTTTGTTCTGTGTTCTCAAAGAGGAATCTCCTTACAGTGGCCCCTATAGTAGTGGCTGTACTTTGGGAAAACCAAAACAAGGGAGAACTGAAATCTTTGGACACGCCTGGGAGATGCTGATGTGAAACACAAAGTGGGGTTGGGTTTGTTCCCTCCTCCCTCTCCTGCCCTGCTGTCTGTGCAGGAACAGGCAGGAAACAGAAACACTAATGCAGCCCTTCCTTCCCCATAATTCTAGTTAAACTAGTATTGACCTCCAAGTGTTCTCCAGGTGGGCATGGGGCAATCCCAGCGCCTTCCTCAAAGCTGTGTTACACTCCTGGTCCCTAAATTCAGTATTTTCCCAGGAATTGCTCCTTGTTCCAAGGGCTGTGGGAAGCTTTTGCCAAATGTCCGTGGGGCACAGGCGCTGTGGGAGCAGCGGTGCTGGGGAGCCCCTCTGCTCTGGGAGGGTTGCACCGCTCCAGGTTTGCTGTCCCTTGTTTTGGGTTCCCCCTTTCTTTATCATGGAAATGTTGCAACTAATCAACTGAAGTGGCAATATGATGATAAGCTTGTTTGAGTTGGGTCATGTTGACCCGATTCCCATTAATTTTGTCCTTGTACCACCTTTCATGTGTCGTATGTGTGTATATATATATATATATATATGTGTGTGTGTATATATATATATATATGGAAGTTCAAGCTCATGCCAGGTGCAAACCCTGTCACACCAGTGATCTCAGCTCTTTTCTTTCTTGCTGGACGATGCCAGGGCTGCATAGAAAGGCCAGAGAAGGTGGAGGGTAGGGGGCAGAGGAGGAGAGGAGGTGGCAGCAGGACACCCGTGGTGGAGGCTGGTGGTCCCAGCTGTGGGTGGGCACTGCAAGCTCCTCGTGTCTCCGTGGGGCTGTGCCAGGGGGAGCAGCTCTGTGCCCACCCTGGGCTGGGGTTGGTGGCACTGTCCCATCCCCAGAGCAGAGGGCATGGCCGGGCTCAGGCCCAGCCCTGCCCAGGTCTCTCCTCCCACAGCTCCAGTCCCAGCACTTCCGGACTGTCACAGCCTCCAGAGCTGCCCCTCGAGGGGCTGGAGCTGCCACCCCCGTCCTGTCCCTGCTCCTGTCACCACCCGTGGTCACAGCTCCCAGCCAGTCCCAGGCCACACCTGCGGGGCTGTTCCTGAGCCTGGCTGGAGGCACCGTGGCCGTGGCATCGTCCTGTACTGGAAGTGACTTTGTTGGTGAAGTCTGCTGAGCATTGATAGGGATTTTGTTTGGTTTTTATAAGAAGTATTTTACACATGGATTTTTTTAGACTGTTTATAATCCCCCTGAAAACCCGAGGTAGGATTGTTCCCAGCAATAGTTCCTCTCCATTGTGTGCACATGCTGATTTGTTACTAAAAGGTTTTTGCAAGTACTTAGTTGTTCTACAGAGTTGATGTTTTTCGGGGTTGGGGAGCACAGGAGGGGTGACTGCAAATAAAGAATGGTCACATTTGGGCCTCATCTTGTGTCCCCTTGGAGTTCCCTGTGTAGATTCCCTCTAGGCTGGCTGAACGCTGTTCTGAACATGCTGTGTACAGGTTTTTGTGGATAAAGTGTTTGTTCTTGTGTCACTCTTGAGAGCATGGATGGATTATTGTACTCTAGGAAGGAGGGGGCAGTGCTGCTGTGGGCATTGCTTCAGGTCCTCGAGGATGTGTAGTAGCTTGCATTGTTAAAAAAATGAAGAAAAAAAAAAAAAGAATCCCAAATTGACTTGTAGCCATAATGGTTTTTCCAAGGAGAATGGACAGGACTCTGTTACTTTTCCGTGTCCTTCGTGGTGGTGCTGCTGGCACAGACAGTGCTGGGCAGCCCGAGGGCAGCCGAGTTGGAATCGAGTTGGAGGTGGGATCAGGACTCTGCTCCATCCCTGGCCTTGGATCAGAGGGCAGGGACGGTCAGGAGCGTTTTCCTGGGTCCTGGTCTGCGATGTGTTAAGCCTTGAGGCTTTGATTACTGACATGTACTATTAGAAAAGTTTAAAAAGCGAGAGGAATGAGAGCTTGGCCGGCAGCAGAGCCCACGGAGGGAGCGAGGCTGGCTGAGCTCAGGCTGAGTCCATGGAAGTGCAATGACTCTGCCACCCGTGGGATCGTGGGGTGCGGTGGGAACATCAGAACGAGCCGAGCAATTGATGCAACAATCCAGAAGCAGTTTTTTTGTCAGATCTTGGACCGTGTTTGATGGTGAGAGAGATTTAAACGCCCCTCCCCGAGGGGCCTCTCCCCGAGCAGAGCCCGGAGCGGCTCCGGCTCGCAGTTTTCCGTGGGGGATGTGCTGGGGCCGGCTCTGCTCGCCCGAGGCTCCTCCCTGCTCGCCCAGGAGCTCTGGTGATGCTGTGACGCCCCTGGTGTACCTGGGACAGGTTAATTCGTGCTCAAAGGACCCAAATCGGTGTTGCTTTCCTGGAGCATGGAATAGCCATCAAAAACTGACAAGATGAGTTTGCACTCCTAAAGAAAAATGTAAGTACTTCAACTTCTAGAGAATTTTTAATTGTATTTCTGCCTAGAGCCGAGGTATTAAATACCTCAGCACCTGAGGATTTTAAAAGTTGTGTTGGGAGAAAGTTCTTCACTCAGCTGGAAGAAATGCAGCTGAGCCAAGACTTAACTGCAAGATTAAAAAAAACCACAAAAAACTCATGTTTGTAATACGTTACAGGATTGTTTGTCCTGAATTTTAAACTTTTTGTTAAATTTGTGGAACTATGGAGGAATTTTCTAGAAAAAGTGAAATAAAGTAAGATGGAAAAGTAAAACTTGGAAGTGTTATGTGGTTGTGTAGTTTCTGCAGGGATGGCACTGTGGCTTTCCCAAAACCTCCCCTCATAGCACAGGTAACACCATTGGGCCTGGGAGGGGAAAGCCAAGGAAAAGGGAATTGCTTTAAGCACGAGGTGGCTCCAGTGTCCCTGAAGCCATCAGGGCTTTGTGTGTTCAGGTAAGGGGTCCCTGCTTTGCCTGGGGCAGCTCCCATGGGAGTTGAGGGGTCCCCACTGCCCCCAGGCCATGCCAGACCTTGGCACAAGGACAGAGCCCTGGCAGTGCCCAGCACAGGGTCAGGGTGTCCTTGGCTGCCCAGGGAGCAGCTCCAGCCCTGGGAAGGCCCCAGGCACGGCTCAGCTCTGCAGCTCCCCCTGCCCCAGGCAAACCCGCCCCAGCCCCGGGCCCTGCTCCACCCAGGAACGAGGCAGAGTTGAGACAACAGGAGGAGTTTATTACACATTGCTCTGCACACACGGACACAGCAGCTCCAGGCAGCCCAGCACACCCTGGCACAGGCTGAGCTGCAGCTCCAGCCGTGCATTCCCACCCTTCCACCGACCCAAAGCAGACACAATTTTGGGTTTGAGCCACCGCGAGCCCAGCCCTGCTGTGATAGCAGCACTGAGCTGCCCCCTCCTTTCCACGGGGAATGGTGCTGGGAATCAGAGCTGGGCTGCCTGCCCGTGTTCAGGTAAGGATTGCTGGTTTGAAATGAGCCATTGCACAGGCAACCCTTCTCCTGCTGGGATTGGACAGCCTGGAATAAGCCCTGCAGAGCCTTTAGCAGAGCATGAGGAGCTCCTGGCTGCAGGTGCTTCCCTCCAGCTTTGCAGGTGGAGGAGTCTGTGTCCACCAGCCAGTGAATTCACCATGAAGGACCTTCATGGGCTGGTTGATCACAGACCCTCAGAACCAGCCCAGGCTCCCAGCACCATCTCCTGCCCCCAAGCACAGGTACAGAGCCTCCCACCCACCCTCACTCTGGAGTTCCCCCTTTCAGACACTACAACACTTCTGGATTGTAAGACACAGACAGATTTCACACATTATACACAGTCTTATAAATAATCCCTGGAGTAAATCACTTCCCAGAATACCAGCCATGGGTATAGCTTCAACAGTACAATTTATGGCTTCATTATAACTCAAAAAGGTAAAACAAACTCAAAATATTGCACAGACAAACCCAGTTCATGTGAGGTTCCACCTCCACTGCTGTGTGTAGTCACCCAGCATTTGTCATCTCAGACAGGAATACTTTGTGGGAAAGGAGATTTAAAATTATATGGATGCCATCAGCATGCAGGGAAACGTGCAGCAGGGAGTGAGGACACTGCTAGAAAATGAAATCTGCCTTTCTCCCTTAGCAGGGAAAGGGCAGCTCCTGACTTGCAGCTCCTGTTCTACATTCATCTCCAGAAAAGAAAACTTTGGTTAGAACGTAACATGTCACGTGGATTTAAGGTAAACATTGTATCACCCTTATAAAAATGGAAATAAAAAATACAAAGTTGAGATATTTGGGCTATCTCAGCAGGGGACACAAGACACAGGAGAACATGGGCAGGACCAGGCTCACCACACTGCAGGGCAGGACAGGACAGCAAAGCGGCACCGAGGGGCTGCCTGAAGGCTGAGCCTTTATTTCAGCAGGATCCAGGGAATCCTTCCTGGGCAGCTGGGAGAGTCCTCGGGAACGGCTCCAGCCCAGGGCTCTATGTCCGGCTCGAGGGCTCCCCCGAGGGGGTTTCAATGTCTGTGTAAAACTGAGCGATTTGGTCCCGGTACTTCTGAGCCACCACCGGCCTCCTCAGCTTCATGGTGGGGCCTGTGGGGAAAACCAGCACAGGGTTAATGTGGGGAAAACCAGCACAGGGTTACTGGGGAGGGAACCACTGGGAGCACCCACCAGGCCTAGGGGTAAGCAGGGTTGGAGGGGAGAGGCAGAACAGGAACAGTGACTGGTTCTAAATTTCTCTTTGGGTTTAATAGAATCTCCCTCCCTTCCCCTGTGAGCTGAAACAGAAGAGCAGCACCCAGAGGGTGCTGGGCACTGCCCAGGCTCCCCAGGGAATGGTGCCAGAGCTCCAGGAGCGTTTGGACAGCGCTCTCAGGGATGCTCAGGGTGGGGTTGTTGGGGGGTCTGTGCAGGGACAGGGGCTG
>VXBI01005845.1:0-16223 GCA_013397375.1 Toxostoma redivivum | reverse complement strand
CCAGAGCTCCAGGAGCGTTTGGACAGCGCTCTCAGGGATGCTCAGGGTGGGATTGTTGGGGGGTCTGTGCAGGGACAGGGGCTGCACTGATCATCCCTGAGGGTCCCTCCCAGCTCAGGATGTTCCATAACTCTGCAAGAGGCATAAGAGCACAAGGGTAAGTGCAGCTCCACTCAGTGCTGCTGGGCAGAAGTTGGAATTCACCCCAGTTCATCCCAACCCAAACTCATGTGGAAAAGCAACAGTGAGGAAAGGCTGGGGGCAGCTCTGTGCATTGGGAGTCGTGGTTGTGTTGATGTTCAATAGCCAGGGAAGGGGCACAGGCAAACCCCAGACACCTCCCACCACTCACCAAGCTCTCCACCAAAGAGGGAGAAGTCCTTCTCCAGCAGAACCCACTTCTGGACTTTCTGGGCATTGGACACAGCTCCCTCATTGACAGCAGAGATCCCTTTCTGGATGGCAGCATAGACAGCCTTGTCTTTGCTGCTGATGATTTCTGAGACCTTGGTGGCCTTGCTGCCCAGCTTCTGACAGAATTCCAGAGCTTCTGCAGTGAGGTCATCTCCAGGCTCTCCCGTTTCTGCATCCACAACGCACTGCAGGCCACAACAGGTCCCTGAGCACTGCTGAGCACCTGAGCCCCTCTGCACCAAGGAGCTCCAGCCCTGGGACCCTGCCCTGGGTCCCTTCCCCACCCCACTCCAATCAAGCTCTCATCCAACCCCTGGCAGCCAATGGAATTTTGGGACAAAACACAGATAAACCCCCTCAAGATGTCTGCCTGCTCAGGAGCCACCAGGGTAGAGAGTTCATCTGCCACATTCCTCCTGTGCTATCCAAAGTTAATCACTTTTTTCCAGATCTTTTCTGGAGCACAACTTACTTCCCCACACTGTGCAGCAGCAATCTTGAAAGCTACACACAGCACTGAACCATGACAAGTGCAGCAGGGCCACCTCCAGGGCCTGCCCCAAGGCTCCTGCTCCAGGCCAAGGCTGTTGGCCTCAGTCTCACCAAGGACCAATTCCCACTCTGACAGTCAGCACAGGCCACCACGGATGTGTCCTGCTGGAGTTTAAAGCCAGAGTCTGACAAAGAAAGCCCTGAGAGCTTTTAAGCTCCCAGACTGCTCTGGTAGAGACTGAAACAGGTGAGGAGAGCTGAAGGGTTTCCTTTCCCAGCCTCACTTTTGGGTCTTTTTCTTCTGTTTCTTCCTGCCCTCTCTGGCACAGAAAAAGCTTCCCTGAACAACAGCAGGGCCTGATGGTCTGAGCAAGTGACAACTCTGTGTTTTCAGCTGCTCTTTGCAGCTCAGCTACAGCCAATTGTGCTATGGGCTCCTGTCTCCATAAAACACTAAAAATATGTAACAACTCCTCCTCCCTGGAATTAATCACAGTCAGCAGCACAGGTGGTGGATCCCCATCCTGTTTTCCATTACCTTTAGTGTCAGGAGCATAGAAAGGAATTTGGCTTTGTCTCCAACCAACATGGCATTGCTGATGATGGGAATAGCATTCTTGACAGCATCCTCGATGGGAACAGGAGGAATGTTCTCACCTCCTGCAGTGATGATGAGCTCTGGAAAACAATCAAATCCTGATTAATGCTTGGAGCTTCTCCCCTTCCCACCATCTGAAACAACTCAACTGCTCCTTTGTGTCTGCTGGATCAGTGAGTCTGTGTCAGCAGAGCTGAAGAAAGCAGCAGACCAGGACTGGGAAAGTCACAGGGTGACCATCCCCAAAAGTGTTCAGAAAGGTGGGGATGTGGCACTTGGGGCTGTGGTTTAGTGGTGGCCTTGGGGGTGCTGTACTCAATGATCTTAAAGGGCTTTTCCAACCTCAGGGCTGATCCCATTATTCCAGCAGGCCTGGAAAGAGGAGCAGGAGCTGCCACACACAGCCCAGCCAAAGCTGCCTTGGTGCTCCAGGGCTGTTTGCAGCCTGGCAATGCAGGGGGAGCCCCTTGGCCCCCTGGCACAGACCCCTGGGCCTCTAAGACACCTAAGTTGGCACCCAAACTGTCAGAAATTAAAGTGAAAGGAGGTTCCCATGTGCTGCAGAGCAGAGGGGAGCCCCCTTCTCAATCTCCTGCTCCTGAGAGCAGCCCTCACATGAGCACCTCTCTCTTTTTGAGGGCTGAAGGCTTGAGTGGCCTTGGCTTGGGTTGCTCAAACTGCTGTCCCAAGAGCCACAGTGTGACAAGGCACTTGCACAACAATGTTAAGCTGCTGTTTTCCTTGGAGGTCACCCAGCAAAGCTCCTGAAACTCAGGGAGCTGCTGGTAAAACAAGCCCAGAGAGCATTAACTGCACTGCTGCTGCAATCAGAGGGCTTCTCCCCCACTGCAAACACACCCTGGCTCCAGAGGCTGCTCCTCTCCTCCCACCACAGGGCAGGACACCCTGCAGCCACATTCATGTGGAGACTACAGGAAGAGAAGCATTTAAATATTTTTTCTGTGCAAGTCACAACCACACAAGCAGCAGAGCCTCCTCTGTACCAGAGGAGGTTTAAGTTGGATATTGGGAAAAATTTCTTCGCTGCTCAGCATTGGAACAAGCTGCCCAGGGCAGTGGTGGAGTCACCATCCCTGGAGGGATTTAAAAATGTGGAAACTGGGGACATGGGCTAGTTGGGCTCCATGAGGTCCTTCCCAATATTAAAAACTCTCTGATTCCACAGTGCTGCACAACATCAAGATAAAGTCAGGGGATGTGTCACCTTTAATTCTGCCTGTGATGAAGAGGAATCCATCCTTGTCGTGCTTGCCCAGGTCCCCTGAGTGCAGCCAGCCATCCTCATCAATGGCCTCTTTGGTTTTGTCCTCCATGTTCAGGTAGCCCATGAAGATGTGCCTTCCTGAGAAGCAGATCTCCCCAATGCCATCCTTGTCTGGTTTATGGATCAGGGTGTAGCAGCCTGTCAGCTCCTTCCCACAACTGAAACCGAGCACAGACCAAGGATTCATTTATTTTAAACTGGATTCAAGCAGAGGTTACAGCAGCACCTCTCAAGCTGAAGGGCTTGAACAAAGCCCCAGCAAAGAGCTTCAAAGGCATCTGCTCGTGTAAGGGCAGCTGCAGAAAGAGCTGTGATTGCAGAGAACAGAGCTCACACACCTGCTGCTTTGCACTCATTGTTCCCAACACTTGAGCTTTGAATGAGCAGATTTATGTCCTTGGGAGCAAACTTGCACTGTGTAGACTGAACGAGCCACTCAAAGACACCCTGCACCCTTTAGTCATTTGCCATTGAAGGGTAGGTTGGAGTTACCAATTTTTCCTTCATCCCACCAGTCCCTCACTTCTTCTACAGCTCCCACAGAACCCAGCCAAGGTAAATTCACATATCCCTGCTGCTGCCCTTGGCAGATCTCTTCACCTGTGACATGGCTCCCCAGTGACCTTTGTGTCAAGGCTCTGGGGATGAGCTGCACCAGGAGAGCTGGATGTGCCAGAGGCAGGACCCCCCCTCCCTCTGCTCCAGGAAGGTGCTCACCTGCCAAGCTTGAAGGCGTGAGGTAGGGAGATGGTGTGAGGCCCAGAGCTCTCACTCATCCCATAGAGCTCCAGCACAGGAATGTTCAGGCTCAGAAAGAATTCCAGAGTGTCTCTGGTGATGGGAGCAGCCCCCGTGTAGCACTTGGTGCAGCGGTCCAGCCCCAGGGCCTTGCGCACCTTGCTGTACACCAACTGCCTGGCCAGGCGGAAATTCACCGGCACCTCGGAGTACCTGCACCAGCAAAATGGGAAACCCTTTTATCTTCATCCCACTTTAGTTCATCCCATAAAATAATGGATGATTTCCCCCCTCCAGTCCTTGCTGCTCCCCCTCAGGTCCAAGTGCTACTGGCCTGTCACATGGGATACAATCCTGGATGGAATATAACCCCTGGATGGAATTTAACCCATGGATAGAATAAAATCCCTGATCTGACAGTAAAAAACTCATCAGCATCCCTGAAGTGTAGCTCTTAATTACCCATTCATCCTCTTGAGGTTGGTCTGCAGCCCCACTTCCTTGGCCCACGATGCCACTTTCCTTCGGAACGCTGAGGCTTTCATGCCCACAGCTTTCATTTTCTCTTCCATTTTTTCCCAGACACGAGGAACTCCCAGAAAAGCAGTTGGCCTCACTTCCCGCAGGGTCTCCACCAAGCTGCCCTGAGAGAAGCAGGATTTAATGCAGTTTTTAGAAGTGATTCACTGCAGACATCAGACCAGTACTGATCACTAGCAAAAACTTAGGAATCTGCATCAGTTTTGAGGAATTGTTTGGTTTCTGCAGCACCACCAAGAGAAGGGAACATCTGAGGCATTGCAGTAAGAACTGGGAAGGGAGCAAAGGTCAATGCTTTCAGTGCCAGTGCTGACACAAGAATCCTTACTGAGGACTCAGGTTTAGCTGGGGCCATGGTGCAATGTGGGCAGAGCAAACACAAGGCTGTTGCTCAACCAGTTCTTGATGTGGCACCAGGTGTCAGGTAAGAACTCAGCAGCTCCCATTTGAGAAATGCTGGGTCGGCTTCTCCCAGTTTGTGACTGAGTCAAAAGGTGAAGGTCAGGCTCCAGTCAAACCAACAGGGGCAGTTGGTCAGTGGGCAAAGTTAGGAAACTCAGTTAGGAAAGCTGACAGAACCATGAGATAACAGAGCCTTGTTTCAAGCACCCACCCCAGCTCAAGCAGGTGGGTAAGTGTAAGTTTATTATCTTATTTTTTTACCTTCAATGCATCTGGTTGGGCAAAGTAAACTTGCACTCCAAAGGTCATGGCTGCCCAAATATCACACATCTGTGCAGCGATGTGGCTGAGGGGCAGGTAACTGACCACGTGCTCCTGCCTGGCGTGGGCATCGCTCAGCCCAATGAAGCGTCCGGCCACTGCTGCCGTCCATGTCAGCTGCAACAGCAACACACAGGGGCTTCAGAGCAGGGACAGCACAGAACACACAGGCACAGCACAGCTACAGCATCCTGGGATCTCAACAGCAGGACTTGGCTCGTTCAGCTGGACCAGAGACTGAGGGGAGACTCCTCGGGGGCTGCAGCTCCTCCCGAGGGGAGGCAGAGGGGCAGGGGCTGAGCTCTGCTCTGGGCCAGGGGCCCAGGAAGGGCTGGAGCTGTGTCAGGGCTTGGGATGGAGCTCAGGGAAAGGTTCTTGGCCCCGAGGGTGCTGGGCACTGCCCAGGCTCCCCAGGGAATGGTCCTAGAGCTCCAGGAGCGTTTGGACAGCGCTCTCAGGGATGCTCAGGGTGGGATTGTTGGGGGGTCTGTGCAGGGACAGGGGCTGCACTGATCATCCCTGAGGGTCCCTCCCAGCTCAGGATGTTCTGAGGGTGCAGCTGCTGGGTGGCACTGGGCACTCACGTTGTCATGGCTGAGCATGGCGCCCTTGGGCTGCCCCGTGGTGCCCGAGGTGTAGATGAGGGTGCAGCACTGGTTGGCTTTCTGGGACGCGATGATCTCGCGGAGCCGCGAGTCCGGCACGTCCCTGCCCAGCTCCATGAACTCCCTCCACTGCAGAGAACAGAAGAGCTCAGTCCCTTTGTAAGGTATCACACACAGGAAAAATGAAACTCTGCTACACATCAAGAGAAGAGAGCTGTTCTCCCTGTCCACACCTCTGGAAGAGGCTGGGAATCCACACTGTCACCCCACAGTGTTTTCTGGCTGACACAGGGAGAAGCAAAGGAGACAGACCCACCCCAGAAGTTTTACAGCTCTGTAGCAACTCCATGGAGTAACTGTGGGCCACGAGGTGTCTGGCAAAGGTCAGTAAGCTCACAACCCCTTTACAACAGGGATTATCCAAGTTGCACAACAGCAGACAGCTCCTGCCCACCACAGCCAACAGAGCTCTGGGGATCACAGTCACAGAGCCCCAGCTGGTTTGGGTTGGAAGAGATCTTACAGACCATTGATGCAATCCCCCACTCCTATCCCAATCCTGCCCAGCTAGCTCTTATAATGAGGGGTAAAAACTGGGTTAAGCATCATGGAACTTAATAAGACAAGGAGGCCTCTCACCTGATTTTTTCTGGACGTGTTTCAAGTTTATTCACGTGAGGGTCCAGCGGAAGAAGGGGTGAACAAAGAGACTACAGGGTTATTTAACCCTTAGGGTCAAGGGCGGGTTTGGCTTTCCACCAAATAGGAAAGGTTTAGGATTTAGGGGTAAACCAATAGGAAAGAACCAGGGCTCAGGTAACAGCGATGCAACAGACCATCTCATTCCAAGGCTCTCCCATGGACAGGGATGTCACCCACCAGATATTTAAGGCCCCAGAGCAGGTGACAGCCTGACAGCTGAACACAGCCAGGATTTAGAAGCCATGAAAAAGCCCAGGACTTACCGAGTACAGATTTGGTCTCTTCTCTTTGATCTCCTCCCCATACTGGACAATGCCCTTCAGATGAGGTAGTCTGTCTTCAATCTGTGTTAAGAAGGGAGATTTGTGAGAAGGACCAAATGCTGCTTGTCCCTTTCAGCCTCTGTAACCCCACTGAGAATGCTCCTCATATTTGCCACTTTACATAAAGCCAAGAGAATCCCATCTGTGCTCCTGAAAGAATGGGTTTGCCTCACTAGAAACAGTCATAATTTGAGCTGGGATGCTGCCAGACAACCTGGAGGATGATCAGTTGTTCATTTTGGCTTCTGCTATTCTAAGCCCAAGGCTTTCAAGAAGTGAAAGCACCACCTAACCTCGTGTGAGAGAGTGCCAGTGCCAGCTCACCTGGCTGGAGCAGGGAGCCCACCAAGAAGTTCACCTCTGCTCCCAGACCCAGCTCCCCTCAGGTAATGCCCTCCCACAGCATTTTACCCTCCCACATCTGTCAACAGGTTGCTGTAACCCCCAGCCATTAAAAAAAAAACCATAATTACTTCTAAGATTTTCTGCAGCTGTTTATGGTTTTCCACCACTATAACGTTGGCAGTGCAGTTCTCTGCTACATAATGACAGGCCTCAGGAGAGTTTGTAGTGTAGATCCCAACAGCAAATCCCCTGCAAAAGGGAAAAAACAAAACAGAAAAGCAAAACACAGAGTTAGAGGACAAGTAGAATTGCTGGCAAAATTCAGACCATTTCAGAGAAAAAAACCTTAAGAAGAATATCCCATAAAATGACAACAAAGAGGGGAAGGCTTAACTCCAAGAGGAAAGATTCTGTTCTGGGGCGTGGGAAATGTCAAGAGTGGTGTGAGGGACCAAAATATCTCATGCAGAAGGCAGATATCACAATCTAGCCACAGGATTCTCTGGCATTTCCCACCATATTTTAATCATTGTGTACATAAGAATGCTTTTGGATTAACCTACTGGTCATCTTATTTTGAGAGAAGCAGCTGGCTAAAAAAAAATTAATTTTTGTCCCATAAATTCATTATGAAACAGTTCAGTTTCTATCTACCTTAATTAAATCCAAACATAAGCAATTGGGTTTGGGGTTTTTTGATTTGTTTTACTGGGGTTTTAATCAAAACCTGCTTTTTGAGTGAATACTGCAGTCACTCTCTGCCTGCCAAAGCAAAATGCATGGCAAGAAACAAGAGTCTTACCCTGCAAGGATAGCTCCAATGTCAGCAATGAACCACTCTGCAGAATTAAATCCCAGGATGCCCACTCCATGGAAACGCTCCAGCCCCAGCTGTAAACAAGAGATGGCATTACAGCAGCCTGGCTTCTCCCCTGGACAAAGCTCAGATCTCTGCTCTGAGCACAGCACTGAGGGAAGAGCTCATGTTCTTACACATGGTAATTGCCACTGAAAAACTCCCCAGGAGCCAAGATGGAACCAGAGAAAGTTTCACATTGCTGTCCCACTCTAAATGGACAGGAAAGTTGGGATTTGCTGAGGTCTGCCCTTGGAAAGAGTGGCTCACTGGACAGGAATATAAACCTGCAGTCTAGGGTTACCAGCTCCCCCTGGACTGGGCATGAGGAGGTGAGAGGTGAAGTCAGGCAACACCTCCTGGAACATTTGGTACAAGTTGGGAATGTCAGAGATCAGTAATGGCCAGAGCAACAAGCTCCCAGGCAGTCACACTTGGCTATGGGATTCCAGCTCTTGGAGTCCCAGTCTTTAACTCCCTCAGCCAGACTGGTTTTGTCCCAGAGTGGAAGATTCCACCACAGGAGTAAAACTAGGCTGGCCTTAACTTGAAGAGATAAGACTTGATCCCAACAGTAAAAACAGAGAGTGTTGGTTTCTGTCTCTAAGTGTCCTAATCCCAGCAGCACAAGCAAAAGATTGGGCCATGTGACACACTTAAGTCTGGTTGTGAGCATCCCTTTAAGTTTTTTTCTTAGAAAGATGAACTTTTCCATGCCTCTGGAGGGGCAGTGTCCAGGTTTGCCATATACCTCAAACATCTCACTTTAAATATTTCCTTATTCCTTATATTTGCTTATTTTTTTGGTCAAATGTGGAAGCAACTGTCAAAAATATTAAATACCAAGGTATCCATAGCATGTTCAGGTACTTCCCTGCCTCTGTAAGATTAATCTGCACTCAGGGAATTTGCAGGTTCTGCAAATGACTGCAGCCATTCCAGCACTTAAATGAGCGAACATTAAACTTGACTTGTTACACAGTGGTAGGAAAAAGGAGAAATCTCTCTTTTTTAAATTAAAAGAGAGATTTACATCAGATATCGGGAAGAAATTCTTGTCTGTGAAGGTGGGCAGGCCCTGGCACAGGGTGCCCAGAGCAGCTGTGGCTGCCCCTGGATCCCTGGCAGTGCCCAAGGCCAGGTTGGCCAGGACTTGGAGCACCCTGAGACAGTGGAAGGTGTCACTGCCATGGCAGGGGTGGCACTGAATGGGCTTTAAGGTCCCTTCCAACCCAAATCATGCTGGTTTTAGGATTCTGTGAATATGTACAAAGAGAATTCAACAAACTCTTACCTTCAGAAAGCTCTTTGCTGCTTTCCAGCACTCATCATAGTACATCTTATACGTCAGCTTTGTCCACCGACCATCCTTTTTGGATGCAAGGGCATAAAAGTCACTGTATTTGTTCACACATTCCTGCAAGAGCTGGTGCACAGTCTTTGGGGCCTCACTGCCAATGCCCTGCTCTTCCATCCTCAGCCTGACCTCTCCATCACGACGTGTCGTCCACACACTGGAGCCAGGAGGGGAGGAGGCTGCTTTGAAACAAAAGTGTTCAGCATCTTAGATTTAGAAATTTCTTGCTGCCATAACAACAACAGAAACACAAGTCTCAATGTGAATGCAAATGCTGTTACACCCCCTTTTCTACCCCTTTCTTTGTGCCAGTATTTTAGACTAGAAGCCTCTAGTGCACTTTCAAATTTTGTTAAACATTTCCCACTTACATCCCCTCTAACCTGCTCTGCTGCCCTAAGGCTCTTGTACTGGTAAGGTAGAAGTTTCCTGTATTTTATACTCTGCTGTTTTTAATTTTTTTTCTTTTAAGGAGGACTGAAGGCAGGACATTGGTACCTGGTAGATGAGCAGCAGGCACTGACACAGCCTATTCAATCCTTGAAGCACAGCTGTGCTTTAAAGACTGAGTTCCAGACACTTCTGCACAACCCATCCTGCAGCCTGAGCTGCTTCTTCCATTGTCATGGTTTGACAAATCCCTCTCTCATTGCAATAATAATTTAGGCACCTCACAGTCCCCAGACTTCCATCCACTCACCTTTAGGACCGAGTGAGTTCACCTGAGATCTCTCCATCTTGGAATCTTCCCCTGGCTCACTGTTGTGTGGCTCAGCAGTTCTGCAAGGCAAAAGGAATTATCCCTGGATGAGAGTTCTGAGGGCTGCCTGCCACAGGAAGGTTTGCTCCATTCCTTAATGTCACTCAGTCCTTGGATGTCAAAGTGATTCCTGGTGTTCTGAGGGTGACTTTATTAATTCACTACCCTGCACAGCCCCAGCAATGGAACAGGTACCTCTGAGAGTGCAAGCCCTGCCTGTGCTGGTTTTGAACACATGAGTGTTGTCCCAATTGCAGCTTTCATTGCAGACAAGCTGCAGAAGAATGCATAAACATCATCCCAAAAACAGCCATAATTTAATTCCTACAGTCTGCTCCAGGTGCCTGAAACAAAGAGTCTGCAGCTGGGAGGAGGAGAAGGGGGGCAGGAAGGGACATTTGGATCTGGAACTCATCTCCTGTCTGCAATATGTGAGTCCAACAACAAGGGAGGCCCTGGGGAAACTCTGGAGTCATCCCATGGGGAAACCCACAGAGATTTCCTGCAAAGAGCAGGAAATTGATTTAACAGGAAATCTTGTTCTTAGGTATTGCTATTAAAGCCAGTGCTCCCACCAGATGCTTGGGAAGAAACAGAAACAGGCTCATCCCCATGTGCTTCAGCCACGCTCCTCCCAGCCGAGCTGTCCTTTCACTTTCAGCCCTGCAGGAGCTGGTGAAGCACCACTTGCCTTCTTGCAAAACTGTTCTCACTCCATCCCTTTCCAAGCTGGGCTGTCTCACAGCCCCAGTGAGGAGGGTATTGGATAATCAAGTCTCGTGTCTCACTTGAGAGCAGGAGCTGGAAGCCAGACCCAGTGAGATTTGGGGATCCCACCCTCCAAGCAGGCTTTGTTCCCTGCCCTGGGCAATGCCCTGCCAGGACCATGGGCAGAGCACTGAGGTGTGAGTTTTGGCTGATTTAAGGTTACACTGCAGAGACCCAAACTCTCCATCCTGCCCTGCCCTACCAGCCCTTTGCCTCAGCCCATCACGCAGATGTTGTTTCTCCAGGCTGGTGTTTTCCCTTCCCCACAGCAACACCTGCAGCACCAACCCCAGGCTCTTCCAGAAGGGCCCTGACATCACAATAAGTCCCACACTGCAGCTCTGGGGCAGAAAGGAGCCCTGGCTCTGCCCAGCACAGTCACACTGCACACAGGTGAGAGCTCCTCTGGGCCCACACAAACTCCCCAGCCTCAGCCAGGCAGGGCTCCCACCAAGTCCTCCCACCTTTTATTTCCTTTCTACCAGGCCAGAGACAAAATAATCCAGCACAGGCACTTGTGAATTTCAGGGTAAGGGGGAAATCTCTTCCCTCTAATCTACATTTACTCTAAAGTTCTAGGCAACAGTCAACTGTGACTGCTTTGGGCATATGAGGAGGTTTAAGGCCCAGGGAAGATCTGACATGGCTGATCCCATATCCTGTCCTAAAGCAGAACTGCTTCTCTGAACTAATCTGCAAGCCAGATTAGCAACCAGGGCAGAGTAAATAATTTTCTTTATTTCCCCCAAGGGGATTATGAGATATTCCCACCTCCATGCTCCCTCCTCATTATTGAGAACATTTTTCAGCTCAAATTAATCCTCAGTTGCAATAGTTCTGCACCATTTCTCCACCAGCTTTTATGATCAAAGCATGCAAATGACCCAGTAATATGTGCAGAAAAGCCTCAGCTATTTCCCTCGCAGTCAATCAAGCCATCTTTTTCTCCCCCTTATGACATGTAATTCAATGCAGCCCCAAAAAATTTAGGTAAGGAGGTTTTAGTCAGCTAGATCCCATTATACTGTGGTGAGATATAGACCCTAATCTCCTTTTTAGTCTGTAAATCTAAGCAGCCTCTTACCAGCAGGAGTTTGAGATCAGTGTAGGTACTGCACATGAGCTGTTCCCTGCAGAGGCAGGGCTCTTCCAAAATCATTTTAATTAATCAAAGTAAGCATGGTAGAATACAAACTATATATACTAGTCACAACAGAGTAAATAAAATCCTAGATTAGACAAACCTGGGTAGAGAGTTGAGCAGCACATCTTCCCGTGACACCTCACAGTTCCCTTGAAGAGCTGAATTGCAATAAACCACGGGGACTGGTTCTGCAAGTGCCATCCTGGCGTCTGACTCACACAGCACTGTCCCTGCAAAAACAGGGTTGGAAAATTAAAAAACAGCCAAACGTCACAGCAAAGCTCCACTGACGTGAGTGAGGCAACCCCAAAGAGGCACAGCTCGAGCCTGCTGCATTTACACAAAATACAAAGGAAATTCTGACAGCGGGCACGCTCAAACCCCACAGCAAAACCAGCGTGACACCCACAGCTCCCCAAGGGCATCACGAGCCAAACTATTTCAATTCCAGCCCAAATGCCCGACTCGCAGCCCCCCCCGACCCTCCAGCCTCACCACGCATCGCCCGTCCCGCAGCCTCCCCTCCGCAGCCGCTCCGCACCGGCGCCGAGCCCGACGTGTAATATCCTTTATTTTTAAACTAGCGCCCAGGAGGCAGATCTGGAGCATCTTATGTCATGTGCTGCTGCCTTGCAATTGGAAGCGGCTCGTCACCCCACACCGCCGCCTCTCTTAAGGAGGCTCCGGCCCCACGCCTGCCCCCAGCCTCGCACACCGGGGATCTCGGGTGTCTCTGGGGGGACACAGCCCTGGGACACTTCACATTTAGCCTGTTCGCATCAAAATAAGCGTTTTGCAGCTCGGTTTTTGTTTTCTGCCTTTTTTTTTTTTTCTGCGGCTCCCACGCTGCTTTCAGCACTTTGTCTTGGGGGATTTCATCACCTAAACGAAGTGTTTTATAAACGCTGATTTTATTTAAGGTTTACACTCATCAAAAAGCCTTTGAGGCTTATAAGTCGCCAGGCTGAGCTTTAATTGTTTCAAGGGATTCCAAGCTGATTGGAGATGAACCCCATTATTCGTGATCTCTCTTAAGAAGTGGATTTTAGGCTGCTATTTTATACCTGCATTACACAGACACATTTAAATCGCGCGATGCGAGGGGAGTGTTCGTCTCGATGAGGGACAGGAGTGAAAGAATCTTTTTATGTCATAAATCCGAGCCAGCACGCTGCAGCCTCCAGCTTCTGCCGGGAGGGGAAAGCCACGGCAGGCACAGCTCAGGGACGTCCCCTTTCCGCTTACTCATCTGCACAAGGACACGTCGCTGCTCACGCCACGCTCTGCTACAGCCAGAAATAGTTTAATTCACGAGCAGGGAGAGGGGGATGGATGGCTGCAAAAAACCCAGCTCGGAAGCGCCCGGGTAGGTGGCAGATGCTGCAGCACACCGTTCTGGGCTGGGATATCAGAGTGGTTTATTGGCAGTGTGAGATGATGGTGTTGGACTCGCAGCCCCGTGCTCGGAGCAGCCACTCAGACCTGCCCAGCCCGCAGGAGCCCAAAGCCACCCGCAGTGCCACCGAGCTGTCCCCACCGCCCCTCTTGCTCCAGGAAAACCCAAGCAGAGCCAGGAGGGATGGAGGGCAGCTGCTGCCATCACTCCTGGCCCTCCCTTTCAGATTGCTGCTCCCACTTTCCTTCCCAGCACCCCACAACGAGGGGTTCGGTGTCCCTGAGGGAAGCTTTGGCCTCTGCATTAATTGCAGCGTTTCTCTTGCCGGCCGTGCTGTCACTTTCAGTAACGAAAGGGTGAGGTGCTGCCACTCCTGCTGCCAGGGAATCACGGCATCCCACAATGGTTGGGGTTGGAAAGGACCTTAGAGCCCATCCAGTGCCACCCCTGCCATGGCAGGGACACCTTCCACTGTCCCAGGCTGCTCCAACCCCAATGTCCCCCCTGGCCTGGGACACTGCCAGGGATCCAGGGGCAGCCACAGCTGCTCTGGGCCCCCTGTGCCAGGGCCTGCCCACCCTCCCAGGGAACAATTCCTACTAATACCTGCTCTAACCCTGCTCTCTGGCAATGGAAGCCATTCCCCAGCACTCCAGGCCCTTTCAAACAGTCTCTCTCATTTTCTTGCAGGCTCCCTTTGGGCACTGGAAGGCCACCATGAGGTCACCCCAAAGCCTCTCTTCTCCAGACTGAACAGTCCCAATTATCTTATCCTTCCCCCACAGCAGAGCTGCTCCATCCCTCTAAGTCCCATTTCCATGGGAGGCTTTCTGCCTCACCCTCAGTCACCCAGGAGGGAAAAGCTCTTTCCAGTGGAGACCATCCCTGAGTTCTGCTCTCACTGTGCACAACGCAGGGTATGCTCCCACCATGAACTGAAGTGCAATCTGATTGTGCAGCTTCCCAAACCAGACATGCATTTTATCCAGCAAATTCAGGTTAGAAGTAAATCTTTCACAATGTATACAGACCCTCCCTAGCTTTGCTGGGCACTGCAGCTCAGGCCTTCCCCCACGATGCTTAGTTACAAACACAGCCACTGGAAAACACACATATTCCAGGGTTAGGAGGGGATGATCTATAATTAAAGTTCCTTTTAAACCCAAACCATTTAATGGTTCACCAGAGCCAGGTGTAACTCTTGGATACCAAATGTTCCCACTCCATGGTGTTCCCTCAGGAATGAGCACACCATGATGTACCATAGTGTTGGAACATGGAGGACACACTCCCAAAACAAAAAACCTGCGGGAAGAAACCTCCCTTCTAATTCAGCCTGTCTGACTCCTTAAATCATTTAAATAGAAACACTTCTGCTTTGAGGGAGCACCAGAAGAGCAGGAAATGGGGTGTTTCTTTGGAAACACTATGGGGCTTCACTGACAAACCACAATAAAGGCCTGGGGACGTACAAACCCCCAGCGAACTCGTGACAGTGAAGGGCGTAGGAGTGGAGTTTCCATTTCTAGCAGGCTTTGGACACACCTTTACCTAAAACACACAGAGCTTCAACACCACCAGTTCAAATTCAAATTACCAAGCACGTTATCAGCCACTTGACATTTTCCAGCACGGCCCCAATCAGCTTCCTGTAGCTGGTTTCTTTTAACTTGTAAAGGCACCACATCCGCTCTGCTCCTGTCCAGAGCACCTCCAGGCAATTGCCACATCATCACCAAAAACCTAAACTTGGGCCTTTTGTTCTCTTTAAAGCGAGGAAACAAAAGCTGAGCAACACTGCTCTTCTTCCTCTTAGATAAACTCCGTTTTTAGGAGAGGCAGTGATAAAAGCTTCCTGAGCACTAAGGGTTTTGTCCTGGACAGCACCACTGATGCTGGGCAGTTACCCCATGGCCTCCGGATGCTGCAGTAGAGAAAACAGGAGGAAAAGTAACGTCAGCCTGTTAGGATGATGAGTGACTGTCACGACTCAGCCTCCTGAGCACGCAGCACCTTCAGAGCTGAGCTTTTGGCCGCAGAAAGCCACGCACTGACCATCGCTCGGTCAGCAGCCAGCCACAGAACTCTCCTTTTCAGGCGCACTGCTTCTCCAGGGCAGCAGGATATTTCAGGTGAATTCCCCAGCATTGGGACTCACCAGGATGCTGCGCCCTGCTGCTCTTTCCTACACTTCTGCTTCAGCACACATCTGCACAGAGCGGGGAAATGCCCTCACTCCGGGCAGCAAAGCACAGCGCTGCATTTTCACCTGGCTCCCACACGTGGCTTTGTGTCGCTTGGGAGCACAGCGGGGCTGGGACCGAGCACTTGGGTCACTTAGAGCATCCCCGATCCTTCGGGTCACTCAAGAGCATCCCCCAAACTCTCAGGACACCTCGTGGAGCATCCCAAACACACAGGACACCTTGTGGAGTACCCCCGATCCCTCAGATCAGCTCACAGAGCATCCCCACCTCTCAGGTCACTTTGTGGAGCATCCCAAACTCTCAAAGTCACCTCACGGAGCACCCCCGATCCCTCAGGTCACCTTATGGAGCATCCCAAACTCTCAGGACACCTCACGGTCCCTCACGATGGACAGCACAGGGGGAGGGACACCCCTTCTCCTCAGACCACCTCCGGCCCTGACCGGGGGAAACTCCCCCTCAGCCACTCAGTATTCATTTCACCAAAACCAGCCAGAACTTCCCCCGCGCTGTCCAGACATCCCGCCACAACCGGGACATCACGAGAAGCATCAGCCAGGATGGTGACCCCCACAGGGGGCGGGCACCCCACCCATACCAGGTGAGGCTGGGACCCCCCTCCCGCCCTCAGCCCCGGCCGGGTTCGAGCTATAGGGCCGGGCTTTAGGACCGCGCGTTACCTCCGGGCCCGGCGGGCGCGCGCGGCCCCTCAGCAGCTCCCGCGCGCCGCCGGGCGGCGCCTTTTACAGCGCGACCAATCCCCCTTTGCCCCGCCCACTCCGCCCTTTCGGAACTCCCCATTGGGCGAGACAGAGGTGGGCTGAGACGAAGCCACGCCCCCTGAGCTGGAGAGAAGCGCGATTGGAGGAGGCGGCTGTCAATAACAGCCGGGCCACGCCCCCACTCGGCGTGGGTTATCCGCGGTCAATGCCCGGTGCGATGTCTGGGACACCGGGATAGGACCGTGCCA
>VXBI01005840.1:8753-46352 GCA_013397375.1 Toxostoma redivivum | reverse complement strand
TTGTCCAGCAGTGGGGAGTGGAATATAAAACTGGCATCCCCCATTCCTCCACAGGCCAAGGTGTGGTTGAGCGTGCCCACCAGATGCTCAAGCAAGTCCTGGCTAGACAGAGCAGTTCAACAGTGTGGATGTCACCACAACAAAAGCTCTGCAAAACCATGTTTACCATCAATTTTCTAAATTGTTCATTTGAAAATACGAGTCCTCCAGTGGTGCGTCACTTAAACAGCAGTGATCTGTTGAAGTTGTCCCAGCGTCCACTTGTCTTAATTTGAGACCCAGAAACTTGGGAAACCAAGGGCCCTTATAAACTTGTTACCTGGGGGCGTGGCTACGCATGCGTATCCACCTCCTCAGGGCCACATTGGATACCCCAAAAGTGGGTAAAACCTTCCATCCCCAGAAATCCAGCTTCAGCAGAAGGGAATGAGAAGCAAGTAGCAGTTGCTTCAAAAAGAAGATGCTGCCAGAAGGAGGAGAAAAAAACCTTCCTAAGATCTGCCTATATCCCAGCAGAAATAATGACCTTTAATGTGCTTTAAAATGTTTGTTTTCCTTTTTTAGAAAAAAACCTACCTCCTATCCAACCTCGCAATGAGCCCCATCCAAGTTGTCATCCTGTTCTAACTGAGCAGTCTGGCAGCCATGTGGATCATCCCTCAGCCATGCTAAAAATCTGGGTGACCCTGGCACAGACACTCCAATGCCAGGAATTTGAAGGACTTTGTTGCACTTTGTTGCACTTTGTTGAACCTGACCTTGAAAGCTCCCAACATCCACAAAGCCCTCCAAGACATGAAAAGCTTGATCAGACAAGTGAAGCAAGAATCTGAGGATTGGTTCAGTGAACTGTTCAAAGGCTGGGGACTCACAGGGTGGTGGACTTCAATAGTTAAAACAATTTTTGTTGTTCTTTTCCTTATAGTATTGGTGTTCAGGATTTACATTGCTTAATTGTCAAAGCAATCATCGGTCTTAATTTCTACTACCTCAGAAGTCTACCACATGGAGCTGACAAACCAAAAGCAGTCTAACTTGCCCGCAAATCATAAGTGGTGGGCAAATTCATATTCTGAATCAGAGTAAACCCAATGTCTTTCTTTTAACTTTATTTAACAAAGAAAGGGGAGATGTTGTATTGCACCAAGAAATTGTTTTATATTTGCGCTGAATGGTTTATCCTGTTTCCCCCTCAAGTTGTGGTGTGGTAGAGTCCTTCCTTTCGCCCCTTCCCGTCGGCAGTGTCCTATCGGTCGTGGGTTCCTCCCCTCCCCTTTCCCTAAGTTTAAAACTGCCCACCATCTCTCTCGCTCTCTTTCTCCTTTCACCATGTGTGTGATGCAATAAACTGTGGACTATTTTGCCCACGGGAAAAAAGAGCTTCATTTGTTTTTTTTGCCTTGGTCTATGAGGATTTCTCATCCATCTCTGGTCCAGAGCTATCCAGAGGACTGGAGAGGAAAAGGGAGATACCTCAGAAAAGAGTTCTAATTTTACATGAGACCATCACAGAAAGGATATTAAAATAAGCATATTGTCTTAAAGGAATGCATTAATGGATTAAACAGTAAGAAAACACATCAGAAAGTATGGCAGCGGAGTGAGAATTTCATAATCCATCTCTGTTTAAGTCATGTGCTGTCAGCTACCCAGAGACTTAGGGAAGAAAATCTGCCCGAATTTTTTAAAATATTGACCAATGAGTTATAGGTTCTTTTTATGCATGATCATCTACTATTCAAAGCTTTTCATAGTAATGCCACCTTTCTTTTTTTTTTCTTTATTGGGCTTAATATTCAGTTTTTTCACCACACAATTTCAGACTGATTTTTTTTTGTTGGCCATACATTTTTTGTTGTATTCCTCTTTTTTCTCCTATGTGGCACTTCACTGAGAAAGAAAGTCTCTCTGTAAGAGCTCCAGAAATAGGTGTTACAAAGACAAACTGTGCAATGCATCAAGATATATTTCCCAGAACCATATTGCATTTGGACATTTGGTGTATTGGTATAGAGATAACTTTAACTAAGACAATAACAAAACTGACAAAAGAATGTAAACATTGTTTACATGACTGTGGAGAGCCAACCCATTTTGAAAGGAAAAAGTATTTTATTGTCTAACAATACCAAATTTTTAGGCATAATTTTTTGTGTTTCTATCATAACATGAAATAGTGAAGAAGATACAGATTAAACTATACATATTGCTAAACTACAGATATACTTTATGCTGAAAAGAGAAGCATGGATATGGATTGTAACTGATAAAGCAGCCAAATACCAAACGTCTGATACGAAAGATAACTAAATCAGATCAATTTTGTTATGCCTCAAATGCAGCTATTGGCATCATATGAAGTGACTAATCAGAATGACAGAGATGTAATTAGTGATAAATTGATTGTGGCAAATCTTTCTGCAGATGAATAATATGGGAAAGGTAAAAAATCAAGCCTCCTCTTACAAGCTTCTCTTCAGCTTCCAAGGGACCAATGGAAAAAACTACCAAGAATAACAGCTCCTGTGGGTATTTCTTGGGGCAAAAGGCTCTCCAAAAAGCAAAAGCAGGAGGCAAAACAAAGTTGTGTATCATGCTTATGACCGATGCAGATTTTGGACTGAGTCTGTCTTTCAAACTAAGAGACGAACTTATGCAAAGAGGCTGGTGTGACATGGGGAACATTTGAAAGGATGAGACAGACAACTCTGCTCTGTAGGTTTAGCAGGTTTGAAAGCTGTGCTCACGGTAGGGAGTTTCAGATCTTCAGAACTGCCAACACAACCTTTAGCCTTTGATTGCTACTGTGATGAGAGGTTTCAGGAACACTGGGGCTGATCTTGAAAGGATCTGTATTTTTGATGGAGCTGTAAGAAGTGTACAATGCTGTGAACTGTTGCTTCCTGGAGAGAGGAGGTTGCTAATACAGCTGCAGTGCAAACCCAGGACAATGCAGTAGGCATACCAGCCATACTCTGGAACTCACCCTCAGTCTTACATTCCGGGCATTAATCAACAGCAGCAACAATACACAGCTGAAGATACACGCAGTGTTGTGGGGTTTTTAAATTGAACCATTGTACATTTTTTGGTTTTCTGTGTAAATTTGGAACTTTGTTTTGGTTAGGGAAGGCCAGTATCTACCTGATTCCAGAAATACCGCCAGTTCAGCTCCTGAATAATTTTAGCTACAGGAGTTTCAAAACTCTGTATGGATGTCACTCTCTGAATTCAGAGCTCTTACTGTGCTTTTGAGTTTTGCTCGCTCTATAATAAAATCTAAAGAGCTGTCGCTACTATAGCATGTCACAGAGAAGTTTTTTTGCAGCCTTCAACTGTACTCTAATTCAGCTGCTCTGAGAGGCAAGGCAACAGACATGCATCTCTCCAGTTTCATGAAATGCAGTGGAACTGTTGCAACAACTCTTCAAGTTTTGATATTGCCAGGATGCCTTGAAGTCCTGGGGCATTTTAGCCAATACTTGGTGGCCATTATGCACTTGAATGTTAGTACTTCATGGGTGACTGCTTTTTAGCACTTTAAATTGCCTCTTGATGGGTAGTTTTAAGTTGGATTGGAGCTTATTGTGATGATGGTCCCTCTGACGTCTACTGCCCTCATAAACGGGTACTACTCTGTCTCACTGTTTCAAATAACGGGTGCTTTGGCTTTGTAAAAATTCTAAAACTTGAGCCTTGGTGTGCAATGCCTACCTAGAAAGTTCATGAGCTCTGTGCTGTACTGTCATGAAGTATTTTTAGAAGTATCTTTTCTTTCATAATTAATACTTATTATTTCTTAAGCTCTTGAAGTCTTGAAGTGAAAATGTCCTGAATGAAATACCACCAATAGAGGATTGTAGAGGAATAGAAGGGAAGGTATTTCTATTAATATGCATTTAGACTTCAGGCAGATTTGATTTATCAGTCTTCCTTCTATTTCATGCTTGTTACCCATTAAAATATGAAGTGAATAAATGACATGCATGACAGCAGATTCATACAAAACCATCTTCTTGGAAAGCAAATTTTTGGCTCTTGCAAGCCAGCATTCATGTCAGTAAGGAGGAGAGAAACCTGGATGACTTAAACATCTAGCAAGTATGACCTGAATTTCAAATGCTCTCATGTAAAATAATAAACCTTAATTTTAATAAACCTTAATTTATCTTCATCATTAGAGAACACAGAACAGTCAAAAGATCTATATAAAGAAATTGAATACAATTTATTTATAGGCAAGGACTAGCTTAATGCTTCCATTTAGAAACAAACTATTGTAAATGTACAATATAAAAACTATAAGCAAATTGATTATTATAGAACTAGGAGTTAAATAGGCTCAAATATGAAAGCTTTCTTAACAGTATGTGCTTTCTGCTATTTTCCTAGGTTTTCTTTAAGTAGGAAAATATCCCCTTTAAACTGAATTTAATAATTTGTTATTATGAACATTGCAGAGCAATTTAGCAAAGGCTGAAAAACTTTACTATTAAGACTTCCAGCATGGCAGATGTCAATACTCTGTAAATGCTACTCCTTTTAGCTTTTTTTTTCATGGTTATGGCTTTTTCTCATTTGTCCTTTTGTCACAGTGATGTTGAGCATGAGACTTGCTGTACAGCAATGACACAAGAGCAGGGAAGGAAGGCAGAACTTCCCCTCACGTGGGGCAAGGTTGGGAAGGCACCTGCTAAGTGAGAGAGCAGCTTGAAGAACATGGAAGCCTTCCTGATGCAGCTGGATGTAATTTGGAAGAAATGGCAGCTGCGCTGCCTCTGTCACTCACTCCTTATTCCCTTCTACACTGACTGACCCAGCCCTGGCCTTTGGTAGCTGTCAGGCTTTTATGGATACTCAGTTCATCTTGCGGGGTCCGATCTGCAGAACACCTGATGACACCTAAACATAACTGAAATTGAAATTCAATTTCAGAGCTGCGCTTTTCATAGATAATGATTAGCACAATGCAGAACTTTTCCAAAAAAGGTTTCAGATATCCACAACTAGTATACTTTAAATTAGTGAAATGTTTTGACCTTAACATGCCCTTTTCTGTTTTCCATCTGTAAAATGAAGGAGGCAGTATCACTTAGACTAGGTACTTTATGCAATGCTAAAATGACATACAAAACCCATCCTAAAAATATGTGATTGCTACTCTTAATACAATCGGGTCCTAGAATCTTATTACAATTGGTAATGGAGAGTAAAATCTACTAGTATTGTCTGTTGGGAACACTGAATGATACAGGGATCTTATAGGAGAAATTTTTATTGTTATACAATTAATAATAATAATAATAAACAATAGTAGACAATTTTATAACTTATGAAATGCATTGTTAGCAATGGTGAAGACTTGCAAAGTAATTCTTTGATCTATATGAATACACTGAATTTTGAAATAGATCTACTTTTGTCATTGGAGGTATGTGTTTTGTTGCTCTCATTGAGCTCTTTTCAGAAGGCACAATATTCACTTCTAAATTTTTTTTATCAGTGGAAGAATTCTGCAGCTAGAGCAGTCAGAATCACCAGAACTACATACATCTGCTACTGAAATAAGGCAAACCTGGGGTAATTGTACTGCTTTAATAAAATTAGACTATTTTATAATTCATAATAATTCATTATAGTTATGTTTCTAGTATGCTGATATAGCCAGTTATAGAAGTATGTATTTAAGCTGATGGCATCAGTATTGTGACAAACCTTTAGAAGCTATTAATAAATGGCTAAAGGTAATGGAAGAGTAAAATTCCTGTACAATACTGAATTTCTTCTGCAAGACTTAAACCTAACGTCTTTATTGGAAATTTTTTTACTATGACAAAATATCAACTTCTATTTTATTTTCTTTTTCTAGGTAGGGCAAATATTAGATATCAATTGTGATTCACATCTCAAGGTGTTAAAATCTCATTTTTATCCTTAATTTATCTGAAGAATATAATACCTGAATTAAAAATAAGGCTCATAGAGTTATTGAACTCCAAATCCTCTGAAATCCTGTTTCTTTTGGAATTATCATTTTAGACAAAAATAAAAACCTTTGTTTGCTAGATATTCCTATTGCCAAAGAAGAAAAAAAGTTATAATTTTCACCATTTACTTACAGGTGTGTAATCAGTTTTACTCAGAATTAGAAAGCATCAGTGAAATGGCTTTCTATAGGTACACTGTAAACAATATAAGTATGTGATTAACTTGGCAAGACAAGACTCCTAAATACTCAAAATCAAACATGTTTATTTTGAAAGACCATCAAACCCTAAGCTGCTTCTTTCCCTTATCTCTAATTAGAAGTACAGGCTGTTACTTCAGGTTTGATGGGGTGTGTTCAAAATGTGAAGAAACACAGAATGTTAAGGAGTTGGAATGGACTTTAAAGATAATTTAGTACCAGCACCTCTGCCATGGAGAGGGGTACCTCCCACTAGATCAGTCTGCTCAAAGCCCCATCCAACCTGGCTGTGAACACGCGCAGGGTTGGGGCATCCACAGCCTCCTGGGCAACCTCTTCCAGTGTGTCACCACCCTCACAGCAAACAATTTCTTTCTAATACCTAACCTAAATTTATCCTCTTGCAGTTTGTACCCATTATTCTTTGTCCTGTTATTACAGTTCCTGATGAAGAACCCCTCAGGCTTCCCTGTAGGCCCTTTTGGATACTGGAAAGTTGCTATGAGGTCCCCACACAACTTTCTCTTCTCCAGATTCAACAGCTACAACTTTCTCAGCCTGCCTTCACAGGGAAGGTGTTTCAGTCCTCTTATCAACTTCATGGCCTCCTCTGGACAGTTCCTTGTCCTTCCTTTGTTGGGGACTGCAGGCTTGGGTGCAGCAGCCCAGCTGGGATTTCATCAGAGCAGTGGGGGAAGAGGAGGGGAATCCTCTTCTTCACCTGCTGGCTGCATTGGATGCAGTCCAGGACACAACTGACTTTCTGGGCTGTGAGCACACACTGCTGGCTAATGTTCAATCTTCCATGAGCCATCACCCCAAATCTTTCACTGCAGGGCTGTTCTCTGCTCCCAATCACTTCTCTGCCCAAGCTGTTGATGTGTCTGGGATTGCCATGACCCAGCTGTAGGACCTTGCACTTCGCTCTGTTGATCCCATGAGGTTTGCACTGGCCCAGCTCTCAAGCCTGTCCAGGTCCCTCTGGATGCCATCCCTTCCCTCCAGTGTGTCCACTGCCCCACACAGCCTGGTGTCATAAACAAACTTGCTGAGTCAATATACAACATCTCAATATTCAGAATTGCTCTCAGCTGGTCATAATTGCATTTTGTGTTATACTTCAAACTGCCAAATCCTTAAAAAAATACTATTTTATGAGATAGATTTGTTAACATGAACATCTCCAGACACGTATTAAGCCCTGAAAAGAAATCTTCAACTAACTGACAAACGAGTCTCATTCTATATTCTCTCTTTAGTGGCTGATTATTTTCCTCCGCATAATAAAGAAGCCATTAATGTATAATGAAAGAGACAGCTTCATTATTTTCTCTTTGAAAATTTTTCTCTTTGAAAAATACATACTTAACCATATGGAGCCTTTTGTACACAAGGATTTTTTCTTGCTAACAGGTTCAGTGCCAGTGGTGTGATTACTTAGCCATTACAGTTACAGAAATGCCCTCTTGAATAATGATAAGAAGGTCAGTGTTTTTTTTGTCTCCTTCAACTCCAGACATTCCAGGAAGACTCTGCTCCTGGCAGCAAGTGACCATATTGGCTGTGTGTGTTATTAAAAAGGCTCTTTTGTTTATGGCATGAAGCAAAATATAATAAAGCAATGTAGTCTTACTTGAGATTATGCTCAACTAGGGCAGAATTCTCTCCAGGTAATAGCTGAAAAATATACGTCTTCACATATATTCTAGCTGACAAATGCATCTGGAAGGAAGCACATTGCTTCCCTGAATTGCTTGTAAACATGCCAGCTGCTGCACTCAAAGCTACAGCTGATGCTGAGTCAGACACAAATGCAAAAAGCAACACTTTTGTGAATTTCTTTGTGCTGACCGTCTTGCCTCATGAGAAAAACATGACTTCTATAATTTTTCATTGTATTAGGCAGCTAAGTTCCACCACTGTAGTGACATGTCTGTCACCTCTCGTGTCCTCTGTGTGGTCATGCAGGTAAGTCCACAGGTTATCTTGTGGCATGTACCGTCTCTCTCAAGAGGGGGGTGCTTGTCCCAATAGCAGAGATTCTGATTTGCTCTGGTGGAGCATGGGACATTTCCTCTCTAGCTTGCTCAAGTCTTTTCAATCTGTCATGTATTGAGAGCACCATCAATCAGAAAACCAGTGTCTGTGTCTGTGTTTTGGAAATCTGACCCTTAGACTGCTGATCAGACATTTCTTACCAAACTCAAAGCCTTGTAAAATCAAAATGAAATACAAGGATACAGTCTTTTGACTTGATCAGGGAAAAGCCATCTTACATGGATATACTAAGTTCATCCTACTGATACTCCTTTTTCCTGCATCATCCCTGCCTATACTGTTTGCTTAGGCATTCTTTTTTGGAGCATCAAGTCATCATTTATTAGTTTCCTGCTTCTGGCCAGTTCAGGGTTAATTTTTTCTGGTAGCTGGAAAGGGATATGACATGTGCCAAGACATGGAGGTTATTCTATACCACCTCATGTCATTGCTAGGGCTGGGGTAAAGGGACCCTCTTACACAGAGAAGGGGTTACTTCTGGTTGAGAAAATATCACATAGGAAGCTGTCCAATTTTGTCTATTGCCTGGTTGATTTGGCTGTTTGTTTGGTTTTTTTTTTTTCTGTGTGAATTGCCTCTTTTCCTATACCCTCTGTCATTAGCATTGTTGCTGTAACTGTTTATTTTCTTACCCAAATGCTGTTTTCCACTAAAGTGTTCTTATCTCATTCTGTGATCCCTCTTTAGTGGCTCCAATTCTCCTCTCCAGCCTGCTGCAGTGGGGAGGGAGAGGGAAAATCAGGGGAGTGAGAGAGAGTGGCCATGTGGTGTGGAGAGTCTTGGACTCAGCCCTGAATTGTGATATATTGTTCCTAGACCATGACAACTATATATGTGAATGCTAATGCTAATGTATGGGCTTTACAAAAAAATTAGCCAAAGGAGTATTTTATTTAAAATCTACCATTGCCACCATGCAGGCTCACTTTTTAACCTCTGTGTGCTCTTTTTATTCTTGAATCTTACATATACTATACATTTTGCAAGGTGTTTTACTGCTGAATATAGTCTGTATTTAATTTGGTTTTGTTATCTTTTCTATTATACTTTCATTTGAGGTGCAACAAGGCTGAGTGCTGGGTCCTGTACTTGGGTAACAGCAGCCTCAGGCATGGGTAAAGGCTTGGGAAAAAGTGATTGGAAAATGGCCCAGTGAAAAATGATCTGGGTGATGATGGAGCTGAACATGAGCCAGTGAGTGCCCACTGTTGTGGGTTGACCCAGGCCCCATGCCAGGCACCCAGAAAAGCCACTCACTCGGTCACCTCTGCAACCGGAGACAGAAGAGAAAATGTAACAGAGGGTTCATTGGCTGAGATACGGACCAGGAGAGATTGCTCACCAAATACTACCAAGGAAAAAACAGGTTCAACAAAGATATGAAGTGAATTTACTACTAACAAAACTAGAGCAGGATAATGCCTCCCACAGGTGACAGCTCTCCATGAACTTCTCCAGTGTGAATCCATCTCATGAACAACAGCTGCCTGTGAACTGCTGCAATGTGAGTTCATTCCCAACAGTCCTCCCCAGATTGCTGCAGCATGGCTCACTCTTCCATGGGATGCAGCCCTTCAAGGATAGGCTGCTCCAGCATGGGAGCCTCTCTCCACAGATCTGCCACAGATTGACAGCCTCCTCTCAGGCATTCACACCCCACACCTGCTCTGGTGTGGGACTCCTCCACAGGTGGAGCTCTGCAGATGGAGCTGTTCTCCATGGGATGCAAGGGCACAGCTGCTTCACCATGGTCTGCACCGCAGGCTGCAGGGGAGCCTCAGCTCCCGTGCCTGGAGCGCCTCCCGCCCTCCTTCTCCACAGAACTTGGTGTCTGCAGAGACATCTGTCATTCTTCTTGCATATTCTCACTCTGCTCCTCTTTGGCTGGAATTAAAGCTACACCACAGCTTTTGTTCTAATTTCTTCTTAAATCTGTTATCACAGAGGCAGTACCACCATTTCCAATTGGCCCAGCAGCACACCATCTTTGGAGCCACCAGAGACTGTTGGCTCTGCTGGATATAGTGGAAGCTTCCAACAGCCTCTCACGGAAGCCACTTCTGTGACCCCACTGCTACCATAACAAGGCCATGCAAAAACAATACAAGGTTTCATCTCACAAACCATCTCCTCACAATCTCCAGTACCCTTGCAGGGAATCTGGGGAGGAGCAGTGTCAGTAACTTCTTCATGCTTTGCATGAAGACAACCGCCAAGTACAGGGAAAAAAATCTCAGTGTAAACCTAGTGCTTCTAACTGTGCTTTTGTAGTCCAACTTTGCAAAGCTCTTAAAAACCACCGGGTAAATCAAGTTTGTCAGTCTAGTTTGTGTTTTTTTTCCAGATGAAAACTAAACCTGGCTTTATATTGAAAAAAGGCATGTGGATATTGTTCTTTCTTTACAAATATCTGGAAAGTTTATTTCTTTATAGCAAACTCACCAGTAAACATTTTGTTGCAGTGTTTTTTCTTGCAGCCGAGACCTTTTCAACAATCCTGTGTAACTTAAACTTATAGACCTTTATATAAAAACTTTTCTTACTCAGCTTCTGCTCTTATGCTGAGAATAATTTAGAATTGATTGTCCTTATTAGTGGCTTTTTGTACAACTTCCGATTCTACTGTGAATGTTTAGTAATTTCAAGAGTATTTTAGGTTTTCCAACCACTTTCTAAATATTCAACTTTGTATGTTGCTTGTATATACAGAGAAAGCATTCAAACAAACCCAGGTTGCTACTCTCTTATACTTGATCCCAATATATAGATAAAGGTTACCACTGTAACTTCATGTTTTTGCACCCAAAAACCCTGACATTCATGTCAGCAAATGCCTGATCTGGCAGCTGAGTATTTGGCCCTTCCTGTGTGTTTCTTGATTACACAGGAAAAATTGAACTTACAAATCTTCCTTCCTGCTGTTCTACAGATGCAGCAAGGTTTGAACAGTGCTCTCTTACTCTGCTTCTTGCTTGTGCTCACACTGGCATAGCAGTTTTATGCTTGTCCATGCATTAGTCGTGTACATCACCATGAAACTTCTCTTAAAAACATTACATTAGCTTACAGGAGGTACCATTTTCCCATGCCTTCTCCAGATTTTCCATTCAAAAGTACTTATTAGTTCCATCTTGACCCAGAAAGTAGTTTTTGTGAATGCTTTGTGGTTATATCCTGCTTATTTGTACTGAATTTTAAAGTCAGAGGAGAAATGTAGCAGAATATCAGGGGAAAGAAATGTTCAATTTCTGTCATATAACCAGCATATTTCTGTCCATCAACAAAAAGTTGATTTATTTTCTTCCTTTGTGGTACATAACTTCCAATTGTGTCTTTCCTCTTCCCTTGTTGCTTTTAATACGTAAAACAGCTGCCAGTTAAATGAATGTGTTCCAGCAGGTAGGAAGAAGATACAATTCATGTTGCGCACAGATAACATTAAACATCCAATACTGTGAAATTACACACTCCATTTAAAAATAGTTGAGAGGAGGAGGAGGAGGAGGGGGTGAAAGAAGAAATTATTAGCAGCCTATTTGTCTGTCACACTGCTGATAAAATCTGGAGAGAAAATAGAAGAGTTGTTGGGAAAGCAGTGGGATCTTAACACTGTAGGAGGTCTCCTTGTGATCACTGTTCATGACATAGAGATTTTGCCCTTTCTGTCAAAAGCCAGTTTGGTAACCACTTGCATACACCTTGTTCAACCTGGAAGGATGGCTAGTATGAAATATTCAGCAGGTGTGTACTTCAAAATCTTATGCTATCTATCTACATTTGCTATGTTATATTAGTTCACCTAGAAATACATAATAACTTTAAAGCACAATTTTGCTCTCAAAGGCTACTCATCTGTTTTTCTGTCTGTTTTATGCAGGGAGAAGAATGTGCCCTCTGGCGACTGCAGCTGACAGCTGTGGATGAAAGCCATTCTATCAAATGCTGTCTTCTCTGTTTTAAACCCTCCCTCGTCGTATCCAAGCCAATGCCGATTAGGCTCCAAGACTTCTTTCATTATTTATCTTTAGAATCTGAAGTTGTAGCTAATTCTTTCAAGGTTGGGAGTAAGTTTGAAGGTCTCCACTAAAACTTCTCTAAAAGGGGAAAGTCAGGATACCACTACCAAAATATAAAGTATCAAATCATATTCAGCTGCAGATCTAGATTCTGCACAGTTGTAAAAGTCAAATTCAGGAGTTTGGGATTATTGCTAATGGTAAGTGAAAGCACCAGTACTTCTTTCTGTGTAAGTGAAATCAGCCTTCCCTCAGGAGTCTGCCTAAAAATATCCTGGAGGAGCATCCTCACTGACAGATGGACTTCATAAATTAATCTTAAAAACCCTGAAATTTGTTGATGAAGACTGAATAGCTGTTGGATTGCCCCTCTGCAAAGTCACAGCACTTGAAGAATCACCTTTATCTTAAGAAGCAAATTAAGCTTCTTTTCATCAGCATAACCACCTTGTTTTCTCTTTGGGTGACATGGATTCAGTGGCATTTCTCTGTTTAAAAAATATTTTTGCCTGAAATAATTGAAGATAGGTTTTATAAAGCTACATGAATATGATGTGATGAGGCAAACCTCTGTGCCTCTGGTACAGGCCATCACAGCTGTCCAATCTGTGGCAGTTTGCTGGTGACTTGAACGGTCCATTAATTTCATGGTCTGATTCTCCTCTCTCCATGAAGTCTTGCAAAATGAGCTTTTGAGGAAACCAAGTAGCTACCCCACTTACATATCTAAAGCTGCAGTCATGCAGTCATTTAACACAGATGGCTCTGCACTCCTTCATTGACCTCAGTAGAGCTGGCTCAGGGCCATAGGAAGAGGGTAGAGGGCTGAAGCCAATATGGTTTAGCTGATATAACCTAACACCTCATCTCTACCTCTACCTAGCCATTGGCTGTTGCTGAGAGAAGGTGTAGGAGCCAAAGGACCAACTCCTGTCCTGACAACTAGAGAAGCAAGAAGCTCCAGTCATTGCAGCATTCTCCTCTGATTCTTCCCTTCCACATTCTTCCACATTCTCATGGCAATGTGCTTGGGTAGTATTCTTGCTTCCTCTCCCTTCCCAAGAAAGAGTCCCAAGATGAGCAGGGGCTTATGTGTGGGAAGTGGCATGGCTCCTCTCCAGGGCTAAACGTATATGAGCAGAAAAAGGAAAGGTGGATGAAAGATGGCATTTGTCTTCCCAATTCACTACCTCATGAAAGGGAGCCCTGTTTCCTGGAGATGGCTGAGTATCTATCTGCCTGCCCATTGGAAGTGATGAATTAATACCTTGGGTTTTGTTTGATTTGTTTACATCTACAGCTTTTATCTATTAAATTATCTTAATCTCCACACACATGTTCTCTCACTTTTACCTTTGGATTCTTTCCCCATCCTACTGGGGTGAGTGAGCATCTCTGAAGGGCTTTCCTGTCAAATGGGGTTAAAACATGACAAACCTGAAAATCTACTTATCTCTGCCAGCCTTCCTTACTAATTTTTTACCTTCTGAGACTCCTGAATATTCTTTCCAATTCTGCCTTTAAACAGTTTTCCCATTCAAATCTCTTCTGCTGTCACTGCAAAACTGAGATCTGCCATTGAGCCAACCCTGTTTTCTTCACTTGTATTAACTGTGCATATATAGATTCCTGGGTCTTTGAAAGATGTGAATTTATTAAAACACTCTTCTGGGAATAATTTCTGCATGAATAACAGACTGCGAATCCTCAAATACAAAACAATATTTTCCTAAATACAACAATTATGAAGTGTTTACCAGTTGTCCTGGTTACAGGAGTAGGGTGCCAGTTTAGGACTATGTGGGTGTATTCTACACCCCTCTACTTCATTTCTAATGAACTGCTAATGATGGGTCGTTTGCAGGAGCTGCCCTGTGCACACCAGACACCTCAGGCTACAGGCTAGGTGTTAAATGAGATAAATATATAAAACCAGGCAACTCTGTAAGGCAGGGTAATGTTTCTTTTTCTTCACACTTTTGACTCAGCTATGGTAACTCCCTCTGGGGAAGCACCAGCACAGTTACTCCCATTCTGAGGGGCCATCTCTGCTGATGGGCCATGATGGACTCAATGACACCAGCAGAATAGGCAGCTGCAAGGACTTCAACTATCAAGGACTTCCAAATATCCCATGACTCACAGTATTGTGAAACTCCCTACCCAAGCATTCCCACTTGAACCTGAACTATGAATCTGTGGATCTGGGGACTTGGGACAACACTACCACCAACTGATGGATGCGGAAGAGGACCAGAACTTCCACAGGACCACTGCTTTTGACAAGACTGTGACCATCCCTTCAACAGGACTGCAACCAATATTTGATAGGACTGCGACCATCACTGACCAACAGTGTGCCAGCTGTACTCTGACTGTGGGTTTAAACCAGTTTTCTGTGTATGATTGCATTTATTGTAATCTTTCTATTCAATTGTAACTCTAACCTGAAATCTCTCTTATGGTAAATGAACAGGCTTCACTTCTCCTGCAAGTTTACTTCCAAACCAGTACACCAGTTTCTTCAACTGTCTCAACAACCAGGCTCTAGTTCTCAAACCACCTTTTTACTTACATTAATTACATTGTTTCTATATATTGGTGTTATGTCTTAATTGAGTGTTTTATATTCTGAACAACGGAAACGCTATAAAAACCTACACTTTAAAGCTAGAAGAATTCATCTGTAACATGTCTTAACTGTGCCAAGCTGAAGTCAAGTTTGAGCTGAAAGTGTTCAGAAATATCCCCAAGTGATATTTCTCTCATCACATTTTCCAAGTAAATTTATCTTTCATTTCTGTTGTGGTTGCTGCTGCTCAGTTTTATTTATAAATCTTTGAAAATAGGAATTTATAATGAACACACAGTCAGTTTCTTAAATTAAAGCACTGAGGCACTAACAAGTAAGCACCACTATAATCAAGCTAATTAAAAGGCCACGTTAAGGATAGGAATCTGCATATGAAAAGGAACATAATTTTCCTGATGGTAGTTTTACTATCCTCTTATATTTGCATGCACCCTGCAGAGTCTCAACATCATTTGAAGCTAAGCTACTTAAAGAAAAATCAGGTTTTTACCCCTTAATCTCTTTAAACTGAAGCAATATTTCTGGTTTTGACCAACAGGTTCTGTGTTTTTCAAAGTTCATTCTTTGAAGAATTGAAATACTTTAATTTATCCAGAGCAGCAGATGCACAGTACACTTGGGGACAAATGAGAAGAGTGAGCTGTGTACTGAGTTTTTAATGATGCTTCCCTGGTAAAGACTTCAGAAAGTACTTTTGAAGACTACAATCTAACTCGGTAATGAACAGTTTTCTTCATTTCAAAACTATGTAGAAAGTTTACTATGGGCTTCCATATTCAGAAGCTACTGCAGGACATTTTGGCATTAGCATTTTTTTTTTCACTGCCAGAAAGGTAAAAAAGTGGGACAGGGAACCAACTGACAAAACCCAACATAAGTTGCACACAAATCCTCTTTCCATACCCAATAAAAATCCCTATTTAGTGACAACATTTTCAAGCAGAAAAAAATTATTTACAATATGAAACATTTCAAGGAGCTCTAAAGTATGTGATGTAGACATAAATTCAGAGAGAAAAACATTGAGGTCACTTGGAGTTTAGCTGTTAAGGAGCATGAGACTTATACCTTAAGTTACATACTTTTTATCTTTAGCTTTGTAATATATCCTTACAGTTCAAGTGCTAAATGAACATGAAAAACTCAATAAGTCATTTCATAATCTCTTGAAAGATTGCTGCCAACTTGCAAACTTACCACAAGTAGTGTCTGTCAATCATCACAGTCTCCCTTTACTGTCCAGACAATGTCCCAGAGTTGGTAATGATCCTGTGACTCATGAGAGTGCATGCATTGTGGAGAACCAGTTAGTTAGTTGTGGTTTACTTTATAGTGTTTCTTTGACCATAGTCTGTTTTTTTGCTGGTTGTCCGTAATAAGAAATCTGAACCAAAGTTTTTCTGGAAGTTGACTTCTACCTTATACATTGTGCAGATCTGCAAGTATTTCCAAATGTGTTATTTCACTGCTCAGTAAAAGACTTCCATAGTAAGGCAACATATCCTGTCACATCCCTGCATTTCTTTTGAAGTTTAAGTTCCCTTTAGTTGATTTCCAGCAAAATCAGATATAGAAAACCTTCTGTTGACAACAGTTAACCAGTGAAGTTTATAATATTCTTCCAGTCATTCAATTGGATCAAAGTAATTTTTTTCTATACCAGGAAATCTTCCTCACATGGAAAGAAATGATTCATCAGGAAAATACTGTGCTGGCTTCCTGATGTGGGAAAGAGGAAAATTTTCACTTACGTTTTGTAGACAATGATTTCATACCTATCTGCATTATCCTACAGCAATTTGAAGCTACCACAGAGCAAGCATACCATCTTGTGAAGGAAAACACGTGGGTCGGCCCCAAGGCACATTGGGTTATTCCCTTCCAGGTGCAGGACTCTGCCCTTGCCTTTGTTGAGTTCCAGACAGGACCTCTCTGCCCATCTCTCCATCCTGTCGAGGTCCTTCTGAAGGGATGCACAGCACTCCAGCTGCTCGCAGCTCTGAGTCCTCAGCAAATAAGTTAAGCAATACTGGGCCTAGTACTGAGCCTTGGGGGTTGTTGTCAGTAACAGGCCCCCAATTAGACCCTGTGCCACTGAGTACGAGCCTCTGGGATCTGTCATTCAGCAGTTGTCAATCCATTCCACTGGCCACTCATCCAGTCCACACTTCCCGAGTTTGTCTATGAGAATATTGGAACAGTGTCCAATGCCTTGCTGAAGCTGAGGCAGACAATACCTGCTGCTGTTCTCTCACTCATCTGGGTAGCTCTTTCATTGTAGAAGGCAATCAAACACCTGATTACCTTAGTGAACCCATGCTGACTATTCCTGATCACTTTCTTGTCTTCCATAGGGACAGAGATGGCCTCCAAGGAATCAAGACGAGTCTGACTGGCCCATAGTTCCCTGGGTCCTATTTCTTGCCCATTTTGAAAACAAAACTGGGGTGATATTTCCTTTCTTGAAGTCCTCAGCATCTCTCCTGATCTTCACGATCTCTCAAAGGTGATCATAATCAGGCTCGTTATGGTGTGCACCAGCTCTCTCAGCGCTGTGGGCTCAGCACTCACACATCCCATCAGGGCTCATGGACTTGACAATGTCAAGTTTGCCCAGGTGTTCTCAGGCCCAATCCTCTTCAACCAAGGGAAGCTGGTTCTGTTCAACATTTCTTTACCCTGGTCTCCTGGCTCAGAGACCCCTGAGGCCTGGTCTGCTCAGTGCAGATTGATGCAAACTCTGCACTGACAAGACCAGGCCTCTGCTTCGTCTTTTACCAGAGTCCCCTCTTTGTTTACTAATGAGCCCACATTATCCTTGGTTTTCCTTTGGTTATCAATGCATTTGAAGGAACCCTTTTTGGTGTCTGTGGCATCCTTTGCCAGATTTACTTCCAGATGGGTCTTCACCTTCCTTGTCTTATTTCTACTTACTCTGACAATATTAATTTCAAGTATATGACTCTCAATATTCATTCCAAGTGGCCTGACCCTGGTTCCATCTTCTGTGTAATTCCTGCCTATACATGAGTAATGACAGGAGTTCTTTATTTGTCCATGTAGGTTCCTTGCCTTTTTGCCCAATTTCTTGTTCTTCAGGATGCACTGTTCTTGAGCTTAGAGAAAGTGATCCTGGAATACCAACCAGCTCTCTTGGACCTGTCTTCTCGGCAGGGATGCTCCCATGGGACTCTTTCAAGAAGAGCCCTAAAGAGGCTAGTTAGCTCTCCTTAAGTCCATTGTTGCAATCTTACTTGTTGCCCTACTTCCTCCACGTCTGATACTGAACTCCACAATCTCATGGTCACTGCAGCCAAGGCTGCCCCCAGCTTCTACATTTCCAAAAAGGACTTTCCTGTTTGTTAGTACAAGGACAATCAGAACACCATTCATTGTGGGATTCTCCACAACCTGTGACAGGAAGTTATCATCAGTCCTTTCCTGAAACCTCCTGGACTTTTTGTGCTTTGCTGTGTTGTTTCTCCAGCGGATGTCCAGGTAGATGAAGACCCCCACAAGAAGCAGGCCCTGTGATGTGAGGCTGGTTCCAGCTGCCTGTTTTAGACCACATTCACTTCCTCCTCCTGGTCAGGTGTCCTGCAGCACATACTCACAGCAGTGTCACCTAAATTAGTCTTTCCTTTCATCCTAACACATGAGCTCTCAACTCACTCATCATCCTCACCAAGAGAGAACTCAATGCAATCTGAGTGTTGTCTCACAGAGACGTCAACTCCATTGCAGTGCCTTCCTGGTCTGTCTTTCCTAAGCAGCAAGTAGTCCTTCTTGACAATATTCCAGTCATGTGAGCTATCCCACCATGTGCCTGTAATGGTACTGACATCAGAACCCAGTGACTGCACACAGATCTGTAGCTCCTCCTGTTTGTTCCCCATACTGCATGTGTTGGTTTACATTTGATTGTGTCAATATCCCAGTAGGATTGCAAAGGGATTCCCCATGATCATGTTGTGTTACATCTTTGGCTGTTTGTGCGTGATTGAGGTATTTCCTCTTAGGACTCCTTTTTATGGGGGTGGTTACTATAGCTCTCCCTTTCCTATACCTCATCTCTTTGAGCCTGGCTATGACCCTATCCCATCTCAAATTTGGTTTATAAGTCTGTCAACAAGGTCTAGCTCCTCAACTAAGATCCACATTCCCCCTTGGGACAGGTGGATCCCATTTTTTGCCAGCAGGCTTGGTATTGTATGGACTGTTCAAAAAAGTCCGTATGGCTGAGTATATTTGCTAGAAATAAGTGGTGTGATATTACTAAGTAGCCATTACCATTTTAAAAGGAACATTTTTATTGAGGTGATGATGATAGTGATGATGAGGATGTTTGATGATGATAATGATAATTATGACAATGATAATGATGATGATGTTACTGGGGATAGAATGTGGGAAAAGAATATTTCATCCTTCATACAATATACCTGTACAAAGATCAGGGTATACTACACTACTTATATAATTAAGAAAGAAGTTATGTAGGTATGTGGAAATAAAAGAAAAAACACCCCAGCAACTTATTTTAGAAGAACTGGACTGTTCTAAAAAAAAAAAATCATGTAGATTTCAATTAGGGAAATATTTTAGTACAAAATGTTTTGACTAAAATTTGGACTGACTGCAGATATCAATAATTCAAGCAACATAAGTCCAGTAATTTCTTTTGACAGTACATTAGTGTTGCTGGCATTAATGAACAGAAGGAAAAGTGAGGTTCATGCAAGTCCTGATAAATGTATATAACCAGAACTTCAAAGCCGTTTCCAGAAATGTGTGCTGCTCTTCCTCTCCTCACTCCATGGTATCTTTGAAGCAAATCCTATGACTAGATATGTATGCATCAGAGGGACAAAGTTCTACCCTCTCCACTCACATAAAGAATCATATGAGCAGTCATAGTCCACATGTAATTTTCAGATGTGTTCTGTGAACAATGATAGAAGTAAAAAATCACATGCTTGCAAATGAAACCACATAAAATCCATGATATAAAGTATTTTAAAGTATTTCAGAATTCATTCCAGTGTTTGACAAGGCTTGTCAATTATCACCCTGTATCAAATCTCTCTTTTGCAGAGAAAGACTAAGAATATTATAGTAGGACAATTCTGGTTTCATGCTGAAATCCTTGTTTCTCCTTTCAATCAAGCTATAAATATGAGGATGAGACAGAGGCTGAGTTGGCCCTATACACCAACTCATTTTTTACCAACACAGAGTAACCCAGTGACCACATGGATTTTCTTACATTGATCAGCAGCTTTTTAAATTATTGGTCATGGTAACTCTCTCTCACAATGAGTGAATGAGACATAGGAAGAACTGCTAAAAGGATTTTTGTCAAGATGTTTCCACTGTACAACATTTACTAAAAAGCCACTACCTTTTCCCATCAAATGCTGAGGGTTAGATAAGATAGAGCTGTCTGAGACATAACTCTCTCGTGATGAAAGTGATGTCATCATGGCAAGGTAAGTCAGCAATGTTCCAATTTTTGTTGCTTGATCTTACTGTTCTTGCATGTCACCAAGTACTGTTGATTGTAGGTTTTGCTCATGCTCATGCTCAATGCATCATTGCATCCTTACTTTATTTTGTGTTTCCCACAGCTCATCAGTTTTATCTTCCATCTGCTCAGTGACCTGGGCTACAAAGCCTCAAACACTGCTGTGAAGTCCAGTAAGGGAGCTCAGTAAATCTCCATCCCTTGGGCATATAAGAAAACTCATTCATGCAGGAATGAAAGCTTCCTCCTGCATTGGCTAGAGTGGATTTTTCACCACCTTTTACCGCTGCATCTCCAGGCTTATGGGTTTGCTTTCTTTAACACACACACTGTTTTCATGCCTCATGTCCCACCATTTCTCCTCTTGCTGCAGAATGACAGACTGTCTGCAAAAAAATTATCTCAAAGGGCCCTTTTCTGTAGCTTACCCAAGGAAAAGTGTTGCATAGTTTGGCATACAATGCCACACCAGCAATCTGGAAGCCTGATGTTAAAAGAGACAGTTATTGCAAAATGGTCTGTCAGCACTCTCATAGAGTAAAGCATCAAAGTGTGATGATTATTCTATAAAAATGAAGCAATGATATCAAAATGAGTGGAATTAATCTGTACTTTTATCTTTGTGAGATATATGGATTGAAAAATTGGTATATGTATTTCCTGAACTCTTTCTTAAGAGCCCTGACTAGTCAGAACACAGATGACTTCATCAAGGAATTACTTTTTTTCCTTCAGTCATTTGGAAATGATGGGTTAGGTGGGTTCTACAAATAGTTTCAGTTTTATATTTACCCCAAATGCCTACACCTGCTTTTGTCACTGCTATCCTGTAGAAAACAAAAATAATTTTTTTTTTTTTTTCTCTTCCTAAGGCCCCTGTTTTGGGAAGGAGAAAAGGAAAGAGACTGCACATGGAGGCAGTTACTGCTATAGGAAATGTATTTTTAGGTACCAAGATATAGTCATGTAGCTCTTTGAAATGGTATGGTTGTAGGATATGTTGAGCATGAGAAGACTAAGGGTAGATGATGTTGAGTTCACAGGCACATGCAGTTTGTATGCCTCTTAATATGCCTTCTTGCACCCAGTCCTGCTGTTCCTAATATGGCAAAATATGTTGACTTTCAGGTGAGTAACTAATAGATACAAGCATCTTGGCAAGAAGCAGTGGGCTCTAAGAGGTTTTCCTTTGTGCTTCCTCATGGCACTCACACTCCTCATACCTATGAGAGCTCTGGGGAACATACTATGAAAAATCCTTCACAGATTATTCATCAGTGCCCAGCTCACATTCTACAATAATCTTACTTAGAAAGACTCCTTAAATGTAAGCTTTTACAATATTATTAATGAAGACATGTTAGCTGTCAACCATAGTTGAAAATGGAAAACACTTGCAAGAAGTGATAAGTGCTGGGTCTGTGTAGCTGTTGGTCTACAGAGACAATGCAATTCACACTGTTCTGCCCTGAAAAGAAGCCATACAGGGTTCATGGAAAGGTAACTCCTCCCATCAGATTTGAGTCTTTGACATTTCTGAAACTGGTACTTCCCTTTTCCAGCTTTATTTCACTTTCCTGAATTTCTATGCCTTCGAAAATTTTGTATTTCTTCTATATACACTGTATTTACATCATTCAGATTTTCAAAAAAGAAATGCTGCCTATTTGAGAGAAAATTCTTGCCCTTAGTAGCAAGTTCACCTCAAAATTTAGAAAGTAAATAAAAAATTTAGATGTGAAGGGAGGTGACAAAAAATTCAAGAATGACATTTCAGAAGAAGATGATCAGTTTGTTTTCATACATGCTAGGAATCTAGAATTTATATAAATATAAAAAATAAGACACATCTCATGTTGTGACAGATTCTATCCTCACTAATGTTAAAAAATGACTTTTTTTCATTCCTTAATGTCTATAAAAAACAACTGTGGAATGATGGTGAATTACCATCTATGGGAGGTCTGTTGGAGAAATTCCAATAGGAGCAGGAATTTTAGAAATCAGAATAATAAAAGAAGCAGAGGACCAGTCAGTGTCCCTCCCTGCCCCCTCCCCATCACACAGTCCCGTGTAAAATGGGCAAGACAGTTGCCTAGTGGCTACAAAAAGTGCTAANAGTGGCTACAAAAAGTGCTAAGTTTGAAAGTGACATCTGGAACATCAGATGCAAAGGTGAAATGGAAGACAAGTGGTTGCAAAATACATCACTTCTGTTTTCTTGGAAAGCAAGAAGTTTGGAGCCAACATGTTTTTCAGATTTCTGGTTTTTAGTTTCACATTCTCATCAGGTGTGTCTTAAACAGGAAATTAATTAGTCAGCGGTTAGAAAAAATCCAAACAAAACCAGTGAAGTACATCTGCATACTGATGAGACACTATCTTAAATCTTTGTAGTCAGAGACAGGATTTAGAAAAGCAATGACAAGAATTTCCAGACGAAAATCTGCCAGGCAGTTGGCCTGGGAGAAGAAGAGTCCAGAGGGAATAACATAATCTTGTATTTGTCTGAGGAAACACCTGATTCAAAATCCATGAGGAAACATCACTAGCATAGCTTTGTGAAAGACCAAACAGCAGTCTGGTAGTGGCAATTATGTTCTGTACCTCTACTTAAGGAACGTTTGGAAAAGCCACAATCAGGAAAAGATGCTTCCAAATTATATTGCTCAGATCAAAATAAGAATGTAAGAAAACTTGTGACAATACTGGGGAATATATAGATTTGTGTTCTTAGGGGATTTTTCAGATTTTACCCTAAGTATTGCTGCTTGTTCTACATTTGCCGTGGATCAAAGAGAGCTGAACTATGCTTCCTCATGAATGTCACAATGTGATCCTACAGGGATCCCGCAAAAAAATGCATCAAAACAACTCCTGGGCCTCACTAGCCTAAGTGCTAGGGAAATTTGAGAACAAATATTTCACATAGCAGGTGGTGTAATGGTTTCTGGTCAGGAAGCACATTCATTCTTTAAAGAGCATTAAAGAAATATTGATGTTGTTTTGAATTTTTTAAAACCAAATATTCTAGGGACTTAGTGCTGAAAGCTTGAAATGTAAGCAGGTAGCATTAGTGCTGCATGTTAATTTGATGGGGGAAAAAAAAGAAGACAACAGCTAGAAATTAAATTATACTCACAAAATCAGGACAAAATAGTCTTATAAAACTGAATCGGGATGAAGTCCAAAGGCTTCCATGAGCATTACTCTAAGTCTGTGCACGACTTGTGAAGAATAATATTCATTCTGTAAAGCCCTTCCTTGCACTGCCTAATTCTAAAAATGACATAGTACTCCATCCCACAAAAAAATATAGCACAAAAAATCTAAGTCAAAGGTTCTTTTATATATATATATATATATATATATATATACATGTATATATACACACACATACAGATCATACATTCAGTTAGCAGTGCTGTGTGCAGTACTAAGTTTTGGGGTGAGAATTACTGTAACCAAGGGGCTGATCTGCCCCTATACAGGCTCCCTTCACCTTTTGGTTTTCAAAACACCATCCTGTCTTCTAAGTTTGCTCATGTGAATATAATGCAAACAAAAATAGGACTAGGAATAACACAGGATACTGGAAACACATGGTAGAAAATTGATGCCTTCCGTAGTAAATCATACCAACACATTTGTAACTATTTTAAGCCTTTGCCAGCAGCTGATCACTGTGACCAATAATCCTCAACATTATCCAATTCCTGGAGCTCTTTATCACCATTAGGCAGAATCACGTGATGCAATTTAAAATGGTGGAGCTTGATTGCAAATCAGGGCTGGATGTTAAGTCTGGGGTTTTTTTGTCATTTCTCAAAGCACTACAGGAGACAAAAGGCATGATTTATATTACCAGCTTAAACATTTATGAAAATTAGATAAAAGTTACACAAGACTGGCTAGATAGACACAAATGAGACTAATAGCACTGTATATCTAATCCTAGATTTCATGCTGCCACAAGAACTAGTTCATTAAAAACTATTTCTGTATCCTTGGTGTACTTTTTATGACAACAGGGGTTTTTATTTGAGTGAATGAGCACAGAGGGGAGCACTTACAGAACTTCTTTTTTGTTCTGATTACTTTGGTTATAAAAAAAAGGATTTTGTCAAATTAATTCCTACTGAAAAGCTAATGCAAGCCTGGAGGAAATATTCACAGAACTGGGACTCTCTCATTCTCTGTACGTAGGCAAAACTCCAACTGGTTCATTACCTTTAAAAATCTTTGCTTGTATTGCTAAAATGCAGCAACTGGCCTGAATATATTAGTTTCACTGAAAAACCTAGACACAATTTGGTTCTTTTTCTTCTATTTACTTCTACAACTAACTGAATTTAAATGGAAGAGAAAGCAGCAAGACATAGTTAATGCCCAGCTATGGATAACATGGAATAATGTCTTCATACCCCATGAAACATACAGCAGTATGGCAGCTAAGAACTCAGCCTTAATGCTACTTCATGTTAGTTCCTGCTATGATCTTAATACTTGCTTTGGTTAATTTACTTTGGACCACATTTTGTGTGAGACAGACTAAACTAACCTATGCTTACAAAGAACTTCAAGAACTATAATGAAAAGTACTATATAAATTCTTTGTGTTCTTCTGGCTTGGTTTGATAAGTTTTGGTGACTCACTGCCTATTCCAAAGCTCAGTGTATCTGTACTGCAAAGACTGGCAGAACATCACAAGGGATACTTGTAATAGGAAAAAGTCACCATCTTATAAATAGTGTCTTATCTTCCTTCCACTGAAGTATGGGGGAGTTTTGCCAGTAATTTAAGAGGAAATGTGTCCATTCATGTAGTATTTGAAAATTGCACCCAGAGGAGAAGGCAAGAATGATCTAAATACAGAAGGAAGGGCTCTTAAAACAGCATTTGGTGTTGTGGCAGCATCAACTCCGGAAACCTGTTTTGTTCTTTCACTGCTAAAGAAATATAATCCCTTAGGCTTAAAATCCCAGACGTACTCATTTCTATGTGCACTAACGTCATCTTATCAAATGTTTCTACCAGGAGCCCTCACAGATATGAGGCATAGACTGCTTGAAATAGTTTGAATGAGCTATTCTTTTCCAATATCTGAGCTATATTATAGAACTAGTTCCCAGAGTTCCGTTCACTTTGCTTCAATAAAGCAAACTCATACCCAGACTCATACATTGTCCAGCAATTACTGAGTGGGATTCTGGATAGCTAAACTATGCCCTCGTAGCTCAGAGAGTACTTCTGTAGCTTCAACCCCTATTTCTTTTTCCTGACAATACATCCAGGTCATCTCTTTTGGAAAGGAGAGGTAAGACAGCTGAAAATAATGAATGTAGTAAAAGTCTTCTGAGGATACCACTTTTCTGTGTGGATGGCCGTGACAAATCCTTGTGACAAAAGTCACCTGAAACATCTTCACCACAAAGCAAAAACAGTGCCGAGAGTCTGAGTCAGCTTTCACTTCTAGTTTATCATCATTTATAGTTACAGCAGCAGTAACTTTCCTTTGTGAGCAGGACAGAAAGAGGTGTTATGATCAAAGGGATGTCCAAGACATGTGGACATTTCAATTTCAAGAAGTTAACCAAAGTAGCAAGATGTTTTTTAAAAAGAAACAGAGATCATAAAATTATATGCTCCCACTCTTCTACTCCATAAAGAGCAGGAAGAACAAGGGCCTAGGAACAGAGGAAAGACTGACCTATCTTCATGAAGGCAAAGTGCAAACCACTTGTCCTCAATCCACCAATGTTTTAATGCCCTCAAGATCTATTTGTGCATTATTTTAGTTTTCAGCCAGTAATAAATATGCTTTCTCTTTTAAGAAAGCTGTAGAAAATAGAAAGTATTTAGCAAGTCATCTTGCAACCAAGACAGCAAAACCAGTAAAGGAAAAACAGTAAAGGAAACTTAATTTTGCCAGCAATCAAAAGGACATGAGTGTTACAGAGAAAAGTCTGTATTGCATTTAAGGTGTGTCAAAGCTTGGCAGAGTTCAGAACATGAATTTAGTTGGGGTTTGTAATTGTATCAACAGAGGATTTAGATTTCTAACCTCCTTACTCTTAAAGGACACCAGAGGTGAAACACATCAAGATGTCATTTCTCTTACAGATGCCTTCATAGTAATTTGATCTGAATTGTTTAAATGCAGTTAATTCTCCATTTTTCCCATGCAGGGCACTTGGTTTGCAACCACTGATACTACACTTTTCCTGGGAGCAAAGCCAGTTCAGGGAGATGATGAGCTGAGGCAAATAGAAACATTCAGCCAGCTCAAAAATATGTGAACCTGTGTTTGCCTGAGTAATTCTGCATAGACATTTTCTGCTCTTGGCCATGCTCCCTTGTTCCAAGGGCTCTCGTGGTGTCTAACAACATTGTGAGTACCTCTGGTGCACTCCTGATCTCATTTGTCTTGCTCAAAGCACAGCACCATTTAACTTGAACTGGCTTTGTAAACACAACTCACAGTCAAGACAGAAATCCCCATGCCCAAAGAAATAAGCCCTACTGGATATTAGTAGACTCTGTGGACATCTGTGTCATGGTGGCTGCCATAAGAAGAAACAGATCCAAAGAGATCCTATCATTTCCTGATTTTCATATTTTTCAAAGCATTCTGGCCCCACATTTTCCATGGAGCTGAGGTCTGAACTGAACTAATTAATTCATCATTACGACATATTCAAATTTATTTTGAAAAGCTCAGTGGTTAAAGGGCATAGACAGGAATTTAGCAATCCAGCTGCCATGGGGTGGGTGACTGGCATCATCTAGGCTCAGCGCCAAAGGAATTGAAGAGGCAGCTTAAACCAAAAGGATTAGAAGCAAGCCTCAACTTTTTCCTTTGTCTTTGCATATGGAATAAAAAATAGAATGCAAATTGCAGCATTCAAAAAATAAAGATTGTCTAAATTTGCCATTTTAGCCCATAATTTTGTGATCTCTAGTTCAAATTCTCAAACTGAAATGTGATAATTTATCTTTGAATGATATTTCACCTGTCATCTAATTGAAAGCATGGATTATAAATGAGCAGACTATTTTCTGTCTTCGATTTAAAGGATGAGATTGAGAAATTATGTCCATTCCAGTAGGTGGAAATAAATGCAATCATAAATTCAATTTTTCAAAAGCAAACATAGCCATATACTTCTATGTAAAAACCTTTTTGGTTCACAACAATGGCAGTCTTAGCTCAAGAAAAATAATGCTACCTGACCATGTGTGAGAGACTGGACTCAATTGACCACTCAACCAATAGGGGCAGAGGATGATGAGATGCAAATTATAGGAAGTGGGATAGTGCTTTTTCACAATGCCAACGCCAACACCCTCTCTTTAAGTAATGGCTCGGGGTGAAAACTCCCCTCCAGTAAAGTATGGGGATATTCACACATAGCCTGAAGGTATTCACCCCTTCTGATGGGCCACAATTGACCAAAATGCCCTGACTGTGGCATCTTGAGAGGTGTCCTGGACCATCACAGACTCCAGAAGTGCCCTGTGATCTACAGTATTACATCATCCAGCGTAAAACTCCCCTCCAAGAGAGAGATACCTGGGCCTTCCCATCTGAACCTGAGCATCTATAACCCACGGAACTTCGGTGCTTTATGGGCTTCCCCCATCTCTGATGGATCAAGACAATAACCACCACTTCAACCAACAGAATTGCAACGATGAAGTCTTGTCACAAGTTCCAATGGGTGGTGACTATATACCTTTCTACTTTTACTCCTTCTCTTTCTTTTCCCTCTTTCTCTCTCTTCATCACATTTATCGTATCTGTACTATTGACCTCAGCATACAGTCTCATTTGCACCTTAATTCAGCAGAGGCATCTCTCTAGTAATTTTAATAATTTAATCTTAACACCCTGATTTGGAAGAGGGAGAGGTAGGCCAAACAGTGCCACCTCCTGTAAACTGGTGTTTTCAGTAAAAAGATGCTTTTGCAAATTCTTTTTATCAGAAGAAATACTGGGGATGAAAGGTCTTCAGTTAAACCATAGCAACTTCAGTTTTGGTTATTTTCTTTCAGCTTACATAGTACAACAAGAGATTTCCTTTCCTTTATGGTTTTGGGATCACAGTTTTTATGTGTGTACTTTAAGGCACAGCATCACCACAGAGTAGTGTTACATAGGGTGTGGGAAAATATGCAAACTAGGTTACTTCATTTTTCTGTCCCTGGCTAATTAGTGTGTTGATGTGCAAATTTTAAAGACATCAAATACCTTGGATGGCAAAGGAAATAATAAGCTTGGTGCAGATGGTCACTACTGACCATTACCAAAAGTTTACTTTCACCTGTTGTTTCTGTGAAAGATGAATGAAAGACCCAGATAATGCTTTTTTAAACCACAGTTTGCATTACCAGCTTTTTAGCTGGGAAAAGAAATAAATGATGTTTTGGCTTAAAGATGCTGGTTTGGAATTGCTCAAATCAGTGTTCTAGCCAGAGGTCCATGAGTGAAAGCATTGTAGTAAGAAGATACAGTTAGGTCTGCCATATTAACATAATAGGGAAATAGGTGTCCAACATCCAGCTCAACCCTCGACTTCTCTAGGAAAACAAGCTACAAACCACCTAGAGCACATATTTAAAGAAGCTAAATTGTGCAGCTTCCATTTAGCCGCAGTAAAATTCAGAAAATAATTTATCCACACAGAAAAACTGAAGAAAAATTCAAGCTCTAGGCAATCATCTTAGTGTTATGGTTACATCAGAAAAGAGTGTCCGTGAGACCAATGGTGCACACATACTGGTTTTATACAAATATAAGTAAATTATATTGAATCTAACAAGATGCATATGGTCACTAGAAATGTAGTTTTGTAACCTTTCTTCTCCTACTTTAAGTCATGGTGTCAAATAGTATAAGCCAACTCAGACCCAGAGAACTGTAGATTCCCAACATTACTAATGCTACATGGAAGGTAAAGAACTCATCATTTAAACATCTTACCAACCAGTGACTGGACTTAGTGGTTAAAGGAGATATCTTGCAACTAACATAACATCTATATTATGGCCACAAGTTTCTCACCACCTGCATAGTGGCATTCACAAAAATGTCTACCTTGTGAGTGAATCAAATAGAACTGGATTATCATATTAAATGAAATCATAACTTTCCAGAGCATGGGCCAACTACAGAATACATTAATAGTTCGCAAATTATGAAACCAATGTTTTTTTGACATTCTGTGAAGCATTTGACAACTGTCTAGTGACAATTAAATACAAACAGAAGCTGGATATGTGGTGCAGCAGATTAGATATAATGTTGAGTGACTTAAACTTGTTCATCTTTCTACATCATTCTAGAAAAAAAGGGTAATAACTATTCTGTTCTTATGCATGGATGCATCTTCTGGACAACTCAGCAACTATTCACCTTTCACCTGCATAAATCTTGGTGTTCACAAAATAGGTGGAGACTGAGCTATGGCTCAAGAGGCAGCACGCTAAATCAAGTTACAGCACTTGTGCACATAATGACAACACAGATCTCAATAACAAAGAGGAAGCAGGCCTATTTGAAAGGCAATGAGAGATCCCAGCCTGCCTTTTAAGCAACATGCTCACAGATTACTCCAGAGGCTTGTGTTTTAGGGTCCACTGAGGTCAACACAAACAAAAGGAGGATTTTTATAAGAAGTAAGACTTTCTGCCTCAAGGAAAAAATATTTTGATTGCCATCCTATACAATGTAGCACTTATCTATATACACAGTAACACATTTCTATATCCACAGTAACACAGTATGAGCTGGTTGTTTTTACAAGCATAGAAATGAAAGCAGTGAATTTTGCTCTACAAAAGAAACTGGATATAAGCTGAACAGGAGTAGAAACACCAAGTATCTGGAATATGTGATAAACGAAATATCTTGCTGGCTCTGCAGGACATCTTGAAACCCTAGTGTTATGGAATGGTCTTCTATCATACACCAGAGTAAACCAGAAATTGGAGACTTTTAATAGTTCCCCAGACAGAAGAGCTTGCTGCCTTACACTGTTTCATTAACGCCTTCCTCTCCATGCCAAGAACCAGGATAGGAGTCCCTGGCTCTGTCTGATTTAGGTGATTTTTGCAGTTGTTTTTTACTGTTGACCCCATGAGGAATTCATCATGAATGGCACTGAATCTTCGATGGTACAAGACACTGGGGTGCTGGAGAGCATCCAGAAAAGAGCAAAGAAGGTGGTGAAGGGTCTAGAGAGTGAGTAATGGGGACCAGTTGAGGGAGTTGGACTTGCCTAGACTGTAGAAAGGAGACACAGGGGAGACCTTAGAATTCTCTACAACTACCGAAAGAAGGTTGCAGAATTCAGGTGAGGTTGGTTTCTTCTCCCAGGTAACAAGTAGTAGGACAAGGGGAAACAGCCTCCACTTGTGGCAGGGAATGTTTAGATTTAATGTTAGGAAAAATGTCTTCACTGAAAGGATTGTCAAGCATTGTAACAGGCTGCCCAGGTAAGTGCTACAGTCAATACTCCTGGAGTTATTTAAAAGACATGTAGACATGGCAGCCAGGGATATGGTTTAGTAATGGAATTGCTAGTATTAGGTTTAAAGTGTTACACAATGATCTAATGGTTTTTCCAACCTAAATGATTCTATGATTCGGTTATTTTTAACTTCTATTTTTTTTCTCTCATGCTTTTAAATACTGCACATTTCACCCATGAGACATGGAAAGTATCCCGTGTTTTGTCACTCTATTTATTCTTGTATATATTTGTTGTTTAATCCCTCATGTTTAGTGTGTGTATCCCTGTATGGTTCCTAAAGCATGTTCATAAATGATCCTTGATAAATTACAAGGTGACTCTTAACTGGAAAGCATTGCAGGATACTTACCTTTTAAGACAGCTTAGCATTTTCTGGTATATTTTCATCCCACTGAATCACAGAAAGAAAAAGGGATTTGCATTCATTTACAATTTCAGTCTAAGAAACAGTAGATTTAAGAATGACCATCATAAAACTTTTTTTTTTTTTAAAGAGCCCTATCAGCAATATTTTTGCATAGAGTAGTGCACTGTGCAGCATTTATAAATCAATGAATGCCAAGGGAATTGTCAAGGACTTTATCCTCTTTCCCAGAGGACAGATAACTAATGTTTCTGTTAAGTGTTTTGAGTAATACTTAAGGGCAAGAAGCAAACACACAGGCAGTGGAAGCATGTATCCTGGGAAAAGTATATGCATGCTACCTAGTTCTGTGGGATGGAGTCAGGAAGTCCAAGGTGTGGCTGCAGATGAAGCTTGCAAGAGACACAAAGACTAAGAAGAGCTTCTATAGGTGTGTCATCCAGAAAAGGAAGGTTAAAAAGAATGAATTCCCCCTCATGAACATTACTAGAAAACCAATAAAAGAGTGGAGGAGAAGGCTCAGGTACTCAACTTTTTGCCTCAATCTTCTCTGGCAGCTGCTTTCCACACCTCTCAACAGGGTAGATCACAAGAGAGGGAATGAGAGAGCAAAGTCCCTCCCACTTTAGGTTTCAGACCCCCTAAGGAAAGTGAATATAAGTCTATGGAAACTGGCAAGATTCATCCCTGAGTCCTGAGAGAATTGGCTGATGCAGCTGCCACACCATTCTCCATGACATTTGAAAAGACATGTCTGTCAGAAGTCCCTGATGAGAAAAGTGGAAATATACAACCATTTTTTAAGAGGATGAAAGGATGACCTCGGAAACTACCAACCTTCAGCTTCAGCTCTGTGCCTGGGAAGATGATGGAACAGATCCTCCTAGAAGCTATGCTAAGGCACATGGAGAACAGGGATATGGTTTGAGACAGCAAACACAGCTTCACCAAGGGCAACTCCTGCCTGACCAATCTAGTGGCTTCTGCAGTGCGGCAACTCCATGAGTGGACAAAGGAAGACTGACTGAAAACTAGGTACAAGGAAGAGAGTTTTTATGATGAGTGTGGTGAAATATGAAGCAGATTGCCCAGAAAGGGGATAAATTCCCATCCCTGAAAACACTCAAAGTGAGGACAGGACGTAGCTGAAAATGCCCCTGCACATGTCAGGAAGCTTGAGCCAGATGACCTTTAAAGGTCTCTTCCTACCCAACACCATCCTGTGATTCTACAATTCTGACTCTATGATTCTATTCACCTATGTGGAGAGATGTCATAGAAGAAGTGACAGAGCATGTGATTTAGATGGTGTCTTTTACAATCACTCTTATGTGCAAAATTATTAAAATATATATATGTTGGATGCTCCAGAGATTATTACTGATCAGCCTTTGTAATGGGAAATATGAGGATGACAAGAGTCATTAAAATTCAGGTTCCAAAAGTAAAAAATATTAAAACTCTAGAAAAATTACTCTTAAGATTATATCACCCTGTTTCCATAGGTTTAAAGCCATTAAGGCATTTCAGCTTCTTAAGTTCATACAAATACTTATTGTCTAAAACAAAAGGAACAACCTTGACTCATTCCCCTATATTCTCTATGTTGTTTATGAATATGCTTTCAAAGAATGAAGGTGGGGAACAGTGATTTAATTTCATAAATGAATAATACCAGGTCAAATGTTTTGTATTTTATGATAATTTGGAATTATATGATATGCCATTACTGTTTCTTGTTCCCCTTCATCTACCATGCAAATCAATTAACAAATAGGGTAAGATTTTACTTAGCTTTTTCTAACTGTGGACCAAATTGTTATCATTGTTACAAGGATGTAAATCTGAGTGACCTGCACTGAATGCAACTGTATTATTTCAGAATGACACCTACTTAATTAAAATAAAATTGTTGCTGCACAAAGAAGTTGTTTCAAAGGTTTTCCAACAAGACAAATTCTACAGTAAAAGAAGCCAGGCTCATTTAAAGCTAATTGAACACTGTCTGTAGATGAGATGGCTATATTAAGAGAGCAGGAGTGCAAAATTAATTGGTGGGCTGGATTCTCCAGCACAGTATAACTGTTGTGAATATAAGGCTGTTCTTTCCCAAAAGGCAGCCCTAACAACCTCATGCCAAGGAAAAGGGCATCTCGGTGCTTGGTGGCAGGACGCCAGACAAGCACTCTCCTATGGCAGTATAGCAGGCAAAAGGGATTGCCAAAATAAGAGAGAATGTCTGTGCCCAATTCCCTATAAAATACATATGGTCAGCCACTTGAGGATTATATCTACCTTCAGGCTGCCCTAACTCAGCATGAAAAGCCTAAAGAGAGCTGCTGGGAATAGAACTGTAGCAGGGCTAGGCAAATGAAATGGAGTTATTTGCATTGTATGAAATTGTTCCCTGCTCTTTTAAAGAATTCATGTCTCCTAGGATCTCCTATTTGCTTGTTGCTTGCTTTCTTGTTCTTCTTCTTTTTTTTTTTTTTTTTTTTTCAGTATATTCCTAGAAATATGCCCACCTCTGTTTAACACAGCTTGAAGAAATGGGGAATAGGTCCCATGGAAATAATTGCAGTTAAAGATTTTATTGTTAGTCATATAATAACATGGGGCAAAATAAGGAATGTAGTTTTGACATGAAAATATATTTTCTCTGAACAATTTTGTAGGGGTCTAGTTTAAATTTTAAGAGCAGCTTTTGGTTTTAAATATACTAAGCAGTCAGAAATGATTTTCTCCATTTTCTGACAGTCTTTTATGTCAATGATCAAATCACCTTTCCATCCTTCTTGGTACTAGTATCATTCATGCTTTTCAAACTCTTCTGCCTTTAATATCAACTCTAATGAACTGGATTGGAGTGTAATAAGTGGATCCACCAGAGACTAAATAGAGAGAAGGTGACATTTTCAGAGGGCAAACACATTTTTCAGAGTGCACATCTCTTTTTGTCAGGCACCTCCTCCCTCCTAAGCTCTTTGCTTTCTGTAACACATACGCATACAGATCACAGCAGTTCCTTCTAGCTCAGTAAGGTGTCTGGAGACATGCAAGGGAAATTCAGAACTACCGGTGACTCACTGCTAAATTGTAACTACCATGTAAGGGGGCATTTTCAGAGGACTGGAGCTAGGGCATCCATCGCTTTCTATGGTTCACTTGTTCCCTGAAACAGCAGGTAGCTGCACATAAACATAGTATAAACTGCTTTAAGGTATTAGGTAACAAAAGAGTCTCATGTCTTTCTGACATAAACCCACTAATGCCACAGCAAATGTATTTGGTCCAACATTTCCTCTGTGTGCTTAATTTTCAGTATTTCCAGTCATTCAAAATAAACATTAATATAGATGTTCCTATTTCTGTCTGATTAAGTACTTTAAATAGAATTTTCATATTCTGAGAAATCAATTCAGGTGAAACCCTGAAAGGGACAGTTCATACTTAATAAATCTATTAATTGTGATTGGCAAATGAGACAGGGTTTTAATCTTCCTGATATCCATCCAAGATCTTTATGGCACTCAATTTTTGGTTAATGCAATCAGAAGCCTTTAAATAGTTACTTAGGAGAAACATTTATGATGTTTGAACTAGTAATTGAATAGTGAAGAAATAGTTGAAGAGAGACAAGGCAATTTGAAGAACAATTAAAAAGTCTGTTGCAGTATATCTACATATTATACTTGTGGATAAACAAGGACTTATCCCTAGCAATAATGCAGTGTTTGACATTTATAAAAGATTTTGAATGAGATTGCAGAAACATCTTTCTTTCTTTCAATTAACTGGAGGCAATGTAGGTTCTTGCATTAGCTACCATAGAAAATTCAGTGGTTAATATAGACTTCATATTTTAATTAACTTGAACAGGAAGTTTTTCAAAGTATAAAGGCCTGATTTGCCTTGCCTGAGCATTGAATGTGCACATCTATCCAATATTGTGAGAAGTTATGGTATTAGTTAATTCAGAAATTCAACATGCAGCCAGCAGTTTCATTTTTCTCTGTGAACATGAATGCACTGCTGTGACACTGCCTTATGGAAAGACCCTTTCTAACACAAAGGGACTAGATTTGTGAACAGTCATTAGATAGAGCTCTTTTTCTTCAATAAATGCAAATTTTACAATTACCAGAGAAAATATTTTGGTCTGACTTATAAAGGGCTTCTATAATTTCAGTGCTCCCCTATTATTAATTTATGTAATCATTTCAATGTCTGGTCTTTGACTAATGCAACTGATTCTGCTTGTTCTGCCCATGTAGATTTCTGTCCTGGTAGGCATGACACTGACATGTTGTGGGAAGCATGTTAGCTTCCCTTAGCATGGTTGTGGGAAGTCCAGTTTAATGCAAGAAGCCATGAGGGGTGTGAGGCTCCTCTGGCTGGGGAGTGCCCTCTGAGGCCCCGTCACTGTCACTGCAGGGAAAGCTGAGAAAGGGACTGAGGATGTGGAGACTTCTCAGGTTCAAAGGTCTCCACAAGCACTGGCTGAAGCACAGTCCTCCCTGGCCTCAGGGATATTAAAAGCCCAGACTTTTGCAGGAGAGGAGGGCTGGTTTTCCTTCACTGATGGGGGAGATCAACAGAGGCTAGTGCAGATCTGCTTCAACATTTTCACTGAGAGGGAACCCAAACACTGGTAGAAAATCCCATGCTGCAAGTGGCTGTAGAGTAGCTCACATTGGTTAAAACATGTACTTATCATGTATCATTAGCATTAATTCCCTAAGTAAATAGAAAATATATTCATAACATAATTCCATAATGTTGTAGAGGAATTATATCTATCTTATATTGCATGTAGCACACAGCTGAAGACTGTAGTAATTGATGGCTGAGGTATTTTATGACTGATTTTTTGATTTGCTTCCAACACATTAATACAAAGTCACAGCCCCCTGTTAGATGACTACAGGAGTTTAGGAAAGAAACCAAAACCAGTCTGTGACTGACAGGACTGAACATGCAACGCCAGACCAGTGATTTTGCTATTAATAATTCCAGTTCTGAGGCATTTTACTATAACTAAAATATCTAAATACAGATTTTTAAATAATAGATGAGGATTCCTTTTTTAGCAAACTATAAACATATTTGCATACAGTTTGCCAAAATTAGTTTCTTTGAAAGGAGAATTAAGATGCACACATAACACATCAAGGAAGGATGGTCCAGCAATTATACCATCAGCTAAATGGGAGAATTTTTTCTGAGTTTTGCTTCTTTCACTTTTAATAAATGACTCAAGCACGAATGTTCTAGCTGGCTTTTCCATTCTGAACACCAGTCCTACACAAAGTAATCTAGTGAGTGCCAAACTGTCTTCATTCTCATTGTAGATGCTTTGAACCTCATATTTACGACAGGGACTACCTGCGTGTACTACTGCATGTCTCAGTTTTGAGACAAATTTAGGAGAGGACACTCTTCTAATGAGTCATCTCCTCTAAAAGGGCTCCAACAATCCCTTCCCATCCACAGGAAATGAATACTAATGGATGAAAGTGAGAAAAAAAAACCCCAACAGTTCATTAACCAACAGAATGTCCACAAGGCAAGAAGAAAAAGAAAAGTAAATAACTGATAGATATGAAACTGTCAGACCTTCCAGGGCAGAGGAAGTAATTGATCTGGAGCCTTTGGGTGTGCTTTGTCTCCCCAGCTCAGCTTCCCAAGATGTGGGGCTGGAACTGTTACATCTCTCCCATAGGTCCAATTTCTCTGGTCTCAGATTAACAAGCTGTCCAGTTCACCTCAAAAAGCTGCTGAAGGATTGCTGCTACAACTTCTCCAAGGCCAAGGAAGGGAAAACCTTTTGCCTGGGTCAACAAAACCAAGGTAGCCAAGCAAAACCAAACAGCACAACATCCTGGACACCTGGGGAGTGAGGCTTTGAAAAAAGCTTGCCACAGAGCCCAAAGCTTCCCCAGCCACACACCTTAAAGACAGAATACAATTGTGGAGTACAAAGCAGAGGATCAGGGAATAGGCTATCACCGTAAATCACTCCAAGATCCTGAGAGAACATCTTTTTTGGTGCCATTGATGGTTAGCTCATTCATTCCTGCTTTTTGCTGTAATAAGTCTCCTGTTCCCTGTTCTGCATGAGGTGGTCTTCAAGTGTGTTGAAGTTAAGGCAAGCAGTCCCAAACTCAGTGGCTCTCTTATGGATTAGCTAATTGGACTGAAAATGTATACAATTAATTTAAAAAGAAAACTAACCTAGAAGTTTAACCCTAGGACAGCAGCAGCTATCCTGACATTCTGACATAGTAACTACTTCTAGCATATTTTTAATTTTTTTTTTTT
>VXBI01005839.1:0-14885 GCA_013397375.1 Toxostoma redivivum | reverse complement strand
TTTATAACTGTGAGGCCTTCAGGCCAGCTCTTAGCCACCACATGGGAACTCTCTTGTTTCCCAAGAGAACAAGGGCCAGCACCTGCATGTATCCTTCAGCTGCTTGTGGAGTATTTCACCTGCCTCTTCATCCTGGTTGGGTGGTCTGTAACAGACTTCCAGGCCTTGTTGGCCTTTCCCCTAATTCTCACCCGTAAGAATTCAACCTTAATCATTACCATCATAAAGCTCTTGGCAGTCAAAACACTGCCTCACACACAGGGCTTCCCCACTGCCTCTCTTCCTGGCCTGTTCCCTCTGAAGGGTTTGGAGCCAGCCACTGCAGCACTCCGGCCACCTGAGTTACCTGACCATAGTTCCATGCGTGCCATGGATTCCGTTCCGCACAGCTTTCGAAGTTTCCAGTTTTGGCTGCCAAGAGAAAGGGGAAGTGCCCCTAAAGCAGCAGCACATCTGAGAGCTCTCCCTCCCAGCTGCCCTTGCCATGGTGGTGCCTGGGACACAGCTCTGCTGCAGCCCCTCCATGGCTCACAGCCCCTCCTGCTCCACACTTGGGGCCCATTATAAACCCCTTTTGGACGTAGAGGAAGCCAAGAACAATGCTCACATGGCATGTTTCATGTTTTAAAAAATGGTTTTATTTGCTTCTGACGTTCTCAAAATATGTTTAATTGAAAAGTATTGCAACAGAATTGTGCTCGGAGGTAATAAAGTGTGGGCTGGCTGAGGCCCACAGACAGGGGGAGAGAGAGAGACAGAGCACACACTTGACTCCAAGGATCATGAACAGGAAAACTCAGCTTTATTTACATTGCATGACTATATATAGAGTTCCATCCATGGTCCAGCATTGGGCAGTGATGGTCAAACCTCTCACCATGACTGGCTGTCCACCTTGTCCTTCATCCTTGATTCCTTCACTGAGGAATGCAAAACAACCCTCTGCTTATCAGAGAGAGCCTGAAAGCTGCTGGACAAGTGTGTAAACATCAGAACACCAGAAGGCAAGGAAAACCTTGGGCAACAATAAAGCAACAAAGTGGCATTTCAGATGGTATTATGGCATGATTATGAGTCCTTTTTCACTTATCCCTTTTACATAGTTTTCATAGCAGACTATTAGATATAGCTAAGCTGTATATTTTAGTGTATGTGTTAATGTACACAAGCCTGTGAGCTGTAAGATGGGGAGAAAATATTTTCCTAATAGAACAAGTTGAAACAAATATTAAATTACCACATTTATTCACAGTCCCAATTTTTTCATCCATAGGAATGTAACTTTTGTCCATTTCAAAAATAGGCAGATGTGGGCTCAAAGATTTCTGTGAGCAAAAATACACACAGAAGCCCAGATGTCTTAAACTTTTTTTTATTAGAGGTCTATGTTTGACTGCAATGCTGCTTGTTTACTTCAAAAGGAGGTGAATAAGATGACAACTTGTAGAAGGCTCTCTTCAAAAGGGGAAACACAGGGGTTATAAATAATCTGAAAATTTCAGGGAACAGACTGACAAATGAACTGGGCTAGACCATTTATTCATAATTTCATTTTAAAACATTTCATAGCTAAAAGATTTAAAATTAGCAAAAATAGTGAAGATGCTTATGCAAATGGATATAACTCCATTACTTTCCCAGTCACAAACCTAGTTTCATTAATGTTTGGTTGCTGACTGGGGTGAATAGCATAGTAAATTAGTGGTTTGACTTGATGGTCTTAGAGAGCTTTTCCAACCTTAATAATTGTATGATTCTATGATTCCATTAGAGATTACTTTTTCCATCTATCAGGCAGCTTGTAGTAGAGTGAGCTGTGTAGAAAGTAGGGTACCTGATGTTAGCGCAGACAGCATTTTTGCCAGTATACCCTAAATCAGGTTCCTAAGGAATACAACTTGTATTCCTGCAAGAACTTTTGCAACAGGATGGCTGAATATGTGAAGCCCTTCTGTTGCCACAGCACTGCTGGTGAGGTGTGAGTGTTTTCCTGGGCTCCTTAACACGGAAATGACCTGGCTAAGGTGTGCTGCTTTGGCCCACATCTCAAAACTGGATATGCAGAAAGAACTGAGACTCAGCTGTTCTGCTCAGACACACTGCAGCATGGTTAGGCAAAGTAGGAAGTGAAGGATATTCATTTTTCAGGAGCATTTAAATAAATTATTGGTAGTGCTTCTTCTGAACAGTAAAAGCCCAGGTAGGTAAGTTCATAATGTATGTCCCACTTGTAGCTACTTACTTTCTGAAGTAACAACACTGAGCTTTTCGAAAAACATATTCAGTCTGTATAAACAACTCTGAGAACCATCTTTCTATTCCTTCTTTTTTGAGGTGACCAGAACTATCTGTTTTTGTTCATTTAGCACAAATTGAGTTTTTATATTTCATCTAGACTAGGCCCAGAAAGACCAATTCTCCCTTCTGACATTAAAACCAGAGTCTGACTCTTCTGCAGTGTGGTGGTTTTGTTATTGAACACCACATCTTAGGACAACACAAATAGCTGAAAGTCAAGTTGACTAAAAATGCCTACAAATCACATAGATTTCAGATGAGTTAGAATAAAGTAAGTGATAAAATTTATAGCATGCTGTAATATCACTTGACAAAATACTTTTTTTACTTTTTCAGTTGATAGAAGTGTGAATTCTCCTGCTGCTGCCACCCTGGAACTATGTTTCTGACACTGCTGGTTTCCTTTGCTGGTTGTACAATTTATAATGATGTCTTAGGGCTGAGTAAACAATCAAATAAGAAGTTCCCACACACATAGTGGTATATGGGAAGAAGATCAACGACAATGGACATGACTTGAAATGTGTGATTCAGATTGGATTAAAGAAAAAATTTCCCTATGAGAACAGTCAATTGGTGTCAGAGCTTATGCAGAGGCTAGGTAGTGTCTGTCCTTGTGGAGTTTCAAGCCCTGACTGGAAAAATCCCTTTGCAAACCTGTCTGACCTCAGATGTTAACCCTTCTTTGAGCAGAAGGATGGAACTGAGATCTGATGTCCTTTCCAGCCTGAATTATTTTGCACCTATGTGATCAGATACAAAACTAGTGAAAGAAGTTTCCATAATTTCATAGATATGAGGTAGTCACCTACTACCAGCAAACACATTCCCTCTCTCTGCCAGGCTGGCAAAATAAAAGTTTAATTAGACGTGCCTCACACCATGCTCTAATGGACACCTTATGAAAGTTCCATCCAGACATGTAAAACAGTTTGCAGGGCATAACCATTGTGTCATGAACAGGCACACAATGTCCTTGTGAGTACAAGCATGTCTTGGTCATCATTCCACAGACAAGAAACACGGAGGCAAGGGAATGTTTCCCAAAGAAATCAAAACTTGCAGAAAGTCAGACCTTGTTGAAACTTGGACTTTTGAATTATAACTTGGAGGTGGAAATACAGACCATCAAATCTAAGGAGAGGAGAAAGCCAGAAGTTCACTCCAGGCAAGAGGTTAACTGCTGTGGTAAACACTCTCTGAAGCCTTCAGGTCTTTCCAAAACCAAATAAATGGTGAAACAGATCAAAGTTCAATGCGCCAGAGCTGCAGAAGTACACCAAGGTCACCATTTCTGGATAAGGCAGTCACTTGGCTTATGAGCACTGTGAAGTACTGAGAGCCACCATGGTTTTCAAATCCAAGGTATAGTTACTCTTCCAGTAAAACCCTTCAAACCACTCTGAGATAATAATAAGCCATTCATTCGTTGAGCACAGATACACCATTTCACCTTTCAGGCTGCAGGACTTCCACTGTGCCTAGTGTGAATTTGAGCTAAGTAAATGTGTGAACAGTATGGATTTGCTGCTGAGCACCTGCCATTCTCATGCAGCTGGAGGGGCAGACACCTCAAGTTGTTCTGCTGGAGGCCTTTTTGCTAAAGGCTTCATTAAAAACCCTAGATTTTAATTCAGCTGATGCTGAATCAAGCTGCTTCATGGGTTTCACTATAATGGAAAGTTCTGTAAGTCAAACCACCCAGTGCTTTCCTCACAGCCATGTATTTAAATCCAGATTAAACGAGGAATATGAGGGATGCATATGTGGAAAATCAGTCTATACTTGGTCAGTATGAGCTTTGATCTGTTTTAATAAAAATATCCTCTTATGATGTGTTATATGTTTATAACCTGTAAGGAGAAAAATCAGATGGAAAAGCTGAGTTCAGTTAACTTGTTAAAAAAAAAAAAGTATTAAGATTTTTTTTTACTATTTCTTTTTTCAGATGTGAAACATCACAAATAAAAATTGACATTTGGGGGTTTGTATATTTGGTTGGTGTTTTTAAATACAATATTGGAAATTTAAAAAATATTACCCAGAACTTCTCAGCAATCCTAAAAAGAACTTGTCTCTCATAAAAAAAGGAACTGTACTGTCAGTACTTTCAAGCAGAACTTAGAAAATACACAGATTGCAACTCACTTTTAACTTGGGATCTAAACTAAGTAAATTGTAATTTTTATACTGTAATAGGTTTGAAGTTTTAGTATTCCTTAAAAATCTGTGACTCAACATGCTATTTCTCTTGGTCATCCTGAAGATGTTTAACATGGTTGTTAAACACACAAAATGAGATTTTAATTTATACAATCCATTTTTAAATTGCTGTTGTGTGGGAGTACAATTGTGAACTTCACCATTAGCAATTTACAGGGCAACAGACTATGATATGCAAATTCAGAGTTATTACTTTACTACAAGATCAAGCAGCAGAACCTGAACAGCCACAGAAAGCATTTATTTAAAAATAAATACTAGCCACAAAGTGAAAATCAAACAAACAAAAGTATGTGTTCTCTGTTTAATTTAAAGTCTGAAACAAATTCCTTTATTGTGATAATACAATATTTCAGGATATATAGTGGAATAACAGAAAAGGACAACAAGACAGTCAGGATACATGTTGAAAGATGATGCAAAATCAAAAGGCACAGGGTTTTATATCCCTCCCTACAGCTGACAATATCATAGCACTGACCTTAAGGGACTTTCTCAATTTATCTGCAATGATTTTTAGTCCACTACCTTGTAACTGTGTCAGGAAGTAAGAATGCCAGGTATCCCTGAGTGCAAGCACCGGATAAAATAATAGCAATTATGAACTAAGCTGATCAACCAAGTCTTTCACACACAGTGCTTAACCTTGTGTCAGATGATAGCCTGGACAGATTCAAAAAGAGTAACCCACTGAAGACCTTCATAACCTATAATTAAATATTGAATTTTGCTGCTAGGTTTATTTTTTTCCTTCCTTTTCTCTGTTTTTAACTTCCTTGCCTTTCAAATGTCCTTTTTTTCCCCCTAGGAGCAAGGAATTTCGCTTAAAAGATGTCTTTTTTGCCTTAGATTAAACATGACCAAATGCAGATGAGCAGTTAATTTCTTCTAGCCCAAGAAAAAGGACCTGTGTACATTCTTACCCATCTGTACTGAATTGCTCAGGAGCAACCCCCTGTGTTTCTGTCTGTGCCCATTTTCTCTATGGTTCTGTCACTGGGTGCTACTGGAAAGATCCACACTCTGTCCTCCTTGCACCCTCCCTGCAGGTGCTTATGCACATTAGTGAGGTGCCAGACTAAGGTCCCTTCCATAGCAAACAGTTCTCCATTAATTTCTCCAACAGGAGTCCACCCCACAGCCAGCAGGTCTCTGCAGGGTGGGTTACCCTTCCATAGGGCATGGTTTCGGGCACAGCCTGCTCCAGAGCAGGTCCCTCATGGGACAAGTCCTAACAGGGAACTTGCTCCAGCATGGAATCCTCTCTCAAGGGGTCTGCAGTTCCCACCAGGAGCCTGCTCTGGCACAGATTGACAACCCTCTCTCAGCCATCCCCCTGCTCCAGCCTGGGCTCCTTCAGGGGCTGCTGGAGCACAGGGGTGTCACCCCAGGCTGTGAGGGAGCCTCAGCCCTGCCTCTCCTTCTCCACTGCCCTGGATTCTCACATGTTTTCACCCCTCTCCTCTCTAGCTGCAATTACATCTGCACAATAACTTCTATTTTTCATATTCTTAAATATGTTATCAAAGAAGTATAAAACCATTGCTGATGGGTTCAGCCTTTACCAGCTATGGATCCATGCTGGAAACAGCTCGCACTGGCTCTGCCAGACATGCAGGAAGCTTCCAGAATCTTCTCACAGAAGCCACTCTGTAGCACCCTCACTACCAAAACCTGGCCATGCAAACCCTCTTAGCTGAGAGGCTTGTCCTGTTCTGCATAATCCTTCAAGGAGAGGCTGGTGACAGCCATGCCCATTGCAGCTCTCTGCTGCTCCAGGCTCCTGTGTGCTGTACTTCAGTGCCAGCACAGGAATCAAGAGCCTTTAGACAGCCCAGGATGGTCCTCAACAAAGAACTTCCATTCTTAATTGCCAGCTACATCTCTATGGTTCTGCCTTTGTTTTTGAAATATAAATTATGATTAAAGCCATGCATTTACAAAACCAGAAGGAAAGCACAACTTCATGGAGTCCACAGCAGCACTGAAAATTCTGCAGTCAACATCTTCGAGGAGATTAGTAATTATTTTTCATGACAAGCATGATGTTGACTACACTACCCTTGTTCTTGATTCTCATGTGCAGTCTCTGACCCAAGATGCATTTCCCCAAGAAGGGTTGGAAATAAATTTGAAAATATGTTTTTGAGGTTTAGTAGTTTGAAGGGAAATATGTTTTTCATTTGGGAGAAAGTAGAATATTTTTTAATTTTTTTTTTAAAGAGCTTACTTTTCAAATCTGTTTCATATTAGTTTTTCATAAAAATAACACTCAAAATTACTTTAAAATTTTAGAACTCTTCACTATTGCTGCTGGAGAGAGTTCAGTTTTCTGAGTACACATTTTTGCAAATAGTGCAAACTCTGTAATGTGATCATAGAGTGCTCACAAGGACAGAACATTAGTCAGACATACTTCATATGAACGATTGAGTGAGGCCAAAGGAGGAAATTTAACATCACTAGCTGAGATCATTTAACTTGAATCTTTCCTACTGCTTGTCAAATATTATTGCACAATTTAGAGTCTGTTCCTTTGCATTTCTGCCCCAAACTTTCTTATAAAGGTGTGTTGGGGTTTTTTTTAAGGTGGAATTTCCCCTCAGCTGTGTAAGTTTTTTATAGTGTTAATCAAGAAACTGTGAGCACTCATCAGAGCTCTAGATTTGCTTCTAGAACAGCCCTTCAAAATGGTTGTGGGTTAAAAAGGCAACACCAAGAGGACAATCATGAACAAAGCTCTTTTTTAATAGTGGCAGGTACAAACCAAGAAAGCTTCCACTAAAAGCCACTTAAAATGCACTACTGAATTCTTAAAAGCAAGCAACCATTGCCATCTGCAGAGGTGAGTACACTCCGGATTGTAACATGCAGCTGCCCAGTCCTCCATCTGCATATGGTTTAAATACTTCAGTTGCAGCTGTTCAAGAGGGGGAAGTTCTGGTTTTAAGAATTAACCACAGTTTCTCTGGATTAAAAAAAAAAAAAAGGAAAGAAAAGAAAATAAAAAGAAACATTCCCTCCCCACAACAAAAAAGAAGTTGTCATTAAAAACAAGGCAGCGGATTGAAGGAAGCAGACACTGTATGTTTATGGCTGCCTTAAACCTAAGAACAGAAGACTGACTGCAGCCTTTTCATCCCAAAACAAAACCTCATTGAATCCACACTAGATTGGGATGACAATGCCCATACAAGAGAAGCATGTCTGACATTTTACATGGAATATCTGGCAGGTACCAGGTGGGGTAACTACTTCTGCAGGCAAGAACTGGATTTTCATTAGTGTAAAATACAGCACAACTGAACCAATCTGCTAAATCTAGGATGGAGTCTGTAATGTGAAACTTCTTAAAATTTTCTAATCTTTTTTAAATGCAGAATTTCTTTTTTATGACATACTGGAATTGCTGAATCCCAGGCTTCAGCAAAGTGGTAAAATACAAAATATTCTGTGAACACACACACAGACACACAGACATACACAAACAGACACACACACACAGAGTCTTTAAGAAAGAAGCTCTGTTCACTAATTTAAAAGGGATCTTTTAACTTTTTCTTCTAATTTTAATCTTTTACTGCCAATTCTTTGGCCACTGTTATGAGAAATACCAGGAAAAAGAGAGAGTTATTGCATGAAGGATAATGGACTGAAGCTTGGTCTTGTCCAAATGAATGGGAGATGTGATGTTGGTGAACAGTCACGACCTTTTTCAGATATACCCTGCAGGTAGAAAGAGGAAAAGTAAATGATGATACAATTTGTGAGAGACACCATAGTGAAATGCTTTGAAAAAAAAGGGAAAAAGGTAGAGGCAAAAAGATTCTGATCATCTCTTTCCACAGTGAGGAATTTATAAGTCATTTTGGTTAAAGGGAATGTTTTGGGCTTTTTTGGTTTTAAGTCTATGAAGCTAGCCAAAAAAATCACAATTAATTCCATAGCCATTACTTCCACAACTTCACATTTTCTTGGTACAAGTCTTGAAACACTCTAAAGGAAATGCTACAACCTATTATACAGATTAAGGGGTCTCTGAGATGTGGCAATTTAACTTTTTCCTTAGATAAAGTTGAGTATATTAACTGATTCTTTCCCCCTTTATATGTTCACCAAACACAAATATTTATCTTCCTCTCTGACCCAAACTCTGTCCCTTATATGATTACTTTCAAGAACCCTGCTGGGTCCAGGCCAGGATGCAGAAATTTAAGGGACATTTGTTTTCTAATACAATCACAGTTGTAATATAGTGTGCCCAGATCATCAACACTTTCAGCATCATTAGCAGTGTGAACCTGAGTGGCTTTCTACCCAACCTAGAATGAATTTTCCTTGACTGAATTTATTTACTTACATTCTGGTGAAAAAAAAAATCATCCAAATCCAGACATTTGAAAATAAGCTGACAGAATTGATTTAAATCAAACTGCTTCTTCTACTCCTCCTCCTTTTCCAAAATTGGTGAACTAGCAACAATTGATCCTCTGATCTTGCATCCCAGATGAATTAAATTAAATCTTAAACTCTGCTTTATAGCCAAACTTAAGTTTGACTTAAATTCATGAAGTGTTGACTAAGGTAATGTTGCAGGTTCTCACTAAATTGCTGAGAATAATTGAGTACATAGCCCATAATAGAAAAACTGCAGTGTGATTTTTTTAAATAAACAAATTCCCATGAATTTAAATTAAGCATACTGCATTTAGTTAATCGACTTGAATTGAAAGGCTTGTCTCTCGAACCATTATTTGGAACACTAATTAGTACACCTGTGCAGTCACTAGTGTGAGCAAATGCTACTTCAAGTGAAGTGAAGTGAAGGTTTAAGAGTTCCCCTTACATTCATGTCTCTTAAGCATTCCAGGCATGGCAGCATTGCAAGTATACATAAATTTATGTATGTATATATTTGTGTGTGTGAGCGCATGCACACACACACGCACAATGATATATATATAAATCAGACCGACACTCACAGAACCTGCCAATGTAATTAGGAGAGGTCTCATGTTGGTTTGAGCAAAGTACATACATGTTCTACCTGCTTTGGGTGTAATTTTGGTTGGTAGTTATCAACAACAAATCCTTTGATCTGTATTTTAATTTATCTTCTAAAGTTTGATAACATCTAAGACTTTCTCCCCTGTCTGTTTTCCATCTCTCTCTGTCCAGGGAGCACATGCCAATTCTCTATCCCAGCTGGCAGAACTAGCACTCCCCAGACACTCTTACTCAGAATTGCCTGTTTTCCCACTGTTTTCCATACAAAAGTACCTGAGTTTTTAAGGAGTCTAGCCCATACTGTACTTTCCCCCCCAAGTTCCTGAATCTTTCTGTCTTGTTCAAGCAATTTATCATAATTTGCTTACAAGAAAATTAGACATTGCTCCATGTTCCAGTGAACTTCAATTAATGGTGTCTCTGTAACACTCAGACACCAGAGTGGGAAAGTCATACAACAAACCAAGCCATGTTCTTGAGACTGACCACCCTTTAGGGTCTTCAGGGAACTCAGGAAATCTCTGCTCCCTACATGAAGATACTGCTTTAAATATTCTGGCAGTCAGGTAGCATAACTTGAGGGACTTACTTAGTTTATAGAAAAATACTATAGGTCAAGGTCAAGCCAAGTCCTAAATCTTTAGTTAGGCAATTGTTGGTTAATATGCAAGGTTTCTCCAAAATAAAATCTACTGGCCATAATTAGGTCTTTTGTTCTACTAGTGCTTAGTATTTTGGTGCAAATATTTGCATTATAGGACCCAATAACAAATTCATGAATGTCCTGGAAGTAGCATGCACATGCTCTGAAAAGCTAAGTTAGACAGACCAACAGGTTCTAGGTTTACTTACGTGATTCACTAATTCAGACAATTGTCCATTCCTGCCTTCTGGGCCTGACTCTACAAAAGAAACCCCGACTTCTCTTGTAAAATCCATGAGAACCCTAACTGAAGAATCATTATTATATTTTACTCCAACATAAGAACTAGGAGATAATCAATTGACTTGTCAGGAAGGTGATATAAAATGAGACACAGAATTTTTTTCCATACAGTAAAAATTGTCAGAATTTTTAACAGCCAGTGATCAACAGACCATGTGTTGGGGGTTGAGTACTTTCTTTTCTTTTCTGTGGAATTTTTCCCCATTGTTATGCTAAATACTTGTGGCTACAAGTTAGTTGACTCTCACCAGAAGGTGAAGGGACGGGGGGGATGGGAANTGCTGTTTGCCTGGTTAGATATATTAGTAAAGAACTGTTATTTCCTATCCCCATATCTTCTGACTGAAAGCATCTGATTTCAAATTATAGCGATTGAAAAGGAGCGGATTATGGGAAATGGGGTTCATCCCTCTCCTTGGCAAATACCTGCCTCTTAAACCAAGACACCGTGATTGAATTAGGATCCAGGAAGAGCACATGCAGGGTAAGAATAGCAAGCAAGCAGGACAATATAGCCACTCTTTTCTGCTTCTTTTTTTCCAAGTCTAAAGAAGGACTTTACCTAAACTCTTAGGCTCCTAATGGTACTGTGGCTGCTGTCTTCCAAGTGCACAACTGCAAAGCTGGGCATCATGAACTAGTACTGACTGGGACAAAATAAAGACAGTCAGCACAACTATCTTTTCCGTCCCTTCAACAGCAACTCTTTGAGCTATTTACTATTGCTTGTGGAGCTCTACTCACTTCACTGTGTCTCAGGACAGAAATTTGCTCATTTTTTTCCCTCCAAAGACCCTGAATCATGCTGCTTTTTCTCCTATAATAATCTCAAATTATTTTTCTGTCTGGTCTAAGGGAAAAACTCACTTTATTTCAGTCCATAGCAAAGTTCCCTTGAATTTTAGTGGATATGGAACTTCACTTTAATTTGTATGTGCTTTACTTTTGCAGGGTACTTAACTCTATGCATGTAGGTAGCTTCACTGCACTCAAGGAGACTAATCTAACTGTACAGGTCTTGCTACAATTTCCCTTCCTTTGCCATATTATTTAAGTGTTCTGCGTATTTCATATCACATATTCCTGTCAAGTGTCCAGTGTCAGTCAACATTGCAGAAGAACTACAACATGTTAAACAAATAATTCATTCTGGAAGTGTGAAGAACTTCATGTTGTTAAACGTCAACCTGTTTGTATGGCAGCTGATGTGTGGTCCTTCCATCCAAGCTGTCCTCTGATGGAGCACCAGTAAAAAATCCTTAACATTTGGTTTATTTAATGACAAGCTAATCTCATTTGAAAATTTTCCAGAAAACTTGATTTCTTACATTATTTATGCATGGCTCATTTTTTTAGTCATAAAAATAAATTAAAACAAAATTGTCATAAATTCGGAGATTCTGCATGAAAAACTAACCCCCTGAATCCAGGTCCCAGAAAACTAAGATGAAAATACAACCCACAGTTTGTGTCACCTTTAAACGTCAGCTAACAGTCTTCCCCTCTAACTTCCATCTTATTGCCACAAAAAATATCACACATAATTTCTCATCCAGTTTATAATCCACATTGCCCCTTTATACTTTCTTAAATATTTCAAAATTTTAATGCACTTTCTTCCTCAAATTTATTTGTTGATGGATAGAACTTAAGAATAGGAATAGCAAAACACTGAAGAATTTGAAAGAAAGGAAAGCTGTCACTCTATGTTCTATCTTTACACTCATGTGGTGAGTTTCTTTGTGGTGTTTTTAGGATTTACCCATGAAAGTAATGGAGTGATGCAGATACCATTAATGGAAACTGCATACTCACAAAAGCCACAAGCAAATATAACTGAATTTTGGGGTTTGGATGGGTTTACAGTGAGTTGTGTGCATGACCTAGCTCCATTTGCTGAGATATCACCTTCACCCAGAATCTTGTGCACCTTCTACTCACCTTTCTTCTTCAAGTGCTCCAAGTGACAATTCATCACAGGACCAGGCAGCTCTCAAACATCTCTAGCAGGCTTGAGTCTGATGGATTTCCAGACCAGAGTCTTGCCAGTGTTGTGTGTTGTGCCCAGTGTTGGAATTGGGTGGCTGAAGGACAGAGGTAAGAAGAAGACTGGGAATTGCAGCCCACAGTTTCTCTGGTTCCTGTCAGAATTGCAAAGGACAACTTCAGAGTGATTTTCTGGTGACTGTTTTAGGTCTATTCACTGCAAGCCATGGAGTTTCTCAGCTGCATTGTAACAGTTATGTTTTGTCCTGGTACTTTTACCTTTTCCTCAGCCACAACAGCCTGTTCTGCTCTGTCCACTTTGCAGGCCCATTTTAGGTTATTTGTATAACAGTAATACTTTGTAGGTCAGGACTCTATTAATTTTAGGGATTATAATCAGAACAGAGGTAGAAATAAGGAGAAAATGAATCAAAGGGAATTGTCACAGATGAGAGGTAGTAAAAGGAACAAACTTTTTCTCCCTATCTATAATTGACTGCAGAACAAAGTCAGACTGGTTTTGGTAACCACAGGACCTATTTTCCTGAGGACAGCAGGACAATCTAAATGAGTGACACATTTCTAATAATGAAGTTTTAGGGGAGTGATTAAAGACTGAAAGAGCATTGGAATGTTGGTACTGGACTCCCAGCCAGGCTGAAGACCAGAGCTGCAGGTGCAAAAAGATTTCCAGTACATCACAATAAAGCATTTTAGAAAGGGCAGTACTTTCCTCTAATAGGCTGAAAAGATCTATTGGGTATTTCTCAGCATCCTAATGCTCTTGCCACTTTGACAAAGACCTAATATAAAAAACTTAATTCTTGACTAATAATTTCAGCAAGTGTTTTTTTCAAAGATATTTTAGTTCAATATTTGCATCTTGCTTGAATTGGTTCTTAATCTCTCTCAGTGTCTACCTCATTGTCTGTGGTCCATGTTAGGCTTCTGGTGTTTCCAAATTTGGAAATGTAGCTGCACTTCCAAAACCCTTCCTGCCTCACAATGGGGCCAAACTGCCTCCTTCTGTTCTCCCATGCAGGCATTTGCCCTCTGACTCCTCCTAAGAGCTAAACCTTTGCTTCCAGTTTCCATCAGAGCTGCTGAAGGAAGTTGGCTAAGAAAAAGGAAACTGCTGACACTACAGCCAAATTAGAAAGTGCAGACTTGAAGCAGATCCTACCAACATAGCTTTCACAGGCAGCAAATAGGTATAACTTTTCACATGCAGTCACATACATACAGGACAGCAAAGCAGGCTGCTTTCCCATACTACAAAACCAGGTAATGGAAAGAAAACGAAGGCTAAAAGGGCTCAGAAGGATGTTTTCACCTATCCACAACCATTCTTGGTGGTTCCAGAAGGAATTTTAGAATGTAAGAGGTTCTCAAATGCGCTGCAGAGGATGGACTACAGATAGACTGTGGAAACTGGGCACACGTGCAAAAACACGGGAATGGAAGGAAGCAGGAGGAAGCAGTGAATGGAGAAAGACACAACAGGTGTAGCTAGGAGTTTATATCTCTCTTCTCCAAAGCTTTTCAGGAAATTATCTGTGGGAAGATAGTTTGTAAGGATAGTGCAGAAGGCAATTTTCCTCAATGAATTACAGCTGTACTGATTGCCAAGGAGTGGAGACAGCCTTGCCTGTCCAGTGAGGATGGTTGTTATAAAAGAGTGGGTCAGCTGGTCATCAGTGAACTTGAGATTTAGAGTGTGCTGCAGTTTGGGATGGAGTTGCTGTGCTGTGCTGTGCGAGGGACATGGGGTTGTGCAAGGGACAAGGTAAGAAGATGCTGTGTGAGGGACAGACAGGGTTAGGCCAGGTAAGGGACAGGTTGGGGTTTGCCAGTCGTGCAGAAAGAAGAAGGAAACTTGCAGAGAGAAAGAGTCAGTGTGGAGTTGCCTGAGAGAAGGCATGAAGAGCTTTTAATAAAGGACTAGTGATGATATCTGTTGTGTCTGTCTCAGCATAATTACTACAATTATCGCAGGGGATCCAGGTGAATAGAAATTACAAGTTACATTAGGATCTAGGTGATGAAAAATTTTAAGTTAAGTGGCATTAGAAATTTTGTATTAGACTATGTATTGATTGCAATAAATTTTCTACTATGAGAGTCATAATATAGAAAGTTATCTTTATTCTTCTGAGAATAAAAATCTTGAATTACAATTCTGCCTAGGATCCCTAAAAGAATTTGTTCATCTCCTCCTCCATGTTGGAGGACCGCATTGTCCACTTCAGCCTCTTGGGGGCTTCACCAGCATAAACTTCCCAGCTTCCACAGTCGGGTCTTTGATGTCCACCTTCAGTCCATGGTGCCAAATCTCAACAAGTGGTGAATCCCTGACATTTCACTAGCTAGGACATATACTCTATAGGTTAAAACAAACACTGTGAGGATTGGATTTGTCAGGCTT